>JAJPUD010001641.1:0-60657 GCA_023553655.1 Myrmecobius fasciatus | reverse complement strand
TTCTTGTAGGGCATTAAATCCTTCTTGCACTGATCTCAGTTTATTTTCCCATTTATCATTCAGCTCTCTTTTGAGACTCTTTATGCAATCTTCCAGGAAGGCCTTGTAAAAGGGGGACCAGGTCGTATCTCTCTTGATGACTTCCTCTGGAGTTGCTTTGCCTATAGGAACCTCAGGATCTGAGGTCTGCCTTTCTTTCCCTCGATAGAAGCTACTATGGTGAGAGCTCTCTTTTGCTTCTTCATTTTTTTAGACAGTGTGGGGGTCTGTTTAAGGCTAGAGAAGAGGCCGCTGAGTTTGCCCTGAGGCAATTCTGATAATCAACTCAAGGTGGTGGGCCACTGGGGGCTAGGACTTTGCCTAAAATACTCCTTAAAAAAGGCAAATCTGCCAGAACACCTGCCCCCAATCAGGGCAGAGTGTCCTGAGTGCCTCAGATGTACTCCAAGTGTTTGGAGTTTGGAGTTTGGAGTTTCTGCCAAGATGAACTGAGTCCCACCCTCACTTCAGGATTGCACGGAATAAACTGTTTACTCCTCTGCCCGAGTTAAACAGACCTGATATGAAGTTCTTCAGAGATATCTGCAAGCAGTGTCCTAATATTTCTGGAGTCGTTGACTTGAAGATCAGTTCAGAGGCTTATTTCATTTTTGATTTGAGAGAAGATCAGAGGAGGACACAGAGAGTCACATCTTCACTCTGCCATCTTGGCTCCCCCCCCCCTGGATTTAGATTTTAAAACCCAACTTTACAAGTACATGATAGATGAGGACAAAGAAATGTAAAAAGTAGTAACAGACGGAATGTGGAGAAGAGAGAAGTTTGAAAAAATCTGGCTTTTTTAGTGAACTACAAACTCAAGAGTTACGTGACAGAACAGGTAATAATGCTTTCAGATTTCATTTAGTTCTTAGCATTCAAACTTGTATTTAGATTTAATTGCCTAGAACTAGAAAAGTGAGGGTTCCAATCAGACTACATCTAGAGAACTATGTTCAGTTCTGGAATCCATAGTTTAGAAGAGATAGACAGTATCCAAAAGAAGCCATTCAGAACAGTGAAGAAATTCAGTCTGTGTATCAGTTGCCAGAAAGAAAGATGTTTAGCTTTCTCAGGCACAAAGCTGCCTGTCTTCAAGTATATAAAGGGCTTTCATGAAATAGATTAAACCTCTTCTGCTTGGTCCCAGAGGACTGTGCTAGAGACCAGGGATGGAAGTTGCAAGGAAGTAAACTTAGTCTTGACCCAAAGAAAAAAACAAACAAACAAACAAACAAACAGTTCTCCAAAAACTATATAGTTTCTTTGTGAGGTCTTAATATAAATTGTGCTTTCCCCCTGCATAGTGAATTTTATGAAATTTGAATTCAACATATAACATTGCTTATAGTATCAGAGTAGAGAAGATTGATTTAAGAGATCTTGAGAAATGCAAGAATTACAGGAAACTTCAGTTCCTTTCACTTTAGTATGTAAAAGACTATTCTTTCTACTCAAAGGATGTTTTCCAGTGAAGTCATATGACTCCTTATTATTTTTAATTTTGGAAGCAGACCAATGACAACACCATGTTGAAATAAAATAGTGGATCACGGGTGATGACTTGTTCCTAAATTGGATTTAAGTGAGGCAGAGATGCACAAAGTCATTAGCTTCACTCTCCCTTCAGAGTTATTAAAGTTCAGTGAGAAAGATAAAAGTCAAAGTGAATAGTGATGGCCCAGGATGCTGTGGATGACCTTGGTGATTGATGTCTGACCAAACTCTAATCACCTCACAGCCCCTGCTTTCACCACCTTCATGACCACTGAACAAATTGTTCTCATCTGCCCATTGCTCCAGGGGAAGCCTTCACATGTTGGGGTGGATGTCCTTCCTGATGGGTTTGAGACCTGTTGGTAACCCCCAACTTGGTTTAGATCATCTGTAGAAGGGGTTTTCCTGGGATGTGTTTGCTGTACACCCTACACCTTGAAACCACGGAAGAAGGCTGAGTGATAGGTAGATATCAAAATGGGTGAGCAGCCATGAAAAGGGCTTGGCAAAAACTCACTCCAGAATTATTAATCCCCTCTGAAGACCTCATATACTTCTGCTCACCAGAGGTCTTTGAGAGAAGGTCAGATGATCACTTAAAGAAATGGCTGCAATGAGAATTTTCTATCAGGTGTGGATTAGACTAAATGGCTTCTAAGGTTCTTTCCAATTCTGAAGTTCTATGATTGATGGTAAAAGCATGTTTAATGAGAATCAGTGGACCAAGTATTGAGAAAGGAGGCCATGATGAAAACATGAATGTCAAGTCTAGGGGAGAGATCATTTTGGGGTCCTGAAATTGGACACTCATACTTTTTGGTTCTGTGTCCCCTCCTCAGTGCCATGACTGGATATGAGTACTCTGGGGTTTATGACCTGCTCCAAAACTTCCTACAGAGTACACATAGCGCTGGCAAAGTAAGAGAACATTATAACTATGGTCAGAATCAACCTAAAACTACTGCCAAAACTCCTGAGTTGACTACCAATTTCCTGTCTGTAAGATAAAATTTTCCATTAGGTATTTGGGCATATGATAATATTTGTTTTTGATTTTTCTTTTTACCAGATCTGTGATTTCAGTGGTGCAGATGTTCAACTAAAGAGAAATTTCCTCTATCTGTGGAGGTAGATAATGCTTCTCTGGATAGAGCACCAGCCCTGAATTCAGGAGAACCTGAGTTCAGATCTGGCCTCAGACACTTAACCCTTCCTAGCTGTGTTATCCTGAGCAAGTCATTTAACCCCAATTGCCTCAAAAAAAAAAAAAAGGTTCTTTACAAAATTTAATCTTAGAGAGTTATCTAGAGCAACTTTGAGTGGATCTTAAATAAAAAAGAAAGGGCACTAAATTCTACATAAGAATCCCTGTAGGCTATATTTTTGAGTTTGAAAAGCAACACATTAATGTTATCTATGCTCTATTTTATTTTTTCTTATTTTGTTAAATATTTTCCAATTGCATTTAAATAAGGTTCCCCCTGCACTTAAAAGTGTTATCTGTATTGATTTTCACAGGTTAAATGGCTTGTCCATGGATACACAAACAATGTGACTACAGTCAAAGGCAGAACTTAAATTCAGGTCTGCCTGATTTCCAAAGCCTGCTCTCAATTCATTATATCAAGACACCTCTTGCAATATTCATATTGGTCAAGTCATCTATAGCCATGAAAAAGTGCTCTAAATCACTAAATTAAATTAAATTAAAACAACTCAGATTGGCTAATATGACAAATTTTGGAGGGAATGTGGGGGAAACGGGATACTAATGAGCTCTTCATAGATTTACAAATTTAGTCAATCATTTTGTAGAATAATTTGGGTTTGTGTCTAACTAGATCTGGAACCTAAAGACATGAAAAACAAAAAGGGAAAAGGCCTCTATCTACAGAAATACTTACAGCAGATCTTTTTGTGGTGACAAAGAATGAGAAATTTTTGAGGGATGCCAATCAATTGGGAAATGGCTGAACAAGTTATGGTATATAGTTGCAATGTAATACTATTGTGCTATAAGAAATGATGAGCAAAATGCTTTCAGAAAAACTTAGAAATTCTTAAATGAGCTCATGCAAAGTGAAGTGAACAGACTCAGGAGAACATCATATATAGCAGTAGGAATATTGTAGGTTGATCAACTATGAATTACTTAGCCAAACTCAGCAATACAATGATCCAACACAATTTTGAAGGACTCATGATGGAAAATGCTATTTGTCTTCAGAGAAAAAACTAGTGGAATCCAAGTATAAAGTAAAGCATACATTTTTTTTAAAACTTTATTTTTCTTGGGTTTGTTGTTGCTTTTGGTCTATGTTTTCTTTTGCAACATGACTAATATGAAAATATCTTTTGCATGATTGCACAAGCATAATTTATATAAAATTGTTTATCTTCTCAAAAAGGACAGAGGGACAAGAGGAAGGGAGGGAATTTGTAACAAAACTTATAAAGAACTAATGTTAAAATTGTTTTTATATGTAATTGAAAGAAATAAAACAAAAAATTTTAAATAAAATAAATGATGTTTAAAAAATAGTATTGGTCTCAATATAAGTTGTACTTCCCCTCACCCTCTATATTGATTTTATGAAATTTTTGTACAACCTATCATTTTGCTTTTAGTACTAGATTTAGAAGATAAGTTTAATATAGGGCCTTGGGAACTATTGAGAAATGCAGGAAACTTCAGTTATTTTCACTGTGACACACAAAAAAACCCATCTCTTCTATCAATCATCAGTCTTCAACATAGGCTGTCTTTTTGTTGCGGCAATGGTGATAGAGATGTCATAGTATGAGATATGTCAAAAAGACGAGGATAGTTATAAAAGTGACAAAGAGAGTAGTGAAAAAGTAAATAAAATATCTTTATTGGAACTGAAAAAGATGTTTTAAAATTCACAGTATTTTTATATGGTCATTTTGTTCAATGCTGTTTCTGCTGTGAAATTCTTCATCGTTAACAACTTATGTAGTTATCATTGCCACAAGTCTCTCTGGGATCTTTTGCGTGACCTAAAACATTAATTCTTCAAGGAAAAATATGCAATGGTTTATATCTATACAATAAGTTTTGTCTGTTTTGAACTGATCTTGTAATTCTATTGACATAGGAAAATCCTGCTATGAAAATGCATTTACCAATATTGATCAACAATTGCTCTATCATTTATATTTTTAAACAGTTTCTTGGGGACAGAATAATGTACTGGTGGTATATACAATATAATGGAAAACAATTCAGAATTATACAAATTATACAAATAAAGACAGGATTTGATTTCAGGTGTCTCTGCCTAGGGCTAACACTCCATCAACTGAACCACTGAACCTCTATTATTTACAAAAAAAAAAAATTGCAGTCTGTTCAAAGTTTTCTATGAGCTCTAGAAAAAAAGAATATCATAAAAGATAATTAATATGCTTGACACAAAACTCTTCATAGATAATAGGACATCAGTAACTTACATTTATAGGCACTACTTTCTAGGAAGTATGTTTTCCAAAGCGGAAATCAGTGACCACTATATTAAATTAAGTCATTTGTTTATGACTCATTACCTTAAGGCTTCTTGCTTGACCAGTGATTACTGGAAATTCAATAGACTTTGGTCTTCCACATAGGCTCTTTGTTCAGTCCAAATTCAGCCGATTTATCCATCAGATCTGTGGATTACATGAAACCTTCCAGACAAACAGATGGTACAGACTGGATAATTTTTCATAGCAACATGTGTTTGTTTGAATAAGATGGCCATAAACCTTTCACTCAGGGTCTAAAATTAAATTGTGGTTTGAGGATGGTACCTGGGGCTACATAGGAGAGAGCATTCAAATGTCACATTTCTGGATTGCTTCCATTAGTAAATGCTGCATAATGTCCTATGTGCATTTGGAAGGCAAACTTAAAACACTAGAATATAGGAAGGTTAAAACTAGAGCTCTGCTATTTATTTGGCTTTATGACTAAATGGACAAACTAATTTATGAGTTTGCATCTGATTGGGTAGAAAACACACTTTGCTGAAATTCACTCTGTTGGTAATTTTAAATTCAGATACCACTGCAGTTGCATATATAACTATACTAGAGCAAGAATCATTCTAATAGTGAGTTGTATATTACAGTCATATGTGTAAAAAAAAAAGGCAGGGGAGATGGGGACCAAGCACTCAGATAGCATGGTATTCTTCCCAGAACTGCTGTCCCCATGTATTGTAAACATGGAATGGAAAGGTGATTTTGAGTGCTATTCTATCCTAAATCCCGTTAGGCATTTAATGAATGGTATGGAAATCTTCAAGAACCAAAAGAATAATTGATGCAGGGTTCATGAATCTATGATATGATTGCCTAGGAATTTTCTGATACATTTCAAAATTACAAACACTATAATGGATTCCCTTTGTCTCCTTGGAATAATCCATTAACCATTGTTATTGAGGCTTTGAATTGTTAGAGAAATACCATCCTTTCCTCTCTCCCAGTTCAAATCCTAGTCATCCTTCAAGAATAAATTTAAATCTCAATTCTGCCTTAAAGCAATTTCCCTTTTATTCTAATTTACAGTGACCCCATCACTCAACACTGTGACTCCAAGAATCTGTAGCAGGAGCAGCAGCCATACTCCAGTAAAACTGTGGCAACAGACTGGCTAAAGCAGATTGAGGGCAATCAATAGACCTTAAATCAGTTGGTGAATTAGGGGGGTGTCTACCCTAAGAATGTGAAGAATTCTGGGATGAGAGGTTGAGAACAATTTGCAATGGTCATGAAAGCAGCTGAAGCTCTCTATGGAGACATTATGGTCATCCATTACATTCTGGACCATCATCACTCATCTTAACTTTTGTCTCTGGATTTGAGTGATGCTTACAGATTATGGGACTTTGTCTCACTTAAATTCAATTCATGAACAAGTCAAGCCATCTTCCTCATTATGTTAATTGCTCTTCTTTGAAAAGGACCATCACCACTAACAATGATTCCTTCCCAAGGGTCTACAGGTAAGTATTTAACCATATTTTTTCAGGGGCAGCAAAACAATTAGTCAAACCCTCATTTTTGGCTTTTACCAAATTCTTCTGGGTGTAAATGTTCTTCCTGAAAATTTAACAATGAGCTTGAAGATACACTCTTATTCCTTCTGAATTCCTATTGCATTGTGTGCATACACTCATTTGGATGCTTAATCACATACTTCCTTGTGTTGTTATTTAAAAGCTTCTTATATGTGAAGCTCTTCCCTCTCCCCAGTAAATTACATTTTTTATCATTCAATCAAGCAGTCAAGCATTCATTAAAACACTTTCGAAAGCACTTCTCACAAGCCAACAAACCAGTTAGCTCACTAGCACCAGAAGATACAAATACAATAGATATAGAAGTAGTCATCTCTCCTAGATACAAATCCTAAAGTAATCCTGGATCTAACTTCAGAGACCATCTACTACCGGTATCTAAAGGTTTGGAAGCTAATTTTTTTCTTCCCTATTTATTCTATTCTCCCTCTTTGCCTCCCTTGGTACAATTTTTAAAACTTTTTTTTTTGTTTTTTATAGTTTTCATTTGTGAGCATTGATAAAGTCAATTGGAATTCAAGTGAATATGCTTTTCAACCCAAATCACTTTGACTTTCATTAATTGACCAGTAATAGGAGTCAGGCCAAGCCTCACTAGCTTGTGGTTTAGGTTTTTAATGTCTCAAAGTAGATGTAAATAGCAATTGTTTCTCTTCAGCCAGAAACTCAGAGTATCTTTTCCTTCCAGATTGATTCTTTTTTGAAGGTAAACTAGGCTATGTTTTGCCTCATTTCTTACCTAGACTTTCATTAATGAATGGGTATTGCCTGAGATAAATTGAAACCTAAGAAAAACCTTAGTTTAAAAAGGCAAGATCTCTAACTGCATCTGTAGCCATCACCAATCATCTTGACCTATATTCTGAAGATCTTGGAGGAGAAAGGGAGACTGATGATTTTGCTTAGTTCCACCTCACTTAAATTCACTTGCAAATCAAGGTGAACTTTTAATTCTGTTACCTTCTCCCCAACTTCTAACTGGGAAACCCTATAGCTGTTACCAAGAGCAAAAGCTTGTTGGAAATCTAGATTTCATGAATATATGCTTAAAAATATAAGAATTCCAAATTTTTATCCCAAGCTTTGGAGTAGATTAATTTTGTAAATTCTCTATTTTTTTAATATTCCCTATTAGATTGTAAATTCTTTGAGGGCAGAGACTGTCTTTTGCCCCTTTTTCTATTCCTAGTGCTTAGTGTAGTGCTAAGTACAAGTAACCATTTAATGTTTTTTGATTGATGATCTGCCGGTGGAGTGTGCTATTCTAAGTAAACTATTATTGTGTTTCTTCAATCATAAGTAGGGAGAGCATTTCTTCCTCTTTATTGCCATTTTCAGACCATTTTTTCGCCTCTATCCTTTGACAGCTGTTTTTCTTTTGAAACACGTGCATTCAGTTTATACTGCCCTCTCCCATAGTTGCTAATTTCATCTCTTAACCCCTACTTAGGTCATTTTCCTAATTCTTTCAATGACTTTAAAACCTACTTAATGTCTTTCTCTTCAATCTGCTGTATTCCACTATACTCTGGGATATCCATATTCATGCCAATGACCTAATAACCTGCCTACACAATTCCCCTACTTGTTCAACATCCTTTTTCTCCATTTTACTTTATGTATATTCCCTCTTGGCTTCACATTAGAGTTAATTGCCTCTTGGAAATGTACCACTTCCAAGACTCAAACCATTCAAATTCAACCCACCAACCAAACAAGCCCATTTCCCCCTACTAATCCCACTCTTCTCTTTACCCTCACTAAGTGAATTCTCCCCCCTTACTGTGACTTTGATTCTCTTGACCTGTTCCTTCAGGTCATCCACCCTGGCTCTGACTTTACTTGATTTGACCATATGATCTACTATTTTTATGTTCTAAAAGCTGCTATTGCTTCTATTGAAGAACTACAGACTTTCCCCCCAAAACTGCAAGATCAAATACAGGTTTTTGAAGAATGCAGAAGAATGAACAATATGCAGAATATGTAGGCATTTTTAGGAAATAGGGAAACAGAGAAAGAGACAGACAAAGAAAGAAAGCTAAATCTAATTAATGGCTTTTTCTAAGTTCACATCCTTCTTCACATCTTTGCACCTTCTGACTATGTGGACCTCCTGGATATTCTCTTTTCCTTGAGATTTTGCAATGCTCCTTCCAGGTTCTTCTCTCATTGACCCTTTGTACTCAGTCCTGTAAGCTCAATAACCATCCAAGTCCTATTTGTTAAAAGTGTGACAATAATCCAGGATCTTTCTTGAGCCTCTTCTCTCTCTATTCCTTCTTGATCTCATGAACTCTCGGTGAATTCAACATGCAGATGATTCCTAAATCTGTCTCAATTCCTAATCTCATCATCACCTGGTACCTAGACTGTCATCATCATCATCATCATCTCCATCAATATCTCAAGTGCAACACTTCCAAATTTGAGCTTATTACCTTTGCCTAAAAACTACTTTTCCCCCCCTAAATTCTCTATTGCCCCCAAGAATTTCACAATCCTTCCCCCTCCCAGGTGCGCAAATTCCAAGTTTTCATTTACTTTTACCATTTTATTCAGCATTTGAAGTGAGGCCATGTATAAGTATCAAAATTAGTCCAATGAAAAGAAACTGATATGAAAGAATGGTCACGAATAAAGCTTAAGAGAATTCTATTGTTTGTTCATATCATATTAAAAGGCAGTTTGGAGTTAAATTCTTGCTTTCTCTTCCTTCCTTTCTTCCACCCTCCTTCCCACCCTCCCTCCCTTCTCCCTTTGTCCTTCCCTTGAGCACTCTCTTTTTTTTGTTCTTCCTCCCTCCTTTTTTTCTTTCCTTCTTCCCTTTGAGTGTAACAATCAAAGTGAAGACCTCTCACTATTGACTAGATTAATCAAGTCCTGAGAGCCTAAGTTTTGGTTTCAGGGGGGAAAGTAGAAAATAGTTTGATTTATAAGCTGTCATCATTCCGGGTCCTAAATAAGGAAAGTAAAGCATATATAACCAATTAGAATGTATGTAAAGGAAAAAGGGGGGTGGGCTTGGAACTTTCTTTGTTCTGGACTGTATAAAATCACAAAAATGTACTGGACAGTGGCTTTCCCAACTCTGGATAACTTATTTGATCCATTGTGGGACCGCCCAGTACTTGAAAGTTTCTGAATAAAACCTTTGTTCTATACCTTGAGATGCCTCTGAGGTATTGATAATTCAGATAAGGGTTTGAATATCCCACACACCTTCCTCCCTCCCTCTCTTCTTCCTTCCTTCTTCCTTTTTTCCTCCTTCCTTCCTTCCTTTTTCCTTCCTTCCTCCTTCCTTTCTTCTTTCCTTCCTCCCTCCCACCTTCTGTCTTTCTTTTTTCCTTCCTTTCCCTGCTTAGTTCTTAGCCATTGAATGGGTATGATCTCAGACAAACTGAGAACTGGGAAAGACCTTAATTTATAAAGGCCAAGTTCAGCTACTACATCCTGGGCCATCTCTTGCCAATGAATTCTGTTGACAGAAAGAAGGAGGCTAAGGACTTTACACAACTCCACCTTATTTAAATTAAATCCAATTCATTCTCAAGTCAAGACATCACCCTATGATGTCATCTTTCTGATGTTGTCAGTCCTTTTTGTGAGCACAAGATGAACAAGCACCTGTTATCTGCAAGACACTGGGCTAAGTTCTGGAACATGAAAACAAAACAAACCAGTCCCAGCCCTCTAAAAATTTATATTCTTTATATTATCAGTTGCAGAGTCTATCAATTGGTTTTTGCAAATATCTCCCACAAATCTTCACTCCCAAGACCATCATTCTACCTTACCTCTTCTATTCTATTCTTACCTCTTGCTTGAACAATTATAATGGTTACTTAATTGGTTTCCCTATTTCCACTCCCTCCCTCTCTGAACCATCCTGCACAAATTAATTAATGAACTTGCCAAAATAATCTTTATGAAATAAAGATCTGATCATGTCACTCTTCTGCTCATGAGTCTCTGATAGTTCCCTATTTCTCCTAAGATAAAAAATAAATTCCATTTACAATTTAAAGCCCTTCACAATCTTATCCTAGTCTTCTTTATCTTTTCAGATTTGTTTCACATTACTTCTTGCATTTTCTGTTTCTTCTAGTCCAGCTTACTTGGTATTCTCCACAAATAACATTATAACTTCTTTCTCTGTATATTTGGTGGGTACTTCCTAGGCCTGGTTGGCGGTTAAGTGACCCAGTTTGGGATGCCATTCTGGAGAAAGGAAGACTCATTTTCCTGAGTTCAAATCTGGTCTCAGACACTTACTAGCTGTGTGACCCTGGACAAGCCACTTAGCCCTATTTTCCTCAGTTTTCCTCATCTGTAAAATGAGCTGGAGAAGGAAATGGAAACTCATCCATTATCTTTGCTAAGATAATGGGGTAATGAGGAATCAGATGTGTTTGAAAAACAACTGAAAAAGAAACCCTGTGTCTAGAGCATTCCCTTTTCTCACCTAAAAACTGTGGATTCATGAATTTCCTTCAAGATTCAGCTTAGTCATTTGCTTTTCTGATCCTCTTCCACTAGTTCTTGATCCTTGGTCTCCTCTCAATGGATAAAGTGCTAAGTTTGGAGTCAAACAGATCTCAGTTCAAATTTGACCTCACACACTCAATAACTGTATGATCTTGGGAAAGTCAAGTAATAATCTATCTGTCCCCTCATTTCCTTGGCTCTAAAATAGAGACACAATAGAATCTACCCTCCAAGGCAATTGTGAGAATCAAATTACACAGTGCCTGACACATAGTAGGTATTTTGTAAATGCTTGAATCCTTCCTTCCTTGCTAGTGTTTTTATTCCTTACCTCTCTGAAATTATTTTGTATTTGCTCAGTCTAGAGCAGGAAAAATTCCTTGAGAACAGTTTTGGGATTTTTCTCCATAACTATAGTGCTTTGCACAGAGAGTTTTGGTAAAAGGTTCTTGGATTACATTGTACAAGTTGAGGGAGTACCCATAACAATGAAAATGTAGATAAAGTTTTCAACTGAGATCCAGTCTTTTCTGAATTGTAGAATTATTTGGTAGAGACCTTTGTAAAGAAATAAATTTTATGATGAGAGTGACTGGTTGACTGTCAAAATCACCTTGTCATTTTCTTTATGAACATACTGAACTAATATAGAAATGCCATATGGTGAAGTTTTTTTTAAGCCTATTGGGGTTTTATTGCTGCTATTATAGAACTAATTGAGTATTAAGTGACTTTACCAGCATCAATTAGCATATAAATGACAAAAATGGGAAGAGAATTGTAGCTTCTTTTTTATTTAAATAAATTTATTGATATCTTCTACTTTTATATAGTCTAAATTTCCCTTTATATTTCTATCCTTTGCCCTCCCAGAGAGCCAAACCATATAACAAGAAGTTTTTTAAAAGAAAAAAAGAGGACTATGAAAGAAATCAGCATAACTAATCAATGCATTAAGAAAATCTGAGAATATATGAAATGTTCTATTCCCATGGACCATTAATATTTTGAAAAGTAGTGGAAGTATGTATCTTTTCATATTTTCTTCACTTAGTCCATACTTATTTTTTGTAATTTCGCAATATTCATTTTTAACTTTTTTGGTTGTTATCCTTTTCATTGACATTATAATCACTGCACATGCGTTTTCTTGTTTCTGCTTCTCTCACTTTGCATCAGTTCACGTCTTTCTATGTTTCTCTATCTTTGTTTCATTCATCATTTTTCATAGCACAGAACATTCTATTATATTAATGTACTACAATTTGTTTAGCCATTCCTTAATTAGTACACTTTATTATTTTTTTTTAAAAGAAGTTTCTGAACAATAGTTTCTGAATCTAGTGAGAAGATCAAAGAAGGAGAATCCTATATTTAAGAACTGAAAAAAACCTCAGAGAGAGGTCTCATAGCTCGATCATTCTCTTTACAAATGATAAAAATAGGTTCAGAGAGATTAAATAAGTTGTTCAGGGCCATAAGATAATCAAAGATGGGATTTGAACCCAACTCTATGATTCCAGAACTAATGCTCTCTCCTTTGTACCGTACTTACTCAAACAGATCTGTGATCTTAGATTGCATATACCTTTCATTGTTAGAAATCATATCCCTTCCATCCCTTGTAACTCTTGTCCATGGCCTCCTATATATTTGCCACAGTGCTGATGCTGGGGCAGCTGGGTGGTGCAGTAGAGAGAACAGTGGCCCTGATGTCAGGAGGACCTGAGTTCAAATGTGACATCAGGCACTTAACATGTATTAGCTATGTGATCCTGGGAAAGTCACATAACCCCAATTGCCTCATTCCCAAAAAACAAAAAACAAAAAAAGAAAGAAAGAAAAGTACTGATGCTGACATCCCAAGATTTCTTATTGCTTAGGCATTTTCCTAGTATCATCCTTTATATCCTTTCTCTCTTTCTTTCTTTGTTTTTCTCTTTTTCTCTTTCTTTCTCTCTCTCTCTCTCTCTCTCTCTCTCTCTCTCTCTCTCTCTCTCATACCAGATCCTCATAGATGCCAGTATATTTTATATTAAAATCATGCCTTAGCAAAACAAAGAAAAAGTAATGTTAAATTTTTATAAAAAAAGACCTTGCTAAAATTGCAATAGACTTGTGATGGAAAGTGCCATCCACATTTAGAGAGAGAAGTATAGAGAGTCAATATGGCTCAAAGTATAGTATTTTCATCTTTTTGTTGTTGTTTTGCTTGTTGTTTTTCCTTTCTCATGTTTTTGCTCTTTTGATCTGATTTTTATTTTTTGCACAGACTGACAAATATGGAAATATGCTTAGAAAAACTGCACATGTTTAATCTATTTTGGATTGCTTGCTGGCTTGGGGAGGGGACAGGAGGAAGAAAAGGGAGAAAAATTTGGAACATAAGAGTTTGCAAAAGTGAATGTTGAAAACTATCTTTGCATGTATTGGAAAAATAAAATCCTATTTAAAAATATCTTTCCAAAGATATAGATGATGCTAATGAATATTAATAAGATTATTCAATTGTGTCAGTCTAAAGGCTAATAAGTTTAGACAAGAGGTTAGATATTGGATCTAGAAATTTTTAATATTTCTGATCATTAGTGCTAATTTCTTTTTTTTTAATAACAGCTTTTTATTTTCAAAATATATGAAAAAACAGTTTTCAACATTCACCTCTGTAAAACCCTGTTCTAAATTTTTCTCCCTTTTTCCCCCACATCCTCCCCTAGACAGCAAGTAATCCAATATATGTAAAAATGTGCAAATCTTCCATACATATGTCCACATTTATCATGCTGGTGCTAACTTCTTAACCAGTCAATAAGCAAATATTTATCATTCATTTAAATTTTAAACATATATTATGCACCTACTGTGTGAAAAGCACAAGTGATGAGAGAAATAAAAAAATGAATAAAAAATCTTCTCTGCCCTCAAAAATTTCTTAATCTGGAAGAATTATTGTAACTAAACACAGAATGTGAGTGGTCCAGGAGAAAGAATAGAGTCAGAGGATCTGAATTAAAATTCCCTAAAATTGCTGATGTTTGTTACCTATATGATCTTGAGCAAGTCACTTCATCACCTCTGTTCTTACTTTACTCACCTGCAACATAGATTGGACTAGATAAAGCCCCTTTCAGGTTTAAGGCTTTGATCCTATAACCCTAAATGCACAAGAGAAGGACAAAGGCTTATTTTTAAAAATGTGCCTAGCACCATGTCAAGTGCTATTAATTGCAATATGAAAAATAATGCTTAGCCATGCGAATCAATGTAATTTCTGAGATGATAAGCTCCTAACATAATTAAGTACATCAATAATAAAAGTTTTAAAATAATATAATTATATCAATAGATGCAGAAAAAGCTTTTGATAAAGTTCAGTGCTCATTTTTATTAAAAACACATGAAAGTATTGGTAAAAATGGATTTTCCTTAAATTGATAGAAAGCATTTATGTAAAATAATCAGCAAGTATTACTTATAATGGGGATAAACTATAAACTTTCCCAGAAAGATCAGGTGTAAAACAAGGATGTTTGCTATCACCAATATTATTTGATATTGATAATTATTCAATAATTATCCAATACCTAACAATAACAATAAAAGAAGATAAAGAAACAGAAAGAAACTGAATAGGGAATAAGATAATAAAACTATCTTTTTGCAGATGATATGATGACATATTGGGAAAATTCCAAAAATTTGCTCCTGAAGAAATTTATGAACAAGTCTAGGTTTTTTCCAAGATCTGTTAAACTCCAAACTTTTATATATGACTACAAGGGATGTCTAAATATGTAAATGTACCTTCTGGTCAATCTCTATGTGTCAAAAGGAGAGCCAAGGGTAATATCTATACAAGCAATACAACATAAGGAAGTGGTAGTTGTAAGAGACACTACTTAGGAACCATGGGTACTCAGTTCAATCTCCTAGGAGGTATCAAGCTAGATTAAAATTACACATATCTCTTTTTCAAACACTGGTAGCCTTAACCATTTTAGATTTCAGAGAAAAGTGGTTTTCCCAATTACTCTTAAAGAAAAGAAAACCTTGTTACAGAAAAGACTATGTTACATAGGGTGAATACTGAGTGAACCCATTTATCTAAGCAATATAGCAAGCAGAAACTGGACAATTGATATAGATTAGATATGCCAAAAAATACACAAGAGTGAATGAGTTCTTCAGCCTGGAGCAAGATAATATCTCAGCTCAAACCAAGAAGGAGGGAAAAGTCTCCCACAGAGGAGGGTCACTCTCTCTCTCTCTCTCTCTCTCTCTCTTTTTTTTTTGGCTGACGCAAGTGAGGTTAAGTGACTTGCCCAGGGTCACACAGCTAGGGAATGTTAAGTGTCTGAGATCAGATTTGAACTCAGGTCCTTCTGACTTCAGGGCTGGTGCTCTATCCACTGCACCACCTAGCTGCCCCAAGGAGGGTCACTCAGCAATATTTAGAACCTCAAACATATTTGGAGACATGATGGGAATGGCTTCCCCATGCATAACCCCACATC
Source organism: Myrmecobius fasciatus (assembly GCA_023553655.1). Lineage (NCBI taxonomy): Eukaryota > Metazoa > Chordata > Mammalia > Dasyuromorphia > Myrmecobiidae > Myrmecobius > Myrmecobius fasciatus. The sequence goes on along the minus strand of JAJPUD010001641.1, from coordinate 45,032 downwards.
TTCTGTCTCTTCCAAATCTCCCTGGAGTGTCTTCTATACATGTGTCTCTCCTAAGAATCTCTATTGCTACCTTGATAAGTCTCTTAGATAAGTATAGAATGTCACTTTCAGCATTCTTTCCCAATCATGAAATTTCCATCCTTATATAGCAAATAACGTAAGATTGTGCTTCTCCCCATTCTATTTGGATGGGAATTGGGTTACAATTCTACATGTGGTAGTCTGAATTTAGCAATATTTAGAGAAATTATATTAATCAACTTTCTGTTATTTTATTAATTAGCTGATTGATTAGGCATATGAGCTTTCATTAAAATAATTATGGTATAAAAGCACATCTGGTACCAAGATATAATTGTGTTTCAGATACTACTATTGGACTGATTCTTCCCCTTTGTGTTGAAACATTTAGATTTTATTTATGTAAAATTTATGGTAGATATTGTTTATTGTGAGGTGTTCCTAGTCCCAGCACATACAATGCATTGAACATTCTAACTAAATAATGAAAGCTTTTTGGATGAAGTGTAGTCTGGCCATTAATTAACTATAACTCTGGGCAAATCGTCTATCCTTTATGGAACATATTCCTACCTGGATATAATCAGGGGTCTCGGGCACTGGCCCACCAAGGCTCAATCCTTAGATGACATATGGATTTGCCCTTCCTGTTGGGTTATTCAAAGCATGCTCAATATTCATTGCTTATTTTCAATTCAAGATATTGAGGCTTTGTGAGTTTTCTTCAGGCTGTGACTTTTAAGGATGAAGAATCTCCTAAATCCCTGGGAAAATGAATGAGAGATTACCTACTTGAACTTTGGCATGCACCCTGATTTTTACCTTCTCAACCAATTAGAGAAGATTCTTTACCATCAGTATTCACTCACAGTCCTCACTTATTCGTGGCCAACAGGACTCTCTCTCGGTGTTGGATTTAAACCAGGCAGGGAACATTGTATATATGTGCATCCTTAATAAGTAGAACAGATATATGCAAATTCTAATAAGTAGAAACCTCATTGACTGGTTCCCTCATTACATGCAAGATGAGGAGCTTGGAATGGATAGCTTTTGAGCATTTTTTGCTATTAGGTACCATTATATATAGGATGTCCCCAAAGTCTTAGAGTTGCTTTTTTAGTTTTAGTAACTTAAAACTTCACTAAGACTTTTGGTACATGACAAAATACTATACTTCAGGATAGATGGTAGCATAGGATTTTACACAGTAATGACTTAGTGGTGGAATATACTTAGTGCAAATACATAGGGAGAGATAGAGTATTAGGACTGTTAGGCAGCTAGATGGCACAGTGCATAGAGCACTAAACCTAGAGTCACAAAAAGCTGAGTTCAAATCCAGTCTCAGGCAGTTACTAGCTGTATGTGTCTGGGAAAATCACTTGATAGTTTCCTCATCTGCAAAATGGATATAATAGCACCTACCTCCCAAAGTTGTTGTGAGGATCAAATAAGATGATAATTGTAAAGTACTTAGTGCCTTGTACACAGTAAATGCTATATGAATGTTAGCTGCTATTAATTATCATTTCCTAAGGTTGTTGAACAGATCAAATAATAAAATAATTGCAAAGCTCTTGGCCCTCTGCTTTTTCAGGAATGAAGAACAATAACCAGCCAACTAGCTATTTTTGTTTTAGTTGTTGGTGATTATCATGGAAAAGTTCATGGAGGAGGTAGATCTTAATATATAAGAATATAAAGGTTTTTTTATTAAAGCTTTTTATTTTCAAAACATATGCAAGGATAATTTTTCAATATTAACTCTTGCAAAACCTTGTATTCAAATTCTCTCCCTTCCTCTCCTCCTCCCCTAGATGGCAAATAATACAATATATGTTAAACATGGCAAAACTATATGTTAAATCCAATATATGAATAAATATTTATACAATTATCTTGCTGTACAAGAAAAATCAAATCAAAAAAGAAAAAAATGAGAAAGAAAATAAAATGCAAGCAAGAACAAAGAGTGAAAATACTATGTTGTGATCTATACTCAGTTCCCACAGTCTTCTCTCTGGTTGTAGATGGCTTTCTTCATCACAAAATCATTGGAACTGGCATCAATCATCTCATTGTTGGAAAGAATCACGTTCATCAGAATTGATTATTGTATAGTCTTCTTGTTGCCATGTATAATGATTTCCTGGTTCTGCTCCTTTCACTTAGCATCAGTTCATGTAAGTCTCTCCAGGCCTCTCTGAAATCATCTCAGAGATTTCTTTTCTTATAGATCATTTCTTATAGAACAATAATGTTCTATGACATTCATATACCATAACTTATTTAGTCATTCACCAACTGATGGGCATCCATTCAGTTTCCAATTTCTTGCCATTATGAAAAGGGTTGCCACAAACATTTTTGCACATGTGGGTCCTTTTCCCTCCTTTAAGATCTCTTTGGGACACAGGCCCAGTAGAAACACTATTGAATCAAAGGGTCTGGACAGTTTGATAGCCCTTTGGGCATAGTTCCAGGTTGCTCTCCAGAATGGTTGGATCCGTTCACAGTTCCACCAACAATGTATCAGTGTCCCAGTTTTCCCACATCCCCTCCAACATTCATTGTTATCTTTTCCTGTCATCTTAGCCAATCTGACAGGTGTGTAGTGGTACCTCAGAGTTATCTTAATTTACATTTCACTGATCAATAGTAATTTAGAGCACTTTTGCACATGACTAGAATGGTTTTTCATTTGAAAATTGTTCATATCCTTTGACCATTTATCAATTGGAGAATAACTTGGATTTATAAGAATATAAAATGAGGAGATTGATCTGAATGACTTTTTAATATTTCTTCCTGCTCTATCTAATCAGTTGATCAAGAAGTAGTAAGTGCCCACTATGTGTCAGGCACCGAGCTAAGTGTTAGGGATACAAAGAAAGGCAAAAGATAGTTTCTCTGAGTGGATGTCCATCAGTTGGGGACTGGCTGAATAAGTTATGGTATATGAATATAATGTTATTGTTCTATAATAAATGAACAGTAGGATGATTTCAGAAAGATCTGGAGAGACTTACATGAATTGATGCTAAGTGAAATGAGTAGAACCAAGAGAACCTTGTATACAGCAACAAGATTATACACTGATAAATTCTGATGGAATTTTCTCTTTTCAGTGATGAGGTAATTCAAGCCAATTCTTTAGACTTGTGATGGAGAGAACCATCGGTTTCCAGAAAGAGAACTGTTGGTGCTGAGTGGATCACAACATAATATTTTCACCTTTTTTGCTGTTGTTTGTTTGAATGTTGTTTTCCTTCTCATTTTTTTTCCTTTTGAGTCTGATTTTTCTTGTGCAGGATGATCATTGTGAAAATATTTATAGAATTTCACAAGTTTAATATTTATTGGATTACTTGCTGTCTAGGGAAGGAGGTGGGAGAAAGGAGGGAGAAAAAATTTGGAACATAAGGTTTTGCAAGGGTGAATGTTGAAGATTATCTATGCATATGTTTTGAAAAGAAAAAGCTTTCATAAAAAGAACTCAAAAATAGCTTTTTTATCCTCAGAGAGTTTACAATATAATGAAGCCTAGGAACCAAATTAGATGGAGGAGCAGAAATAATGGGAATTTAAAAAGGGGACCAGAGAAATGAATATTCCAAAAAAGGGAGACAATATGAGTGAAGATACAGACAGAAGGAAATATATTGTGCTATTATTTAGGTAATTCCAAGGAATAGAAGATTATGGGAGATCATCCAGTAGAGTAGACTAAATGAGTGATAGAGGTGCCATGTAAATGAGTTCTAGGTTTTAGGATCCAGACTCTGGAGTTTGGATCATGTCTGTTACTTATGCTCTGTGTAACTTCACTTCTTGGAGTGCCAATTACCCCATTTGAAAATGAGAAGGTTGGACAAGATAATTTCTGAGATTTTCTTCCAATTCTATATCTGAGATGACAGTTCATAAGATCCTAGAAAGAGAGCTGGAAGACAAAGCCATTGACTTCAACCCCCACATTTTATAGAAGAGGAAACTTGTGAAGGTTAATGATTTGTCCAAGGTCATACAAGCACTGAGGATAAGAGGAAGGATTTGATCTTTTGCTATTTCCTGGGCATCACTTGTGGCATCCCGTAGTAACCCAATTGTTGTTCTTCTAGACCAGGAATGGAGAATGTCCACCCTGCACACCATATAAGCCCTGCTAAATCATTTGGTCTGGCCCTGCCAAGGCAACGATAAGTTGAAAGCTAGGTACAATACCTCATTGCTTGAGTTTTTAAGTTGATAATTTTGTATGGCCCCCAATTGATGTTACAAATATCCGAATGGTCCTTGGCAGAAAAAAAGGTTTCCTACCCCTGTTCTAGACAGAAGCATTTTAAAATCTCATTTCATCTCATTTTGGTAAGTAACAGAATTGCTATCAAGCTTATCTAATGCTTCTTGGCAACATCACTGTTTTTAAGTCTCCTTCAGAGCATTTAATTGTGCTTTATGCAGAGTCTAAGAAGCTTGCAGAACATTTGTGTAATTTCATGATTTACTTGCCTTAATAAGACATCAGGACAGGCAGGTAGTTTTGAGGTGGAGAGAAGAGCAGCTTTGGTCCATTCCTGCCTGTTGCCTGAAGGTAGAAACTGCACTGAGAATATTGGGAAGAGACAGAAATACACCACTCAGCTATTTAGCACATGTCTAAAAGATTATTTAGATTTCCCTCAACTCAGAAATTTTCCATCTCAGAAACAAATTAATGAAGAATAAGAACATTTAGTCTTTTAGCAAAGGGCTTCCAAGGCCCTCATCAGACAACTTTGTACCAAGCAATAACATATTGTTCTTACCTCAGTGATTTGAAAGATAACGTGGAACAACATCTAATAAAATTTTTTGAAATATTATAGGTTTCCTGTCATTAGTGGGCCCCAGATGGACTCGTCGCCTAATCTTTAAAAATGATAGCTTTTCATGTCTCTAATAGTGACAGTTTCTGCAGGCGCTAATACGAGGCTTTTAGGAGGGGAAGCTTGGTGTTGAAAATATTTACTATAGTGCTGGAGCATAAACCAAGAGCTGTTAGACTTTAATGCTTTCCCCAAAAAAACTTTTTATAGCCTTTCATTTTTAATCGCTGCCAATCTGTTTATTTTATTTTAAATAGATATTTCAAGATTGTGCTATGTCAAAACAGATAGGTGCATCATTAAATTTTCCCCCTCCCTTCCCAAGTTACACATTAGGCAATTTCTTTGTTCCATGAGTTTCTAAAGTATTCAAGTCTTTTCTGCTTGGTAATAAAGGAGACACAGAGAGTTGGTTTCCAGAGTCAAAGAGTCCAAATTTATTGTGGATATTTTGATTATATATAACCTAATGAAATAAATATTGACTCACCTGGAAGGGAATGAATTACTCATACTTAAGAGGTGTGTAATTCTTTCAATTCAGTGTGGAACTGTTTCATATAGTATAAGAATCCATATAATTGGTCCCTAGAACCCTTTTATGTTGCTGCAATATGTTTATTAATCCCACCATCTTCAATGCTTCCACGATTCTCTGATCTCATTGGTGTAGTCCAATGCATCAGTATAGATTACAATATCTTTGCACTCTCAATTATACACTCTGTCCAATGTGTTGAAGAACTAGCCATATTCTTTTAGTATTTTACCACTAACAGTGAAATTCTTGAGCTGTCTACCTACAGGCCTTCAATCTTGTTACATGATCTTTCCATCTCCTTTGCTCCTCACATGCAAGTGATCACTGGTTATATTCTGTAAATAAACCCTAAAAGTAGCACAGGGGATACAGTGCTGGTTCTCTGTCCACTTCAGTTATTATCTGATCATCCTTAAAAGGATGTCTCACATTGGTAAATGTGCTAGGTAATTATTAAGAATAGAAGTATGAAGTATGTAGACATTGGAATCATTTCTTTTAGAGAACACTAAACATAAAAAAGTATCTAAATATGTATATTAACTAATTGATAAATATTTATCAAGCATCTATCATACGCTAGGCATTGTGCTGAGTAATAAAAAGACAAAAATGAATTAGCTTCTGCTTTCAAAATGCTCATATTTATCTGAGGAGACCATGTGAAAAATATATATGTATACACATAGTATCTAGGGTAAGGATAAGACCTGTGATTTCACTGTCAGAGGGAATGCTGAGGTGAAGGAATTCTTAGTTGAAATTCCCTCTATCAATACAAGATGTCATCTCTGTACCTTTTGGTTTCACAGAATTGTCTAGGGGTATCAAGAACTTAAAGGGACTAGACTAGAATCATTTAGGCAGTATGTGTCTAAGTCAAGTCTTGAACCCACATCTTTCTTCACCAAGTGTATACATATATATATAGAGAGAGAGATAGATATGTGTGTGTATTGACAAAAATAAATATTCCTTACTGTTCTGATAAAGCATTGCTCAAGTGAATGCTCTCCATTGTTTATTTTTTGTTGTTGTTTTGTTTTGTTTTGTTTTCTTCTAGATGCTGATTCTGGACATGTCATCTATGCTGAATGCTGCTCACTGAATTTTCTGATGCTTCCAACTCCCAAATTCATTAAAATCCTTGACTATGGCTTTGTCAAGGGAATTGGTACAGGTCGTATTCTTTCAGCTCAAAGCCCATAAACTGTTTTTTAGTTGGTTTTTTGTTTGCTTGTTAGTTTGTTTTTTTAGAAAAAATGAGAAACTCTTGCTTGGGACTAGAAAAAAATTCTCTTGGGTTCTGTTCTGATTCCTCTGAAACCTGTTTTTATTTTCTTGGAGGTCTTCAAGCAGAGGCCAGTCAATCTCCTGTAAGGTGTATTAATATAAGAATTCTTTGGATTGGACAGGAGGTGGATGTGATTGTTGTTTAGGTGCTTCAGTTATATCCAATTCTTTGGCCCCATTAATTTGCCATTTCCTTCTCTAGGTCATTTTACAGATGAGGAAACTGAGGCAAATAGGCTTAAGTGACTTATCCAGGGTCACACAGCTAGTAAGTGTCAGATTTGAACTCAGGAAAATTTCTTTTCAATTCTAGACTGGGCACTCTATTCATTGAACCACTTAGCTGAAGGAAGATGCCAAGATCCCTTATAACTTTCACATTCTCTGAATCTGTAATCTCAGTAGGAGATACTTAGCCAGAAATTAGTTCTATGCAAAATAAATCAAGGGTCTCCTATCTAGTGAATGTGCTCAGGTTTAGTCTTTTCCTTTGTATCATTCTTCATCGTGAGAGCTTCAGAACCCCCTTAAGGACTCCTCACTGGAACCTATGGTGAGTATTCTATATACATCCCAGTTTCCATTTCTGAAGGCTATACATTAAGCCAGGAAAGGTGATTTATCTAATAATTAGCAAACAGCTCTGGGGTTCAGGGTTCCATAGTTTTCAAATTATAAGCTTTTTCCATCATTGCTGCACATGATTAGATGGGAGGGAAAGCCCAGAAGGCAATATCATTGTTTCCTTAAGCAATGACATTTTCTATCTTTTTGTATGGAGATGCAGCCATCAAAAGAAAGATCTGAAAACTACTAGACAAATTGCCTTTACAAGTAAAATAAGGCTTCTGAATACCCTTCCAGATCCAATCAAATTCATGGAAGTTTCTCCATCAGAGTCCAGAAAAGGAAAGGAAATACAAGCCAAATAAAGGGCTATTTCCAGTGCAGAGACAGCCTGGGGCAAGGAAGACAAAGTTAAAAAATACCAGGTGGTTTTGTTGTTGCTATTGTTGTTTTTATGAAGGATGACACTATTTTAATTATACTTATTTTAGACACAAAGTACATAAACTGGCAGTGACCAGCTTGGGTTCATTTTGTGTTGCTGCCCCTTTAAGATAAATCTGATTTCTAACTTCAGAAGATCTGGGAGAGACCAAGAACTCAAAAAAACCTTGGGAATCCTCGGCTGTCATCTTTGTGTTGATGCATTCCGCTGCTTGGAGGTTAAAATTCACTCCTCGGAGCAAGGGTTAAAAGTCTCAGTACAGAACACCTGTCCTACAAAGAAAATTTAGAATTTCCAGAAAATTAATTCTGGCTGAGGGTCACGAATCTGTCCATGGAGCCTCATGCATGAGGAATGATGAAGAAACTCTTGTCACTTTTAGCAGCTGCTTTATTCTGAGACTGGCTTGATTTTCTAGGCTGTGTGAAAAATCAGGACGGACTTTTTAAAATAAGCCTAAAAGTCAATGAGTGGAATTTAGCTGATTTTGAAATCTAACTTTTCCGAGAAGAATCATAAGTCCTAAGCTCATGTAGAATCTTTCAAATCTAAGGTCCTTTATGATGTTCAGTAATTTTTTCAATCATATCTTAAGCTTTGTGAACCAATTTGTGGTTTTCTTGTATTGATTTGCCATTAACATCTCCAGCTCATTTTACAGATAAGGAAATTGAGACAAACAGAGTTAAGTGACTTGTCCAGGATCACACAGCTAGTAAGTCAGGATCTGAAGGCAGGAAGATGAATCCTTCTGATTCCAAGCCTACTACTCTCTACACTGACCCCATAGCTGCCCCAAGATCCTTTCTGCCTCATTAACTACTTCCTGAGGATGTTTCATTTTAATCTAGCAAAATTGTTCTGTGGAAGTGAAATATTATTTCTTCCTTTTTTTTTCTTTTACTGCCAGGAAAATAAGATCCCTTGTGTGGGACAGTGACCCTTACCCAAATTAAAATTAGAATCTCTCAAGGTAAAAACTGCAAAAAGGGATTTATTACGATGTCTCTAGAAAGGGCAACTCCCAACAAAGTGTCAGTGGAAGAGTACAAAGCAAAAATTGCAAAAACCAAGATTAAACAGGCCAGAAGTCCCCATCCCCGCTGACCCTTTCTCTCATTGTCTGGAGGAGTCCAGGCTTACTCTCTAAATATGGAAGTCTATCCCAGAAACCAAAGAATATTATTAAATAACAAACTCAATCCAAATTTCCCTAGAGTATGGCTATACAAACAGATATTCTTGGAGGGGAATGTTCATCCAAGATAATCAAACACCTGCAGCTTTTTAGCTATAGTTCAACTTATTTCTCAAGGCCATATTCCCAAAGAGGTATTCACTTAGTTTATCCCATACAGTTCCTCTTCTTTATGAAGATGTCTCACACCATTCCTGATACATTTCCTCAACCATCTTGTTCTCAGTCTCCAATCCCTCTGGGTCTGGTTTTGTCCTTTTTCTCTTCTGGGGTCCATCCTCCTCAGGAGCCAAAGAACCTGTTTTTAGTTTGATTTCTTGGTTCCACCCTCTAAAGGTCCAATTCTAACTGGACCTCCCTCTCCAGGTTGTCCAATCTTTCCTTGGTGAAAATCACTCTCATGTGGTTGAGGTTAAATTTTCCCTACAAAACCTACTTGTGGGTCATGCCATGACTGCTGCCTTCCTGTCCTATGGTGTCTTTTCCCTTCCCCCATGCCACATGGTATCTGTTCCAACTCCACTTTGCTTCCCAACCACACTTGTCCTCCTTATAACTAACTCTTTTAGGGTGCTGTTTCCTTCAGGATTTAATCTGCCAGCTAAGGGCATGCACCAACCTCATGGGGTACTCTCTTTCTACTGGGAAATCGAGTTCCACTGAGGAACTTGTCTTTCATATGTTCTCCCAACTCTATTTCATATTTACCATCCCTTCATTTTGTCTGCAATTCACTCCCCCAAACAAATCCACCTTCTGCCAAAGAGAATGGCCATCACAAACTCCTCACATGATCGAACCCCAACCCTGGTGCCTGCCATCATCTGGTTACAAACCCCACACCACATCAGTGAATTCCAGGTCTGGAATGAAACATGGGCCAATTTTCTGATGTTTTGGGCAATTTCCTCTACTAACTCTCCATTACCATTAATTTTCACATAGCAAAAATTTAATTTCCCACAAACTCTACCTTCTTAAGCCAACAAGTAGTCTAATACTATTCTATATAAGAGTATTGCTTCTCTGGTCTAAGTGGTCTGGTCTGCTAACAAATCCAGTGCCTTTATTGTCTGGTTAATAATTATTTCTACCATGGCCTGAAGTCTAATAAGCTTATTCAGCATACAAATTGGGGTTCTGTAACCCCAACTCATCTGGGGCCATCTATTACCCCAACCATTTGTATTCCTAGTAACTGGAATAGCTAACCTTTCACAAATAAAAATGCCTATCAGGAAAGTCAGCAACAACAAAAATGCTAAAAGAAACAGACAGATATATGCATCTTAGCAATAGATAGATGACTACACCAAATACTCACCTACCTACTTATTTAAGATATAATGAACACATATTTCCAGATAAGAAACTGCAAGATCGTATCTACTTTAATTGTGCTCATAGCTTCTACTAACCATTTGCCCTAATTATAGAAATTTGCTATAAGAGGAAAAAAGCAGGGGCATGATTATAATACCATCAAAACTGGTCCTTCGGGTCTCAGCTTGAGAGCACATTCATGACAGGATAAAGCATCCTTAGCTAATTGTATGCAATAACAAGTCCACCTTATATATGCATATATACATATGTACATACATGTACATATATATATACTGGAATATACATATATATATACTGGAATATACATATATACATATATGTACATATATATATATACTGGAATAATGAAGTATGTTCTTATTCAAAGGAACACACTGGGAAACTGAGTCAGAAGGATCCTACCTTAAGCAGAGGCCAAGGTTCTTTTCTCAACTCTTGCCCAGATACTAAGCCCCTTCACCTGTAAAAGTTAACATTAATAATTTCTTAATCCTAAAAAAATGTTACTTCAACTTCCTCCAATTGAGGAGTCTCTATAAACTTTTCTAGAAATATAAATAACAGGAACAACAATAATATTAAAAATTCCTCTAAGCACAATTAATCTCCTCTCCCACCAAAACTTCTCTAATTGCAAAGTCAATTTTAGAGGTTATAAATTGTCCTTAACAGTCTGTTCTTGATACTCTATCCTGATCTCTGGCTGCACTCGTTTCTCTTCTAGGCAGGGCTTCTCTTAAACCTTATCCATGGCTTCTGCCAGCCTCCAGATCCTGGGCCTAGTCCTTTCATTACTGGGCTGGATATCAATGATTGTGTCCTGTGCCATGCCCATGTGGAAAAATCACAGCCTTTATTGGAAATAACATTGTGGTGTCTCAGGTGACGTGGGAAGGCCTCTGGATGGATTGTGTGGTCCAGAGCACTGGCCAGATGCAGTGCAAGGTGTATGATTCCCTGCTGGCCCTGCCTCAGGAACTGCAAGCAGCTAGAGCCCTCACTGTTGTGGCTCTGCCTCTGGCCTTAGTGGGCCTGCTGATCTACCTTGCTGGGGCCAAGTGTACCATGTGCATAGAAGATGAGGAACCCCAGGCTCGACTGGTTCTGATTTCAGGGATCATTTTCCTCATCTTGGCAGTCCTGGTCCTGATACCTTTGTGCTGGACTGCCACATGATCATCAGGGATTTCTACAACCCTTTGGTGGCTGATGCTCAGAAACTAGAGTTGGGACACAGCCTTTATGTGGGCTGGGCAGCTGCAGGCTTTTTTCTACTAGGTGGGGGGCTATTGTGCTGCACTTGCCCCTCTGGCAGCTCAAGGGGCACAAGCCATTACTCTGCTTCTGCTCCTCCCCCAGGGGCTCCCGAGGTCCTTCAGAGTACCCAACCAAGAATTTTGTGTGAATCTGGAAGAAAGGGGGAGGGGGGAGGACAACAAATGACTCCCTCACAGAAGGGAGGTCTCCTTCCCCTGCTTCCCTTCCAAGATGAAGCTATAGGTGACCCCTGTCAGTCTTGGAAATTTTTGGCTTTTTTTTTCCTACTAAAACCCCTTGGATGACTGAGCCAAAGGATGACTCCACGTCACTGCTGCTACTGATATTAAAGTCTTCCAAACATCTTTGGATAAGGAGCTACAGAAATTCTGCCCAAGAGCTCGAGCATCTTTTCTTGGATGACGGCACCACAAAGTTCTATGCTATGTCTATGGAAATGTTTAGAATCTGCTTTGATTGTGGGACTGAATTAATTCTAACAATGTCAAGAACAAAGTTCTCAAATGTGTTCTGACCTTGCTGTCCGCAACTTCCAGGAAAACAGGATCATCAAGATTCTACTTGCCATTTTTGGTCTTCTGTGGGAACTATGGTAGCTACTCTGATCCCCTGGACTCCCAGAAGGCAGGAAGTGATCTCCCTACCAACTCTTGTATCCTGCTTTTAACATACTCTTTCTAATCCAGAATCCAGCAAATCTCTCCCCTCCCCTCTTTTTGTAGAGTTTCCACTATTGTAGATTTTTTAGAGAATAAAGTTTGTCTTGCCTGAAAGAAAAAAAAAACCAGTCTATTCTTGAGGTTCCTCCTCAAGTTCTTAAAGTCTGGTGTTCTCAGCCTCCAGACTGAAATATCAGTCATAATGTCTTGTAAAGTCCTTCCCACTGTGCTTCTTCCAGGACTTGATAAGCAGCCACTCTCCACAAACTGCAAACTCCAAAGGTGTAGCCTGGGTTAGCAATCCTTGCTTCCTAAAAAGGGATGAGGACATTACCACTACATGATTCCTTAAAAAATTATTCTTTGTTTCAATAGAGGGTCTTTCACTTTTTCTTTTCAAATAAAAGTAAACCAAATAGCATCTCATATAGGGAAAGTCCCAGATCACTTTTGGGGACAGTTCTAATTCTTTAACAAAGCAATAGGCAAACATTTGGTCCAAGGCAATCTAATCTCTAACATTAATTTAGTAATCAGTTTCTAAAGAATCAGATTCATTCTTTCCACTTTCCCTCATGTGGAGAGATGCCCAAGTGAATGAAATTGCCACTCAATTTGTAAAACCTTACAAGTAAAATATGTTCCTTCATCAAAATCAATACTCTCTAGCAATCCATACTTAGGTACAATTTGTTCCAATATTTTTCCACTAACCCTTCTTAAAGCAGCAGAGTTCAGGGGAAAGCTTTCACCCATCCCCTCTGGTGTGGGGTGACTGGTGTCATTTTATTGAAATTTAACCTGAGTATTCAGGCTCCCTCCCTCTGGAGGGACTCCTCCTCAATACCATCTTATTTATCTTTAGATATATTACACACCTTTCAGATACAATTTGTTCTTCAATTACGCATATCACTATATGCCAAATTTTCTAAGACAAATCTTAAGATTCCAAATATAAGTAACATCTAAATAACTTTGAACCAGATTTCACAAAATCTATATCACATATCAGCTGGGCTGACAAAATGCTAAAGTACAGCTCATACAATTTTTACAAATTACCCAATATACAATTTAGAAAGCAACAAGGTCTAATTAGGAGATACAAACACGTGACCTCTTTAGGTAAGTTACCAGAGAACCAAAATTTTTAACTTCAAATCAAATACAGATTTAAATTTCTAATAGTAATACTCCAATATTAATGCACATGTGTTTCTAAACTCTTAAATCATAATGAACAAGTTCACAATTTTATTACATACTAGTTAATAGTAATTATCTCATCTAGTTTCAGAATCAGAATTCCAAATTAAACACACAAAGACCAAAAATTTAAAGTGAAAGAAAACTGCCCTTTCAAATCTGTCTACAAGGCTTTAAGAAATTGACAGGCTTTAATACCTTGGGGGAGAGGGTCAGAGAAATTTGGATCCAGGCTGAAAGTCCAGTGATTAGCCCATCCTCTAAGTCAGAAATGCAAGGGGTGGGAGACAAGGGCATGTCAAAGATGTTGGGCCACCAGCACAAACCCTAGAGTCCAAGCCACCAAGGACCTCTCTCTCTCTCTCCTCTCTTTCTCCTTTTCTCTCCCCCGCCCCCATACACAATCCGCTTTTCTAAATCAAGCTCCCATTCTCAGCCAGGCTGGTATTGAAGGCTCCTTTGAATTTACACACTCTGAGGATAGACAGTTCTTCCAAGTCAGCAGGGCACCTGCCCAAACAAAACAACAGTATTTAATCCCTACAAATTTTGATTTTTAATTCCAATTCTTTCGAAAGGGCTATCTTCTTGGGATACTAGAAAGGTTTTTAAATCCAGCTACCTTAGGTCATTTCCCCAGGTACACAGTATCTTATCCTCTTTAATGGAGAACTTTTACCAAAGGAAAATGAGAGAATTCTTACAGACTCAAACGTTTAGAATTTTCCCAATATCAAAGGAAACTAGGAGTTTTAAAATTCTCCCAATTCTAATTCCCGTCACCCAGGCAACTCATCAGTTCTTGTAAGAGGAAAAGTATGGAGGACTCACCTGATTTTACCAAGGAAAATGGATCTTTCCTAAGATTCAATATCTTATCCTTTTTTTTTTTTAGTTTCTCCCCCCTCACCAGCTGCTTGCCCTCCCTCCGTAGGTTGCTACCTGACTAACTTAAAACTTTTCTCAGCTGCCTTATATCCTGGACTGAATAAATCTTTGCTGGCCTACTTTTGTTTTTTCTTTCTCTGAATATCTCTCTTTGGAAGTTTACCTGATGGAAGGGGGAGTTCCCAAGGTGAGTCCAGGGATCACAGATGAACTTTCTGGAGGGCACCTGCCCAAGGATTTGGTATGGGAGAGACCCTTCATGAACAGGAAATGTCCCAGATGAGCCCCAAACTGTCTAGAACAGTGACTCTTGAGGTAAAAAAGGCAAAAGGGGATTTGTTATGATCTCTGAGAAAGGGCAACTCCCAAAAGACAATCTGTCAGTAGATGAGTGCAAAGCACAAACTGTAAAACACAAGATTAAATATACCAGAAGCCCCTAACTCCCTGACCTTTTCTCCCATTGTCTGGGGGAGTCCAGGCTTACTCTCTAAACATGGAAGTCTATCTAAGAATATTAGTAAATAACAAACTCTTAATTCAAGTTTCCCTAAAACTGCAATATAAGCAGGTATTCTTAGATGAGAGAAATCTGTTACCCAAATTCTCAAAGCCATCATCACCTTTAAACAAAGTACTTATATGCTAATTAAGAGGGGAGAGACATAAAGGGAATGGTCATCCAAGACAATCAAAAACCTGTAGCTTTTTAACTTGTTACTGTAAAATCTCAAGGCTATATTCCCATGCAAGTTCTTCACTCAGTTTATCCTTTACATCCTTGAAAAAATCAACCCTGGAATATCTGTAGGTTGCTAATTTTTCCTTTTTTTTTGGCTGTAGCTGAACTTAACTATCTATCTACATTTAATTATTTGAACCTTTCTCCCAACATTAGTTCTTTACTGAAGTTCCTTTCCTTTTTGGTTTTTTAAATCATTTTTTTTTCCTAGAAGGACAGTTGGAACCACTACAGCACAGGAGATAGTTCACTGTCTCTAGAATCAAAGGATGTGGATTTGAATCCTCTGCTACTATCTATATGATCTTCAGTAGACCTCTTCCCTAGACCTCATTTCCCCATCTCCAATGTGAAGGAACTATAGTAGCTGACTTCTGAAGCTCACTGTCCTAGTTCTGAATCTAGAATATTTTGATGATTTTTTTTGTAGAATTGAATTGGGAAGGAACTTGGACTCTCTTATTTTATAGATGAAAAAAATTAAGCCAAGGGTTGCTAGGTGACTTGTTTAAAATATTAAGGGTTAGTTAAGTGACAAATTTGAGACCCAATTCTAGTTCTCTTACTTCTGATTTCCTTTGAGTCTGAAGAAACATCTCAGAAGGCTAGAAAAAAAAGACAGATAGAAGAGCTTGGAATGCTAAAAATGATCTTATTACATTCTTAAAATATTACAGATTGTATAATATGATATGTTATCAAAAGACCTGTAAAATTTAGCAGGATCAGGAAGTAAGCTCAGGAGTAGTCTAGTGTTTCCCTGGTTGTAAACTAGTCCAGGAGTAGAGTTACAACCAATGCTCTTTTAGAGTGAAGGAAGAATCCTTTATTCAATTCTTGGGAGGATTAGGTGTCTCCTTAAAGAGGACTCATCAGATACAGAACCAGGAGCAAGCTTTATACTGTTAGTGAGGTTCCTTAGCCTTCCCTTCAAGGTGAAGTTTGGTCAGATTTACAGTCAGATTTAATTACAGATTTACAATTGGAATTACAATTGGTCAGTTTACAATCTCTTTATTTACCCATTCCACATGGCAAAAGGATTGTGTACTGTCATTTACCCTAGCTGGTTTGGGCCAGTTTAAGCCTGGGTCCCTTAGTCAGAAACTTTGTTTATCCAATCCCTTGATTCACAAGGTAATTGGCTGGAGATATCTTAACAAGACACTTCACTCCTCCCTTTATTCTGTTTTGGTATCTATGGAAACCTAATTTCTCATGTTCCTCACAAATATATTCCTAAAATGAAGAATACATAGTACATAATAGAGGCCTGCAGTTTTATGTACAATATACATGAAATGTACAGTACTTTCTTTTGTTGCTGAGACCCAGATGAGACCACTTATTATATTTCCTTTATATAGTTTCTTTTAAAATTATTTTCAATTTCTATTTGTATTCTGAACCTAGCAAACAACAAATAGGGACACACACACATATACACACATACATACCTACACACATGTATACATATATATATATATGTATGTGTAGTAGAACAGGTAGGTGGTTCAGTGGATAGAATGCCAGACCTGGAGTCAGGAACAATCATCTTCCTGAATTCAAATCCAGCCTCAGACACATTAATTAGCTGTGTGACCCTGGACAAATCATTAACCCCTATTTGTCTCAGTTTATTCCTCTGTAAAATTAGCTAGATAAGGAAATGGAGAAGCACTCCAGTATCTTTGCCAAGAAAACTTCAAAGGGGGTCATGAAGAGTCAGACAAAACTAAAATGACTGAATAATACTGTGTGCTATTAATTTTGATAATATAATATCTAATATTTTAAGAATATAATAAAATCAATATTACATTCAAAGCGGTTCTACTTATCTAATTTTTTTTTCTGGCCTTCTGAGATGTTTCTTCAGACCCAAAGAAAAGCCTTTGAGGCTCTAAGTTGTACTTTTCTTCATAGGCTATAGTAGCACCTTAAGAGGCAATGTGATCTAGTGGATAACATCTTGGATTTGGGAGTTAGAAAGACCTTACTTCAAATTCCATCTCAACTGTGTGGCCATGGATAGACAAACCACTTGACAACTCAGAGCCCCAGTTTTCTATCTGTAAAATGGAGAATATATAAACTCTTTGAAGATGGGCACTGTTTTTGCTCTTTTTTGGTACAAAACACAAATAGTTGTTGTTATTGATGATGGTGATAGCTGAAGAACCTGTCTCATAAACTTTATGTGAGGTTTAAATGAAATACCCATAGTGGTTTATTATGAGTTAATTTTAAAGTGATACAAAAAATGTCATTGTGGTGAAAAATTTAGATCCTAGTACTTCAAACAAACCAAATGCCTCAAGCAGAGATGTGATGACCTCTTTATAATTACGAATTTGATTCCTTTTACTAAGAAGACTACACTATTAGATTCTTTATGTACTCCCAGCACTGGCTCTCCCTTTCTATCCACCCTCCCTGCATCTAACAGCTGCCCCTTTGAGAATTGAGAAGCTCTCAGCTCCTGGCTCACTGACAACTTCAGGCTAAAATGCATAGAAACTCATGCTCAGTTGACCTCTCTTGCAGTGAAGGGTGAAGAGGTCTGGAGATGATTGGTGAAATGAGATGATCCCTGCATGAAGAGCTTCCTAAAGGGAGAATCCTACCCCATTGTCAAGGATAAAGGCATTTTCCCATGCTTGGATGAGAAAGGAGATCCTGGGTGAGAATAGGAGATACAAACTTTTCAACCATCAGATAAACATGATTTGTTACTATTAGCAGTGAAGGTATTAAATAGTAATAATATTTTTACAATAATACAATGTTGTACAAATTTGTTCATGTTGCAAAAAGATTCAGATATTTGAGACTGCATGCCTTTTCTGGAGAAACTCATGAAATGGCATGTGATCCCTACACCTTTGCTATTTCCAGTAATGAGCATTGCAATTATTCTGGCTTCAATTACCCTATTTTAGAGAACTGGCCTTAATGCCAAGAAGGTCTAGGTTCAAGTTATGCTTCGGAGATATACTGTTTTTTGTGACTGGACAAGTCATTTGACTTTGTTTTTTAGGTAGTTTTTTTTTTTAAGTTACAAAGAAAGTAACCATACTTTTAGAGAGTTTATTCAATCTGAAGTTCTTGATACCAGTGAAAGTACAGGTTTAGTTTCTCTCCCTATTATTTAAGCCATTTCAGAGACAGAGAGAGACAGAGACAGACACAGAGAGAGGCAGAGAGGCAGAGAGAAAGGGAGGGAGAGAAAGAGGGAGAGGAAGAGAAGGAGGGAGGGAAAGAGAGAATTGGGAATTGGGATGAAGGTTTTCTAACAGAACTCTAGTCTAGAGTAGGAACTGTTGGGGATGAGGAGAGACCTTTGGAATTCAAAATTCTGTGGAGGGACTCAGGGATACTTCTCGGGATACTTCTTCTTGGGGCAGCTAGGTGATGCAGTGGATAGAGCACCAGCCCTGAAGGCAGGAGAACTTGAGTTCAAATCTTGTCTCAGACAACTTAATACTTACTAGCTGTGTGACCTTGGGCCAGTCACTTAACCCCAATTGCCTCAGCAAAACAAAATTTAAAGAAATTGTTTAAAAAAAGGAAGCAAAGAGCCTTTAGTAATATGGACTGGGACCACTGAAGACCCAAAAGACTTTTTAGCTGAGATAGCAAGAGAAGACTAAGAGCCACCAAGAAGCTCAGTTGGTATTGATTACTGAAGGAAAGAAGAATACCATCTGTAAGCTTCTTATTTTAAGTAATTATTCTTGATAATCCAATGCAAAGTGCAATTGTTTCTACTTACTGAAGGAGTGTTAAGTATCATCAATGCCCTCTGACCAGACACTATGCTCCTTTGGCCTTTCCCTAGTTTCAACACTAGTATATAGCACAAGTTTAAACTTTCATACTTTTATTGCTCAATGTTTTTTGTTTAAATCATGTTCAAATGTTCAAAGGCACTTTACATTTTCTTTTTATCTTGTAGTTGATGTAGACTGCAATAATGTCAGCTAGAGAAGTTTGTTTTACATATCATCCACAAGAAATTTTCTGATTGTGATAGGATCTGAAATCAGAAATGGAATCTAGATTCTAGCACACTTGCAACCAAAAATCATTAAAACCCCAAATATGTTATGATCATTTCCATCATACTACTCTGATTTTGTTATAAAAATATAAAGCTCACAGGGACTTTATGAAGGATATGTGTGGATGTTTTTGTGCTAATATAAAATATATAGTGGGTACATGTAAACTGAAACACAATACTATTTGTCAACAAAAAGCATTATCAAGGTGATTTCCAAATTTTGTTAGACAAAAAATGTATAGCAAGAATACTAAAATAAATGAGATGCATAGGAAAAGCATGTGTTAAATATTCATCTACAATATTCTGTATTCCTGAATGTCTCTGTGATGTTAAGCCCAGCCACTGTCTCTCTCTCTCTCTCAGAGGTCATGAGGTCTAATAAGTAGATTCTGCCATGGGAGTATCTTAAGGTTATTTTAAGCAGACCACTCCAACTTCTCAAAGTGATATAGACCTCTATCTTCTTCCTCTAAGTGCATAGTGAAGATTTATTAATGGAAAGTACTGCTCATAATAATAATAATAATAATAATAATAATAATGACTAGCATTTACAGAGTACTTAATGATTTATAAAGAGCTTTACACATCTTATTCATTTGATTCTCCTAACAATTTCATGAGATCAGTACTGCTCTTATCACCAATTTATAAATGATATAAAGTAAGTTACTTTCTCATTAGCAGAAATTATTATTAATAACCAGTATCTGGAGGAGATTCATAGATCTCCCTTTTTTCTAAATTTCTCTTTTTAAGAAGTTCAATTTTCTTAAAGACATTATTAATAATAGAATTGCATTAACTCTCCTTAGTCAGACCCCACCCAACTTTGCAAGGAATTTAATCTAAGATCTGGAAGTCCATTACTTTGTATTCAAGCTTAGATGGAAACTCATTTTTTTGTCTAGATAACCCAAGGCTGTGACGGTCTGAGAAGAGATAATGTCTCTGTTCTAGGATAACATGATAACACTAGCAGCCCCTAATTGTTTTGAAGGGCATATGAACTGTGAGTCTACCACTATGTGATGAGATGGTCAAATGACAATACTTTTATTAATAACATTCTGGCTGTATTAATAAAATGATGAAAATACCCAGAAAAGATTTTTTTCGAACCTTTTTAATTGTCATATAGTATCATGATTCTACCACTAGTGGTATCTCAGGTCTTCCTGATTTGAAATCTATTGCTCTGTCTACATTACAACTTCTTTCCTCTTAAAGGTGGAAAAAAAGAATATGTGTTATGGGATAAACTGATCCAGGTATCAGTTCAAATTTGGGGAAGTACAGAACCAACTGTGAAATCCTGTGTAGGCAACATCATTTAAACATATGTATGAATTGCCCCTGATGGTTTTATGATGATTGGATACTTCCTTTATAATTCTCAGTACCCTATCCATCACTGAGTATCATTGCTCAACATTTATGAGTGTCCAGCATGCATTTGGGCCCAAATTGCTGATGACGTGTTTTTGAATTCTTGCCCAATTCATTTTTGGGGGAGTCATGTGGTATTACTGTTGCTGTATTGCTATTTTTTCCACTCCAGGGGATGTATTTCATTGCTAGGTAGTTGCTTCTCATTTAGGGCAAGAGATATGTAAGGTAATTTGACAGTCTTTGGGATGAAAGGATCTTTTACCAATCACTACCCATTATTATTACTGTTATTGTTGCTTTTACTTAAATGGAGTGAATAGCAGGTGCATGACCTGATGAATCAAGATCCAATCTGCCTGAATTTGCCCAAGCACAAAAGGTTTTCTCACAATGCCATAATATGTAGGGAGAAGTCTACAGAGACAAGATTGCCCTGATGCCTGGAAGAAATGATCGTTCATATGACCTGCTTCTTGAGCTCTTCAGAAATAATGAGCCTGGTCAGCAGAGCATGACTAAATGGTTACAGGTTATATGGCAAAGAGCCAGCAAAAGGGCCTATCATGTTAAATAAACCTGCCAACAACCGGGGGCGGGGGGAGAAAGCCATTCTCTAAAGACATATTGGAGCCTTAGTACTGTTGACTTTATCCTGGGAAAGGAAACTAGAACTTATGCTACAAAGACTATCTGATTTTGCCTTTAGTTTTTCTTTCAATGTGTTACAATGGATAGAAAATATTGTTACTGGAATTAGAATGTGTGACCCTGGCTAAGTCCTTAACTCTTACTCTGCCTCAGTTTCTTTATTTGTAAATAACATTCAAATTATCTTATGGAACTTTTTGTGAAAGTACTTTGGAAATCTTAAAGTAAATTATTTTTTATTGTTACTAATTTTCATTATTATGCCTATTCTTCTCATACTCTTAGGAAACATTCTCTCTCCATAAATAATCCTAAGCAGAAGAAAAATTTGCAGTAATCTGAGTTCACATTGTGCCATTTTTTCTCTCTTTTAGAGGATTTTATCCCCCTCCCCCCTCAGAGACAGTCATAGATAGTTAATACTCCCATGGATATTTGTAAACCCTAAAGTAATCCACAGGCCATTTTCTTGCTGTCAAATTCACATCTTAATATCAAAGTCATGAGTTTTAATAAGATCTATAAAACCACCCCCATCTCTGTTTTCTATCTTATGACATGTATATATATATATAATATGTATATATTATATATATGATACATACATACATATACATGTATATTTGTATAATAATAAATGCAAACAGGAATTTTAGGTGCAGCCACTATAGTGTCACATTTCTTCTTATCCATTCCCTAAATATCAGTCTTGACTGAAGTATCAATAGAACCATATTTTTGGAGCTAATACAATGGAATTGACAACCTTTTATATTAAATTATCTTGAAATACTGTCTTGTTGGTACTTTAGTAGCTAACCCACTTTGGATAGTGTTTCAAATTGTTCTAGCTTAATATTCAGATAGCTCTGTGCCTTCATAAATTTGGATGTTGTCTCTGATGTTCCATCCTGCATAATTTTTATTGATGAATCTCAATAATTTTTCAATAGAAGGTCCACCCAAGCTGTTAGAGGATGTACTTGACTTCTGCTGAAACTGAAACAGTATAAGTTAGGGAGGAGTCAAAATAGGTATGAAAAGTCACAGCTGCCAAATTCTCAAAACAACCATATAAAATACTAAATAAAATTCTGATAGGGGAAGCCAAGAAAAAGTCACAGTGAATCATTTTTTTTTCAACCCAGGGCAACTTAGAAGATAGAAAGAGAAATCTAGGAACCCATATCGGGGTTGGCCAAGAGCATGACACAGTAGCAAATATTGTAGAAATACTAGTGTCCAGAGACAGTAAAGGGACTGAACACCTGGTCAGAAAGATAAACCTGTTTTAGTACTGGGCATAAGATCAGGTGTCATTTGTCATCTCTGTCACTTATCTAATTTCAGATTATAGTCCATGGCAGAGAGTGGTCACTGTCACAAGGGAGTAGTGGTCTACCTGGGTAAAGAGTAGAGCACAGACCAAGAGGGTAATAACCTGTCTTCTCTCAGATCCCAACATTTTGGAGGTACAAAAAAATTTAGGCTTCTATATTGAGCCATGAAAACATAAAGACTTACTAGAAGCATAAGCTAGTCATTTCCCCTAAAGGAGAGCAATGGCTAATTCTAGCATAAAATATAAAATCAAGAAGCAGACTGGAAAATGAACAAACGGTAACCAAAAAAGAACTTGACCATAAAAAGTGACTGGGAAGGTCAAAATGCATACTCAGAAGAAAACAATGACTTGAAAATATCTATAAGAAAAGTTTCAAATAAAAATATATATTAGACACAAACCCAACAAGAATTTCTAGAAGAGCTAACAGTAGAGACAAAAATAGAAAAAAAAGAGAGCAATAAACTTTAGAATATCAAATAAAAGTGGTGGAAGAAAAATAGGACAAATAAAAGAGAGCTATGAAAAAGTAATAAAAAAAGAATTAACAGCTTGGTAAAAGACGTACAAAAATATTGAAAAAAAATCAGAATTGGCCAAATGATAAGAGTTACAAAAACCTCAAAAATAACTTCATAAAAATTAGAATTGTTCAGTGAAAGCTAATGACTTCATGAGGCATTAAGAAACAGTAAAACAAAGTCAAAAGATTGAAAAAAAAAGAAAATGTGAAATGTCTCATCAGAAAAACAATTCACTTGGAAAATAGATTAAGAACAGATCATTTAAAAAGCCCATCCATTTTTTTCCAAAAAATTATAAAGGAAGACCTTTCAGATATCTTAGAAACAGAGGGCAAAGTAGAGGAATCAACTGGTCATTTTTTTAAATTCTCAAATAAACCTACTCAAGGATATTATAGACAAATTCTAGAGTGCCCCAGGTCAAGGAGTAAATACTATAAGCAACCTGGAAGAAAACATTCATTTACATACAGTCACAGTCAGGCTCATACAAGATTTAGCAGCTACTACTATAAAGGTGCAGAGGGGTTGGAATATGATTTCTATATTATAGAAAAGAGAAGGAACAAGAATTGCAATTAAAAATAACCTACCTAGAAAAACTAAGTATAATCCTACAAGGGAAAAATGTATATGTAATGAAAGAGAGGACTGCCAAACATTTCTGATAAAAGACCAGAGCTGAATAGAAAATGTGATGTTCAGACACAAGATTCAAGGGAAACATAAAAAAGAAAACATGCATGAGAAATCATATGAGATTTAACAAGTTAAACTGTTTATGTTTCCATATAATAAGGTAATATATTTAGCACCTAAGAATTTTATCATCTTAGGTCAGTTAGAAAATATCTACTTAGACAAAGAACATGGATAGGTGTCTACTATGTTGAGCTGTTCTTAAAAGAATAATGGAAAGATGAGAAAGAAAGAGTCACTGGTTGAAGAGTAAAAAGAGATGAAAAATGTGGAAAATTACTTCAGGTAGAGAAGGTATAAAGTGTTTTTATGATGAAGGGGGAAATGAGAGGAAGAATGGGTAATGATTCTTACATGACTTTACATGACCTTCAAAGAGGAGATATCTATCTATCTATTTACCCTACCTAAATATATGTGTATGTACATACATACACACACACACACATCTATACCCATCAATATAGGTGGGTAAATCAATAGATAGATAAATAGATGGAAACATTATCAAACAGAAAAGTAGGAAGGGAAGAAGCTAAGACAAAGCAGTAAGCAATACGATGGAGGAGAATTAAAGGAGATAGTAGTCAGAAATAAAACAGACTTTTGAGGAGAGGACAAGGCAAAAAAAATATAAAAAAGAAAATCCACAGTTGATAATCATAACTGTAAAAGTGAATGGGATATACTCACCCATAAAATAGAAGAGAATACGAGTATTAGAAACCATAATTCATCTATACGTTGTTTTTAAGAGACAGTGGCTGACTCTTCAATAGATAAGTGGTCAAGGGATATGAACAGAAAATTTTCAGATGATGAAATTAAAACCATCTCTAGTCATATGAAAAGTTGCTCCAAATCACTATTGATCAGAGAAATGCAAATTAAGACAACTCTGAGCTACCACTACACACCTGTCAGATTGGTTAAAATGACAGGAAAAGATAACGATGAATGTTGGAGGGGATGTGGGAAAACTGGAACACTAATACATTGTTGGTAGAACTGTGAACGGATGCAGCCATTCTGGAGAGCAATTTGGAGCTATGCTCAAAAAGTTGTCAAACTGTGCATACCCTTTGACCCAGCAGTGTTTCTACTGGGCCTATATCCCAAAGAGATCTTAAAGGAGGGAAAGGGACCCACATGTGCAAAAATGTTTGTGGCAGCCCTTTTTGTAGTGGCTAGAAACTGAAAACTGAAGGGATGCTCAATTGGAGAGTGGCTGAATAAATTATGGTATATGAATGTTATGGAATATTATTGCTCTGTAAGAAATGACCAGCAGGACGATTTCAGAGAGGCCTGGAGGGACTTACATGAACTGATGCTGAGTGAAATGAGCAGAACCAGGAGATCATCATACACAGCAACAACAGTATTACATGATGATCAATTCTGATGGACATGACTCTCTGCAACAAAGAATTGTCTCAAACCAGTTCCAATTGTTCACTGAAGAAAACCACTTACACCCAGAGAGAGGGATATGAAATATGGACCACAATGTAACATTTTCATGATCTCTATTGACATTTGCTTGCATTGTGTTGCTTTTCTCTGATTCTTTTTTTTTCTTGTAGATAGGATTTTTCTTGCATAACTTGTCAAGCATTTCAACATTATTAACATGTAGTGGACTTCCTGCCATCTAGGGGAGGGGAGAGGACTGGGGGTAAAATTTGTAATGGAAAGCTTTGTAAAGATCAACGCTGGGGAACTACCCATACATATGTTATACAAATAAAAAGCTTTAATAAAAAAAAGAGACAGTGGCTGAAATAGAAAGATAAACACAGAGTTAAAATAAGAGGATGGAGAGAATTATATGTCATCTGAAGCAAAGAAGTCAGGGGTAGTAATAAGTATTTCAAAACAAAATAAAAAAATAAACCTAATTAAAAGAGATATTCTGAGAAACTACCTTTTGCTCAAAAGGCATCATAGATAATGAATTAATAACAATTCTGAACATATATGTATCAAATGATATAGCACCCAAATTCTTGAAGGAAAACATAAATTAATTATAGAAATAAATATACAATAAAACTTTATTAGTGGAGAACTTCAAATTATTTTATCAGGCCTAGATATAGCTAACTATTAAAAAAAACAAAGTAGTCAATAAAAGTAATAGAATTTTTAGAAAGTTAGATATTATAGACCTCTGCAGAATATTGAATGGGAATAGAAAGGAATATATCTATTTCTCAGAACTCATTTATGTCATTTACCTCTTTTTTTTAATCTCTTTTGATGTTCATGCCTAGTAGTGGTAGGGTTAGGTCAAAGGATGTGCATGAATTTATAGCTCTTTGGGCACAGATCATAACTTTTGATCATTTATCAATTGGGACATGGCTCTTATATTTTATAAATTTGACTCAGTTCCCTCTGTATTTGAAAATTGAAGGCTTAAAAAAAACTTCCTTCAAATTTTTCCCCTGAGGCCATTGGGGTAAAATGACTTGCCCAGGGTCATACAGCTAGGAAGTGTTAAGTGTCTGAGGCCAGATTTGAATTCAGGTCCTCCTGACTTGAGGGCTGGTGCTCTATCTACATCATCTAGCTGACCCTTCAAATTTATTTTTACAATTACGATAATTATGATTTCGAACTGCATTATCTGCTATTTATTCTATATCTTCTTTCACCTTGTTTCCCTTCAAAAGCGTTTTCTTATTGATCACTCCTTCCCCAGATATGCCCTCTCTTTTATCACCTTCCCCTTTTCCTATACCTCATTTCCCTCCTATTTTCCTCTAAGGTAAGATAGATTTTTATACTCACATTGAGTGTGAATGTTATTTTCTCTTTGAGCCCATTCTCATGAGAGTAAGATTCAATCATTCTTTTCCTCTCCTCTCCTTCATCCCCTCCGCTGTAAAAGCTTTTTCTTGCCTCTTTTTTATGGCAAATAATTTACACCACTCAACTTTTCCCTCTCTCTTTCCCAGTATATTCCTCTCTTGCCCCTTAATTTCATAATTTTTAAAAAGACATTATGCCTTCATATTCAACTGACAACTGTGCCCTCTGTCTATATATACTCCTTCTAATTGCCATAATAATGAAAAAGTTTTGAAATACAAGTATCATCCTCCCATGTAGGAATGCACATAAACCTTATTAAATTTTTTATGATATGACTTTCCTGATTACATTGTTTTGTTTCTCCAGTGTCCTGTATTTGAAAATCAGATTTTCCATTCAATTCTGGTCTTTTCATCCTAAATACTTGAAATTCTCTATTTCACTGAATGACCACATTTTGCTTGAAAATTCTCCATTTCATAGAATATCCACCTTTTTCTCTACAGAATTATACTAAGTTTTTTTCTGGATATGTAATTCTTGGTTGTAATACTAGTTTCATTGCTCTTCAGAATATTACATTCCAAGTCCTTTGGTACTTTAATGTAGAAACTTCTAAATCTTATATTTATCCTGATTATGGCTCTACATAATTGAATTGTTTGTTTCTGGATGCTTGCAATATTGACCTGGGAGTTTTGGAATTTGTCATTTCCTGAGAGTTTTCATTTTAGGATCACTTTCAGAGGCGATCAATGGATTCTTTCTATTTCTATTTTACCCTCTAGTTCTAGACTATCAGGACAATTCTCATTGATAATTTTTTGAAAGATGATGTCCAGGCTCTTTTTTTGAACATGACTTTCAAATAGACCAATATTTTTAAAATTATATCTTCTGGGTCTATTTACCAGGTCAGTTGGTTTTCCAATGAGATATTTCACATTTTTCCTATTTTTTTTTCATTTTTGGGGGGTTTCTTTATGTATGTTAATTTCTCATAAAGTCATTAGCTTCCATTTGCTCTATTCTAGTTTTTAAGGAATTATTTTCCTCTGTGAGCTTTTGTACCTCCTTTCACAATTGACCAACTTTGCTTTTTAAAGCATTCTTCTCATTAGCTTTCTGTATTTCTTTTTGCACCACTATCTTTTTCTAATTTTTCCTCTATCTTACTTTATTTTTTTGTTTTTGGTAAGGCAATTGGGGTGAAATGACTTGCCCAGGGTCATACAGCTAGGAAGTATTCAGTATCTAGAGGCTGGATTCGAACTCTGATCCTCCCAACTTCAAGGGTTGGTGCTCTATCCATTCTTACTTGATTTTCAAAATCCCCTTGGAGCTCTTCCATGCTCTGAAAACAATTTTTATTTTTTCTTGGAGTCTTTGGATGTAGGAACTTTGACTTTGTTATCTTCTGAATGGGTGTTTTGATCTTTTTTGTCACCACAGTAACTTTCTATAATGAGAAACTTTTTTTTGTTGTCTGCTCATTTTTCTAGCCTATTACTCAGCTTTTAACTCTTTGTTACAGTAGGGCTCTGTTTCCAGGGTGGAGGATGCACTGTCCCAAGCTGTTTTCCAAGATCCATCTAAGGACCTGACCATAAGCCCTCTTTTCTGCTCTGGAATTCTGAGGAATGTCCCCACTTCACTGTAAAGCAACAAAGTTCTGCCTAGTTGACCGTGGGGCCAAGACTTCCACCCTATTGCCACAGAGCTTGGATGCTGAACTTCCCAGTCTTTTTGGTGTTTCTGGGCTGAGAGGTCTGGAAGCTACCAGTACTGCTGCCGATTCAGAGATCCTGCTTTGTTGAGGCTGGGGTTGGGGCTGTGCTGGGGAGGCTTGCACCGGGATTGTGACTTGAGCCTAGTTCCACAGACCTTTTCTGCTGACCTTCCAAGTTGTCTTCGGTGTCTTGGCTGATAGGTCTAGAAACCACCAGTACTGACATTGATGCAGAGGTCCCTAGACCATTAGCTACTTTACTGGGCTAGGCTCAACTCTGCTGAAGTTTCCTGCTCTAGGACTGCACACTGAGCTCCCCGCCCTTGTTCCACAGACTTTTTTCAGCTGACATTCTAAGTTTTCTTCAGTTGGAAAATGTTCTAGTCCATAGTTTTTGGTGTTCTGGTTCTCTAAAATTTGTTTAGAGTCATTATTTAAAGGAATTTGGAGCAGTTAAGGAGAGAGTTTGGGCGAGTTCCTGCCTTTACTCTGCCATCTTGGCTCTACCTCCCTATTCCAGAGTTCCAGGGAAAATCCCTATGGTAAAGTTTAGGTATAACTCATGTCTAGGGTCTGCCCTAAAAGGTATTACTCCCTCTGGCACTTATTATGCAAAGCAGAAGCTAGCATAGAATAGCTTTTTACTTCCTGCACCACAAAATAAATATTTAAAATACTCATAGACATACATAAACAAATACTCAAAACATGAAAAAAATAATTCACCACTTCTCTTATTTTCTTCCAGGAGAAGTAGACTCCCAGAAAATTTGTGGTACTGCTGAAAAGATGTTTATATTCACCTCAGATCCAAAGTACTGAAGGAATTCACAAAACCTCTATCTTCTGGACAGCTAGGCATGAATTAGACTTTCCTAATCATTTCAATTGTAGCATCCTCCTTGAAGTGGTCATCTTCTCTTCTGAGAATTGTGTAACTCATTAAATTCTTCTTTCTAGACAACCCAAGATTTTCAATCTAATTGAAAAGATAGAAATTATACTAAAATTATTAGCATAAAGTATAAAATTGTGAAAATTTATAGCAAAATATTGGAATTAATGGATTTCAATCCTAATCCTGATTGTTCAAAAAAAAAGGAAGAGAATCTGTAAATTAAAGGCCAATGAGCATGACTTTGATTTTTTGAAAAATTCTAAATTAGTTTATTAAGGAGTTGATTGATGAACACTTAATTAGGAAAGCAATTGTTACAAGACAATTTGATTAATAACAGATCATCACAGACCAACTTTATTTCTTTTTTTATAAGGCAGTTGAGGGGGATATGATAGATACAGTTTGCTTAGATTTTAGCAAAGGTTTTTACGAAAAAAAAAGCTTAGATAAAGGTATGAAAGCTAATTTATCAAATTTGTATTTGGCAGAAAACTAGGGGTGATAGCTAACACATTTGATAGAAACTGGATTACAAACCATCTTTTCAAACTAGAAGATTAAGTCAGATCTAATAAAATTAAATTTTAATAAAATAAATGAAAACTCTTACGTGTGGATGCCAAAGAAAAATCATCTTCAAGATTACAAAATAGAAAAAGCATAATTAAAAAGCATTTTTTTCTAAATAAAAATAGGTTTTTTGTTGGACTGACTGCAAGTTCAATAAGAATCAACAATCAAATGTGAAAACCAAATTTACCTAATGTGATTAAGTATTAATTAAAAGAAGCATTACTTCCAGGGATAAAAAAGTAATATTTATGTAATTTGACCTTGTTAGAGGGAGCAGCCTGAGCCTCAGTTACCTTGTTTGTATGTAATACCTCCTCCAGGACTATTTTCTTCTCACTCTTTTTTGCAGCTTGAGTCCTGAGGGGGTTAGATGTCCCAGATTCAAGGTCCTTTTTGGGTTCACACTGGTAAAATTATAAGTCCCCCTCCCATTCTGTAGTTAGCTTTAATAGCCAACGAGGAGATATAATTAGCTTAAAACAAAAGGCAGAAAATTAAATGTCATGAAAAGACCAGAAGCTATAAAACATTTCCCCTACCCCTCAATACAAACCTGATGCACTCTCATAAATGCACACAGTATTAATAGTAAGAGAAGGAAAATATTTAGAGCACAGTAGCAAAGAGGTACACACACAGAGAGAAGATGAGGAATAGGCAATTTAAACCTCTGGCGCTGTATTTAGTCAATCAATTAAATTTTATTAAATGTTTATGTGCCAGGCGCTATGGTAAGTGCTAGGGCTTAAAAAAAAAAAAGACAAAAATAGATCCTATCCTAAAAACTCCCACATTTTAATGTGAAAGACAACATGTAAATAGCTAGGTATGTTTAAGAGATACAGAATAAATAGGTTATCTTGTAGAGTAAAAGACCATCACCTGGGAGTTAGGGAAAGGACGTCCTAATGAAGGTGGAATTTCAGGTGAGTCTTGAAGGCAGCCAGGAGTATTAAGAAATAGAGGTGAGGAAAGGGAGTATTCCAGCCAGTACAAAGGTGTGATTTCCCTTCTCATGGAAGCCTCATTCTGCATATTCCCGCCATCCCACCCCCAGGCTATAAAATATCCCTGCTGGACTAGTGGTTGAGCTGAGTATCCTGGACCTATTCTTTATACTCAATTCTGAATGACCAGAACTGGCTCTTTTTCCTAACTCAGAGATCATACTCATCTCAAGTATTTGTTTTCTCAGTCCTTGGACCTGTTTTCTACTGGGTGTGATTTCTCCTATTGGATGAATAACTGTTGTAAGAGTTGGATTCTTCTTTGTTTGCAGAGATCACTTATTCTATTATGACTGATTGACTTGGAGAGTTTGTCTCTCTTGTTAAGGGGCCATCAGGATCACAGCCTGAAGACTTATTATTTAGTCATTCAATTGTATCTCACTCTCATTCCATAAGTCATAGCCCACCAATATTGTTCATGGGGCTTTCTTAGCAAAGATACTTGGATGGTTTGCCATTTACTTCTCTAGTGGGTTAAGGGAAAGAGAGGTTAAGTACCTTGCCTGGTCACACAGCTAGTACTCAGGTTAGATTTGAACTCAGGTATTCTTGACTGTAGTGCTTTATTCACTGAACTTTTAATTCCACCAATTTTAGAGATCCACAAATCTTATACAGCAATAAGTTTAAAGTAAGCTCTTCTTTATGCTTTGCTAAGACCTTATCCCCTTGTGGTCTTTGTTTTATGTTCTTTATCTTTTATGAATTTGTTATCTAAGTTGGGGAGGGCATATGTGAATTAAGTTATCAGACTTTTCCTGATCATCTCCTCCCCATCCCTCCCTAACCAAATACTTGTAAAATGGGGATAGTATCATTTGTAGTACTTGTTTTTGTGAAGATCAAATGATATGTGTAAAATGTTGTGTAAACATGGAAATTAATTATTTATTCCTACACTGTCCAGTTGATATACTTCTCCTAAATAACACATGCTTAATAAAAATCTCTCTTCTTTGTCTTTGGGTTTATGATTTCACTTGCATTGCCATTCAGAGTCTGGAAGCCCTATCAAGATGTTCCTCTATTTTAGTGGGAATTTTATTTTGCTCTCAATTCCTCTATACCTCAATTTCTTGTTCTATAAAATGGGATTAAGAACACTTCCACTCTTTACATCAAACACAGAGATGTTCAGAGGGTTATGCTTTGAAAAACTCAGACATAAATATAAATCATTATTTTATGCTTTCAAATAGTTGGGAGGGAATTTTTGTTTGTGTTTTTAACCAAAGGGGTTCTATTTAGAAAATCCAAGATAGAAAAGGGCACAATTGAGCTTTAAAAAGGCACAGATTAAGCTTTGCCTAAAAGCAACTCCTGTTTGTTTAGGTAAAAAACTTTCTCGAAACCAAATTGCAGCTTTTCTTTGTGTTCAGTTTGACTTAGCTGAAAATGGGGAAAAACCCAAGTAGAATGTTTTGTTTTTTTCCCCTCTTGTGTTTCCCAGGTATTTAATTTACTGTGTTCCAAACAACACTGAGCGCAGCCGTGGATGGTATGAAAACCTTTCCTTTTTATAGCCTTTGTGATTTTTATTTTCACCATTTCTGATTCCTTTGACTTAAATAGCAACAGATTTATAAGGGTCTGCTTTAGTTAGTTGTAATTGTACTTATTCTCCATGAACATTTTTACATACAGTGCAGAATCTAGAATACAGTTTCACAGGGCCTTTGTTGCATCTCTCAGAGGGTTGGAGATCCTTCTCAAGAATCACTTTCTGCTCCTAAGTGAGCATTTGAGTCATTCTTTACACAGAATTCACTTTCTGCCAACTTGCAGAAGAGATTCTTGTTAGGTCTATGGGATGGACTTTCTCAGTGGAATCAAATTCAAGTACTGACAGCCCTTGAAACAAAATAATATAAGAATCCCTGTAACCACATAATGACTTGGAAAAATACAAATTAACATTATCTGTGATCTATTGTATTTGTATTTATTTTTGTTAACTACTTCCCAACTACATTTTAATTTGGTTCCAGTAATATTTGAAAGTCTTGTGGACTTGATTGATTGATACCCTTTGGCCCCTGAGAGCTTTCAACTCTGAGATTCTATGATTTTCTGCTTCAGTTTCCTAGAAATAATTGTCTCTTCACTCGAATGCACAGCCAATTTATTATCAAAATCTTGTTTTTCTATCTCAACATCTCTCATTTGTGTTCCCTTCTCTCTACCTCCATAGCCACTATCTTTGTCAATATAGAGTATCACTTCTTTCTTGGAAAAGCACAAAAACTTTTTATTTGGTCTTCTTGTCTTAAGTCATTCTGTACTCCAATATACCCTTTACTCAGCTGCCATTCAGATCATCTTCAAGGTATAACCATGTCATTCTCCAACTCAATAAACTCCATCAGCTTCTTGGTACCACTAAGATCAAATATAAAACCATATTTGTCACTTAAAACTCTTCACAATCTGGCTTTTTTTTCTTATACTCTGCTCCCCTCAAACTAATTTGGTCTACTAGAAATTACTTCAATATACCATTCTTTTGCAACCTATGTATATTCCCTGGCTCTCCCCCACAACTGGAATGTTCTCCTTCATCACCTCTGATTCTAGCATTCCCTGGTTTTTTTCAGTGGTCATCTTAAATTCCATCTTATGCATGATGCCTCCTAGCTCTTTTCCTCCTCTAGTATCTTCTGTCTAAGATTATTTTCCATTTACATTGTATATATCTTTTATGTATCTATTTATTCATATGCTGCCTCTTCTATTAGAATGTCAGCTTTTTGAGAGGAAGGATTGTTTTTGCTTTTCTTTCTATCCCTGGTACTCTCTGGCAAACAGTAAGCACTTAATAAATGCTTGATCATTGATTAATGGATTTAGGAGCCATGTCATATTTATTAAGTATTTCTATTTTATCAGCAGAGCATTGAGCATACTAAATTTTTTTTAATGTTTGCTCTATTGGTTTGCTTTCCTTCTTTTAACATTTCCTATTATTATTATTATTTCATATATAGCTATTCTCTTGCTACTTCTTCTAGTAGGTCATGCCTACAATTGGTGGTTGTCTCATGGGATTTTATCTCAGTTCCTCTTATCTCCCTTTATACTATGTCATTTGATGATCTCATCACTGTGGATTCAATTATCATTTCTATGCTGATGATTCTCATTACTATTTATATTTGTGTCCCAAGCACTTGCATAATGTCTGGCATATGAAAAGTACTTAAATTTCCTTCCCCTTCTTTTTTCTTTTCTTTGATATGTTTTAGCCCTGTCTTCCCAACAGAACAAGTAAATTTTTCAAAGACAAACATGTTTTCCTATTTATTTTCTCTTTCCCTGGAGTGCTCAGAACATAATAGATACCTGACAAATGCAATCTTACTGACTCTGCTATTAGAAATGGGAAGGAAAGTTCATAGAATAGAAAGAGCCCCCAATTTGTAGTTATAGTGACCAGTGAAGTATCTTTAGTTGGGCACAATTTGAAAATAGGTGAAATTTGTGTTCAGGGGCAAGAGTCTCTATTTTTTATTCCCCTTTCTCTATGTCACCTTGGTCCTTCTCAGTCTATAAAAATGTACTGTCAGGCAACCAACTTGCCATATTTTATAACTTCCAGAGAAAATCAGCTGCTTTGTCATCTCTTGTAAGAGTACTTGAATTTTAAGCCTGATCTCTAATTATTGATTGGTCTATTAAGAAATTCCAAGTTACCTGGTCACCAATGGGAAATTTTCATGAGAGGTCCAGTACTGGGCTTCCTAACACCTCTAAAATGATCTCCCTGAACAGCTGCCTCTTTCTTTATGTAAAGCCAGTCATGCTCAACTTCATTAACCAGTCAAAGGATGTTCAATATTTAATAAGAAAAAAACATGTCTATTCATGCTCACCAGGGTTTATGAATATGTCTCATACTGTTCAACATTTTAATCAATAACTTGAAGACATAGAAATTGTGCTTCTCAAATTTACAGATGACTCAAAGCTAGGAAGGGAAGTATTTATAGTATTAATGACAGAATCAAGATTCAAAATTATCCCGACATGTTAAAATGCTAGGCAGAAATCAACAAGATGAAAATATAAAATATGAAGGGTATGATTTATGAAAGGAGCACTGGATTTGGAATCAGAGTCCCTACGTTGGCTTTTGTATCTGCCATCTACTATGTATGAGATATTGGGGAAGTCATTTTACTTTTGGATACCTCAGTTTCCTTATTTGTCAAATAAGAAGATTGGACTAGATGATCTTGAAGTTTCCTTTCATCTCTAAATGTATAATACACAATATAGTGGAAAAACCAAAGGACAAACTTTTAGTCTGGGGACCTGAGTTCAAATCTTGACTTTCTTCAATTGCTTAGGGTTAAATGATAGACTTGTGTTTTCATTGACAGAAAATTCTATACCAATGAAGGTAGACAAGTTCTCTGCAACTTTGAATCTTAGAAAGTTTTCTAGAACACTGAGGGCTTGCATATTCTTATCTAAGGTGAGACATTCAAGTATGAATCAGATGTCTTCCTAAACAATTTTCTATCTACTAAACCATATTACATTTCACAGGATCATGGACAAGTAAAAGAACTATTCTGAACCTCAGTTTTCCTCATCTAAAGATGGGATTTATCTTATGATGTTTTTGTAAGAAAAGTGCTTTGAAAAGAAAGGAGGGAAAAAATGGAACTGAACAATATGCAATTGTAGTGAACAGATTTGATCTAGAAGAGTAGAGAAATAGACTTCTTTCTCTTTGAAGAAGTGTTAACATCTATGGATGTAGAATCTTATATCCACTGTCAGACATGATTGATGTTGATTGATTTTACTGAATTGCCTTTTTGTCTCTTGCTTTTTAATTCTTTGAATAAAAGACAGTTTTCTCGGTGGAGAATATTTAGAAATGAGTATATGAAAAGAAATGAATGAAATAACATTACTTCTTTTTTCCTTAGAAGATCTTAGAAAGGGAATTATGAAACATACTGAGAATATTTCTGGAGAAGAAGATATGAGGAGGCATCTTTATATATTTGAAAGACTGTTATATGAAAGAAGGAGAAACCTTGTTCTTTGTTGGTTGCTTCAGAAGGTAGTGTTGAGATAAGAGTTTGATGTAGGTTAGACATACCAGGACCCTTTCTCCTTGCACAGAAGAGTGTGTGTGTGTGTGTGTGTGTTGGTGACACAAGTAGTACCAGTAACAGATGGCTTGTCCCTTCAAAAAGTGTAGTTTCAAGGCACCAAAAGAATTTTGCCAATCTAAATATGCATTAGGGTGTGGAATGACTAAAATTAATGTATCAATACATATTTTGGGGGATATAGACATAGACTCTTAATAATATGGATCAATATCAACTTTGAAACTTATAGTTTTTAGATAGTTGGCCCAGGGCACTAAGAAATTAGATGATCGGTCCGTGCAAACCCCAATGTATACCCTTTATCCAACACCTTGGCTACTTCTCATGTTAACCTTAGCCTGGTATATATAGTTTGCATATTCCTGAATATGAAAAAACAAGCAAACAGCCCACAAGACTCAAAGACAATGGACCCTCAGATCCTTTTACCACTTATCTCGTGGATCAGAACTCATGGTAGCTGATGTGCTTATGTTTCTCATGTTTACTAGTTCTATCTTTTCTGGCTTATTGAACTATTGTTAAATTGTAGTAGGGCTGACTGAGTGATTTATTGAATATGATTTATTGAATATAAATAATATCTCCTCCTTCAGGTCCCTAAGTGGACTGAAATATGGTAGAAAATAAAGGAGGCAGATTTCTGTTCAAATTAAGAAAAATCACCTAGCAATTACAACCATCAAACAAAGGAACAAAACTTTCTTCTTAGAAATAACTTCCTGAGAATGATTAAACAGTCTATCAGATAGTGAAGAAAGAATGCTTGTTCCTATGGGAAATTGGACTAGGAAATATCTAAAGTTATTTTCTACTCTAAACTTCTATACTTTTATAATTTGTGCTTAACTCTTTTGCCTTAATGAATCTTAAACTTGATCTGAGTAAATATTAACCACTGGGAATGCCCTGGGGGATCTAGGTAAAGAAATCCACAAGCATTGTAGGATCTGCTCTAGGTCTAAACTAAATCAAAAATTCATTTGTTTGTTAGTTTTTAACATACTTTTTGAGAATGACCTGTGGGGAACACCCTACTGCTTTTTAACTATTAATTACTGCCACTATGGCAAAAGCTACTTCCACCATTATTGCACCATTTATTTTTCTTCTACCTCCTCCTTCTTCTGCTTCTTTTCATTCTTTCTTTTTTTTTTGTTTCTCTTTCTTTTTTTGCCTTTTGCTGAGGCAATTGAGGTTAAGTGACTTACCCAGGGTCAGAGAGCTAGGGAATGTTAAGTGTCTGAGACCAGATTTGAACTCGGGTCATCCTGACTTCAGGGCTGGTGCTCTATCCACTCCGCCACCTAGCTGCCCCTTTCTTTGCTTTTTCTTTATTTCTTTCTTCTTTTCCCTTTCTTTCTTCCTTCCCCTATTTTCCCTCTTTTCTTTTCTCTTTCTTTCTCCTTTTCTTTCCCCTTTCCTTTCCTTTTCCTCTTTCTTTCCCTCTTTTTTACTTTCTTCTTTCCCTTCTTTCTTCTTTTTTCTCTTTCCTTTTCTCTTTCTTTAGAGCCTAACATATTGTCTTAATAAGAGAAAACATTTAATTATTGAAATTTACTGAATCACAAATTGAATTGTCTAAAGGATCTTTATTAAAATGCAAATCTTATATGATCAAGTTTAAAAAAAGAAAAAGAAAAACAATACCACAGATTAATATCATGTGAGAGTCCTAGAGTATTTTAGAAGTCATCTAGTTCAATCACCTCATTTTGGGGTGAACAAATAGGAGTTTATAGAGGAGAAATGACTTTTTTAAATTAATTAATCAAGTTAGAGACAAATCAAGAATTAAAATTCAGAATTCCAGCCTCCTAGATCATCCTCTTTCCACTATATGACAATGCCTTCTACCTCTTCAACAAACAATTAATCAAAGTCAATAATAATCTTATTTGGTAACTTTAAGTGACACTATTACATGAGTATGGATAGAAAAGAAGGAATAAATAAGATTTTAGGGTTTCAGGTGGGGTAGGGAGGTCTGGGTTCAGTAAGAAACCTTGTTTGAATAGCACTTAGCAAAATGAAAATAATGGGCATCTTGAGGTAGAGGGAGCACACAGAGAATTTAACTATCCCTGAAAGATGCAGCTCTTTAATTGGGTCTCACATAAGAAAGTGAAACTTTAGAGCCTGTGGTCCAGTGTGTATGAGTCAAAAATAGGGTATTGGGAGGGTGCTGAGCTATATTCTCTGTTAATTAAATGTTGATTCAAAGGCAGTTAGTGGAGTACTTGTACATATATAAATTCTGTAGTTTAGTATCTCTCCTTTTCCCTAAATCAGACATTTTAATTAACCTTCTAGTTTTAACAGAAGTTTTGAAAGGACTTAATTGGCCTGCAGGGATTGGAAAGCATAGCAGCTAGAAAAATACTATATCTGTTATTTTCATGGTGAGAACTTATAAAGTTAGAATTATTGTCTTAGTTTGTACTTGGAAGACCAAAAATAAATGCAGGTTTATCATTGAACTCACTAACCAGAAACCAGTGCTGAGTTTTCCACAGGACTGTACTGTGGGGCTTTTTCCATTCCATTGGAGGTCAGAGAACTTTCTCTTTTGATTTTTGCAAATTCAGGTTGGACAAAAAGTTGACTTTAATGTACGATGTGGGCCTTCACTCTTGATTGGATACAATGTCTTGGCACCTGAAATTCTTGAAAGGTTTTTAGATATATTTAGTTGTGTTCCACAGAGTGCTGAATCACATTCTATAAGCAATTTATATTTCATCTATAAAATCAACCAATCATCAAATATATATTGAGAATGTGTCCTGTGTGGAAGCCATAACAGGTGTTATAAATCTAATCACATTGATATGATAATTCTTAGGATAAATACAAAGAAAGAAATGAAGTAAAAAAAGACAAGCTAGAAGCTTAGCAGATCCTAAAAACATAGGAAGACAACAAAAATTAGAAAATTAAAACATATAGAAGGAGTTAGGACATTAGCAGGGAATGAGCTGCTACTAGGATTAGACCAATAGGGCTTTGCCCCAAGTCCCTGAAATTAGGTTTCTAATGATACTTATATATTGTAGAAAGAACTGAGCTCAGCACTTAATGAGAATAATTTTTACTGTGTATGTACCCCAAGTGATCTCCTTCTTAGCCTGCCCCTTTGTGTTTCCTCATTCTTTAGCATTGGCCTTCTTTTCTCTAGTAGCTTTCAGTCTTACTCATTAACCTGTATTTGAATTGGCCTTATTACAAAAATTGCTGGTTGAAGTTCTGTAGAAGAAAATAGACAATACAATGTCATTGAATCCAGAAAAGGAGTTTCCTTAGAAGGAATAAAAAAAAATTAAATATAAAAAGTTAAAGAAAATGATAACAGGTAATTACCATCCATATACCCTGTCTATAGCTTGTTTTTATACTTTTAATCATCTGCAGTTATTTTTAAAATTATTTTATTTCATAAAGTATTTCCAAATTAAATATAAAAAATTAATATTTTTTTTAAATTTTGAATTTCAAAGTTTCTCCCTTACATCTGCCTCTTCCTTCCTCTTCCTTGAGAAGGTAAGCAATTTGAATTCAATTATATATGTGGAGCCAGGCAAAATATATTCCTGTATCCAAAAGAAAACAAATGAAATAATAAAAAGAAAGTTTTTTTTTTTAAAAGTATGCTTCAACCTGTATTCAGAGTTCATCAGTTCTACCAGTGGAGAACATTTTTCATCTTAGATTGTTTGCAATTATCTTGGATCATTGTCTTGATTAGAGAAACCATCTTTAACAATTGATCTTCCTTACAATATTGCTGTTGCTGTGTACACTGTATATTTCTACTCACTTCAATTTATAGAATTTTTATACTTTCTTTTCCATTTGGCCTATTTTGTTTCTCAATTTGTAATTTTCTCCAGGTTTATTTTTTGTGCCACTTGTACTAGGCTGTTAATTATTTTTTTCATAATTTTCTTCTTTTAATTTCTTTACTTAAATTTCCTCTATTGCTCTTTGAAATTTTGAATAATCAATTTTAAAATTGCTTCTAGGAATTCTTATTGAACTTTCCATTTTTTCCATTTTTCTTTAATGCTCAGCTTGTAGGTGTTTTCAATCTATCATCTTCTGAATTTCTCTCTTAGTTTCCCTTGTAACCACAGTAATTTTTATCATCAGGTTTTTTTGAGTTTTTGCTCATTTGGAACTTTATATTAATGCTGGGTGGTGTGTGTGTGTGTGTGTGTGTGTGTGTGTGTGTGTGTGTGTAGAGGCACTATCTCAAGCTTCAGGATTTTTTTTTTTGTGCTACTATTTTCAGAGCTAATTTGAGGGGTTTGGAAATTTTTAGTACTTTCAAAATGGTATGATCTGGAGAGAGATATTGTCACCACTCTCTTGGTCTACACTTTTGTCTTAGCCTATTAGAGTTTCTGATCCCTTAGAATTTTAATTGATATTGCTTTCTAGAGCCCTCTCTTCCCTTGGGACCAGAAGGGATACTGACTCTCAAGACTTTGATTCCTTCTTGACCAAAAAAGCCTTTCTGTGCCATTGGACCAAGAAGTGAGTATAGTCAAGGGAGTTGCCAAACAGTATGGCTAATGCTAGCATAGAGCTATCCTGTAATCTCTTTCTGTCCAATTGCCAGGTTCTTGTGCCATCTTGGCTTGAGAACTCCTGAAGTGGTTCCTGCTTTCCATTACCTAGTCCCACAATCGATGTTTCATCAACATGGACATGGGGCCAAACTCCTCCTCCCCTATGTGACAGATCTCTCAGACCTCCTGTGTTGTCTTAGGATGACAGGATGAATCACTCTGAACTTTTGTTGGTTCTCCACTCCAAATTTTAATTTGAAGCATTATTTTAAAGTTGTTTGAAAGA
The DNA here is from genome assembly GCA_023553655.1 of Myrmecobius fasciatus. Taxonomy (NCBI): domain Eukaryota; kingdom Metazoa; phylum Chordata; class Mammalia; order Dasyuromorphia; family Myrmecobiidae; genus Myrmecobius; species Myrmecobius fasciatus. Next base: position 4,277 of record JAJPUD010001641.1, on the reverse strand, counting down.
GAATTTTGAGAAAGCTCAGCTGAGTGTTTTTTTTTTAATTTTACTATCTTGGCTCCATCCCCAGAAGTCAATTATCTGCCTGTACATTGTTGTCTGCATATGATCTCCCTCATTAGACTGGGAGTTCTTTGAGGGAAGGGAACTTTTTTTTTACATTCTTTATATCCTTAGTGCTTATCACATTGCCTGGCCCACTGAAATACTTAAAAATGCTTGTTGACTCACTAAAATCAATTTCTAAGTCTACTGCTTCTATTAACACTTATTATCCTTTGTTTCTTTCAAAATCTAAATCAAATTTTCAAAATCAAAATTGCATAATAGAATCATGAAATGAAAAGTCTTGAATTGGGAGTCAACACAATGGAATATTATGTCCACTCTGCCAATAATTAGCAATACAAACATTTAAATTACAATTAAAATTCTTATGACCTCAAAACTTACTAGTTGGTGACTCTGGGCTAGTCACTTAACCCTGTTTGTCTCAATTGCTCATCTGTAAAATGAGCAAAAGGAGAAGTAAATGATAAACTATTCAACTATTTTTGCCAAGAAAACACCAAATGGGGTCACAAAGAGTCTGACAATTGAAAAATGGGTGAACAACAACATGAGCAGTTACTTCCAACACTTTCAATGTTCAATGGTAGTAAATGTAATAAATAGAACTAAATAGTAATAAATGGACTAAAGCTTCAATCCTTCTGCATGCACAGCAAGAAGGTGGCTGTTTTAGACATAATTTCTGACTGCAATTTCCATGTAGTGACTAGAAATCAAAATCAAATTCATTTAAATTCAACAAGCATTTATTAGACACCTGATATATGCTGGCACTGTTCTAGGCTCTGGAAATATACAAAGTAAAACATATCTTATCTCTTTTTTTATTAAAGCTTTTTATTTACAAAACATATGCATGGGTAATTTTTCAACAGTGACTCTTTCAAAGCTTTCTGTTCCAATTTTTTCCCTCTTTTGCCTCACCCCCTCCCATAGACAGCAGGTAGTCCAATACATGTTAAATATGTTGAAATATATGATAAATCCAATATATATGTACATGTACATATATATATATATACATATACATGTTTATACAGTTATCTTGCACAAGAAAAATCGGATCTAGAAAGAAAAAAATCTGAGAAGGAAAACAAAATGCAAGAAAACATCAACAGAAAGCATGAAAATGCTATGTTGTGGTCCACACTCAGATACCACAGGCCTCTCCCTAGATGTATATAGCTTTCTTCATCACTGAACAATTAGAACTGGTTTGAATCATCTTATTGTTGAAGAAAGCCATGTCCATCAGAATTGATCATCACATAGTCTTGTTGCCATGTAGAAAAACATATCTTATCTCAGAGAAATTGTATACTATTGGAAGGAGAGAATATAACGTGCACAGAAAAGGAAACAACATATGGACAAAATAAATCCAAATTGATTAAGGGAGCAATGACAATTGGGGGTATCTGAAACCCTATGGAAAAAATCCACTTGATCAGAACCTTGAAGGGACTGGGGACTCCAAGAATAGGAGGAAAAGATGGAGCATTGCAAGCATGTGAGATAACCTGTGCAAGAGCATGGAAGCAGAAAATAGACAGTAGAGATAAAGTGGATAAAGTGCTGTGCTTGGAGTTAGAAAAATGTGGGTTCCTCTCGTACCTCTGATACTAGATGCATGAGCCTTGATAAGTCATGTTGTGTCTATTTGTCTCAGACCACTCCCAGGACTTATCTGCTAAGTCACAAATAGGTGGTTGTTAGCAAGGAAAGTTCACACATTGGCAGTTCTCTCACATTGCCAAAATTACAAATGTTTTGTGCATCAGACTAGGCACTGGGGACATACAGGCAAAAATGAATCAACTTCTTTCTTCAAGCAGCTTTTATTATATAGGGATAGAAGAGGATACAGCATATACGTAAGTAATAATAATAATAACTAACAATTATTTGGCACTTAATATGTGCCAGAAAAGTTACTGAGTTTGGTTCAATCAGTAAGTTCTTTTCTTGTTCCATTAAAACTCTTAAGGCAGATTTCCTTTCCCAATTGATGCAATACCTGGTAGAGGATCCTTGGTTTGTTCATCAGGACATCAGAGGTCAGGTCATTTCTTTGTCACTCATTTTCTGTGGAACTTTGGATAGATTACTCTGAGCTTAAGTTTCTTCCTCTGTAAAATGAGGAATGAAAGTCAGTTTGAGGGAGTGGACTGAAGAGTGAACTTGGAGTTGAGTTTTGGCCCAACCTCTGGCATGTATGACTGGGTAAATTATAGCAGCATAGATCTAGAGGTGGATGAGACCTCAGCAGCAACTAAATTCATCCCTTCATTGTACAGAGAGGCTTGTCTAAAGTTAAGAAGCAGACTTCCGGAGCCAAGATGGCGGTGTAAAGACGTGACTCTCTGTGTCCTCCTCTGACCTTCTCTCAAATCAACAATAAAATAAGCCTCTGAACTGATCTTCAAGTCAAAGAATCCAGAAATATTTGGACTAAGAAACTCTGCTTGCAGTTACCTCTGAAAAACTTCATAACAGGTCTCTTTCAGTCAGACATCGGGATAAGCAGTTTGCTCCGTGCAGCTCCCCGAACCGAGGGCAGAGAACTGGGTGGGACTCAGCAGAAACTCCAAACTCCAAACACCTGGGGAGTATCTGAAGCACTGGGGACACTCTGCCCTGATTGGGGGCAGGTGTTCCGGCAGATTTGCCTTTTATAAGGAGTAAATCAGGCAAAGTCCTAGCCCCACCGGCCCAGCACCAGAAGTTAATTAGCAGAATTGCCCCAGGGCAAACTACCGAAGTCAAGGCTTGCCTAACCTTAAACAGACCCCCACACTGTCTAAAAAATGAGTAAGAAGCAGAAGAGAGCTCTCACCATAGACAGCTTTTATCGAGAGAAAGAAAGGCAGACCTCAGATCCTGAGGTTCCTATAGGCAAAGCAACTCCAGAGGAAGCCATCAAGGGAGATACGACCTGGTTCCCCTTTTGCAGGGCCTTCCTGGAAGATTGCATAAAGAATCTCAAAAGAGAGCTGAATGATAAATGTGAAAATAAACTGACATCAGTGCAAGAAGGATTTAAAGCCCTACAAGAAGGATATAATACCCTGCAAAAGAGATATGAAACTGACACCAATTTATTGAAAAACAAAATTGGTGAATTGGAAATAGACAACAATGCACTGAAAAATAAAATTAGTGAAGTGGTAAAAGAGAGCAATGAACAAAAACATTCAATTGGTCAGTTACAAAAGGAGCTAAAAAAGGTAACTGAAGAAAACAACACTTTAAAAATAAGAATTGAAATTAGGAGTTACTTTGCCCAACTTTATGCCAGTAAGTTTGATAATCTAAATGAAATGGAGGAATATCTACAAAAATATAGATTGCCCAGGTTAACAGAAGAGGATATAAATTATTTAAATAGCCCCATATCAGAAAAAGAAATAGAACAAGCTATTAACCAACTCCCTAAGAAAAAATCTCCAGGGCCAGATGGATTTACATGTGAATTCTACCAAACATTCAAAGAACAATTAATTCCAATACTACACAAACTATTTGAGAAAATAGGGACAGAAGGTATACTGCCAGAATCCTTCTATGAGACCAATATGGTTCTGATAGCTAAACCAGGTAGGGTGAAAACAAAGAAAGAAAACTATAGACCAATTTCCCTAATGAATATTGATGCAAAAATTTTAAATAAGATATTAGCAATGAGATTACAGAAAGTCATCCCCAGGATGGTACACTATGACCAAGTAGGATTTATACCAGGGATGCAGGGCTGGTTCAATATTAGGAAAACTATCAGCATAATTAATTATATTAATAACCAAACTAACAAAAACCATATGATTATCTCAATAGATGCAGAAAAAGCCTTTGATAAAAGCCAACACCCTTTCCTATTAAAAACACTAGAGAGTATAGGAATAAATGGGCTTTTCCTTAAAATGATCAGTAGCATCTATTTAAAACCATCAGCAAGCATCATATGTAATGGAGACAAACTAAAACCATTCCCAATAAGATCAGGAGTGAAACAAGGCTGCCCACTGTCACCATTACTATTTAATATTGTATTAGAAATGTTAGCTTTAGCAATAAGAGAAGAAAAAGAGATAAAAGGAATCAGAGTAGGTAATGAAGAAACCAAATTATCACTCTTTGCAGATGACATGATGGTATACTTAGAGAACCCTAGAGACTCAACTAAAAAACTACTAGAAACAATTCACAACTTT
>JAJPUD010001640.1:373515-396210 GCA_023553655.1 Myrmecobius fasciatus | reverse complement strand
ACACAAGGCTTTCCCCTCCCATAATCCTTCAGTCCCCTCAATTTTGGAGGAAAAAAAAAACTTTTCTCTCCAAAAGCCCCCTTCTCAATAAAATATTACATAAGAATACTTATGTATTCTTACAAAAGAACTATATGCCATAGTTTCTGCCTTTAAGATGATTAGTCAAGTGAGAAAAACAAAACTTATACATATAGAGCAATTAGAGAACAGTAGCTAAACTATGAGGTATTGAAAATAAATCAACTGAACAGGAGTTTGAAATATAAGATGGATCACTCTGGTTTTCTGTCTGTCAAGGAGAATAAAATGCAAAGTACCATAGTATAATGGAAACAGTGTTGACTTCAAAGTCAGGCTTTAAATATCATTTCTGTTACTACTTCTTACTCTTTACTTAACTACTACTCAGTGGAATGCCAATAGGTAAAGTTTATTAATTAATAAATGAATGTCAGTTGGGAAAGAAGTGCCCAATATCATTCTGTAGGACTCTATTCTTGGCCTTGCTCTTGTCAACATTTTTATTGACAAATTAAATGACAACTTAGAAGATGTAATTATCAGATCACCTGATAATACAATATTGGGAGGCATAGCAATATGCAGGATAACAGAATCAAAATTCAAGAGTCCCCAAATGAAAAGATTTAAATTTAAAGGGCACACATTTGAATGTAGTGCAAAAGCAAACAAAACAACTGAATATACAGCATAGGGAGTTGTGGATTAAGAATAAACAGAATAATGGGGAAAGACCAAAGAGGGATTTATATTTTCTAAAACAAATTATAAGTAAGCCAACAATATGATATGGCTTCTTTAAAAACAAGAGACACAAAGGTCAATTATATATGTTAGCAGAAATAAAATGCTCAGAACATAGGAGTAAAAATTTGTCAGGCACAAAGGGGACACCATATTTAGTTACAAGTTTCATGTTTTAAAGGGTACATGCACAAAAAAGCACATATAGAGAATGGTGATCATAGTGATGCATTACTTGGTTTCCAAAATCACATGAAGAAGTCTTGGAAAAGCTGGAAATGTTTGGTTTGAAAAATAACATTTGGGAGCATGATCAAATATTTAAAGGATAAATAAGAGACTTAAGCTGAAGTCACAAATAAAAAATAATACCACCTGGGAACAGAGCACCAACACACTTTCCCTCTCATTTCATTGTGATTGTTCATATCAGAACCTCACTTTTTAGGGGGTGAAGAGAGAAGAAAAAATTATTTATTAAGTGCTTACTATAAGTCAGGAACCTTTGGACAATGGCTTGTCTAAAAGCTTAAGGCTCCAAGCATCTGCTCCCCACCGTCACTTCTCCCTTCTGCCACATACTCTCATTTATAAATAAACCATGTTTATCTATTTTAAGTGTACATTTTTCAAGGAGTTATTTATGAAGAAAAAGGATAAATCCAATAATAATATACAAAGGTGCAGATAATCAGTTCATGCATTCTACCCAGAATAGTCTGGATGGCTCACAAATTTACTTACTAATATTTTTCTAGACAATCACAAGATTCAACTGCCCTCTGCCACAATCTAATCTGGACAACTAGTCTTTTTCTGTCTATTGTCTTGATTTGAGCTGAGTAGTTAACATAGAATCACTCTCTCCATGTTTGGGATGGAAAAGTGTCAGGTTAAATGTAGAAGAGGCCTAAAACAAAACTTTGTTATTCAGTCATTTCACTTGTGTGCAACTCTTCATAACCCTATTTGGGGTTTTCTTGGCAAATATAATGGAGTGGTTTGCCATTTCCTTTTCTAGCTCATTTCACAGATAAGGAAATTTATTAGTGACAGAGGGAAGGTGATGTCTTGACTTGCAAGTGAGTTGGATTGAAGTGAGGCAGAACTGTGAAAGTCACCAAGTTCACTTTCCCCTCTGGAGCCATCTGGGTCCAGTGGCAAGACATAGATCAGGAGTAGGGATGGTCCTAGATGCAGTGGGAGACCTTGGCCTTTTTAAGCTCTCAGTTTGTCTGAGGCAAAGTGCACTCAGAGTAATGAGAAATGTTTAATATCTAGCTCTCCAAGAAAAAAAAATTAGCACAGTTTTATATTCATTCTGCATCATTAACATTTTTTCATCACTTTCTTAAGTCCATACAATCAATAAAACAATGAATCAAGCATTGGTTTCAACATTTGCTGAATTCTGAGGTGTAAATGCTAATACTTAAATTTGAACAAATTGCTTATAATAGCTGGTTTAAGGTGACTTCAAAATATACCTTCTGGAAGGTCACATGTATGTTAGCCACTTGCTAAAGAACATGTTTCTGGTTGGTCCCAATTAGGAGATTGTGACAATAATCAAAAGGGAATGAAGGCCTGAACAAGGGTGGTGACTGTGTTACAGGGAGAAAAATATTAGATGTAAGAAATGTGTGGAAATCAAATCAATGAGACTTGGCCACTGATTGTTATAATCTGACATAATTACATCACTTCACTGATCAAAACCTTCAGTGAATACCAATTGCCTACCTGATGGAAATCAAACTCTCTACAATGCCTCTAAGATCTACTTTTCCATTGTTTTTTTTATTACACTAATCCCCATCATGATGCTCCAAGATTCTTCCTTTCCCATCTCTATATCTTTTCTCAGGCTCTCTCTTTTCTCAAATAAATTTCTAAAGCACTTTATACTCTTCACATTCATTTGTGCCTAAGTGTTATATCTATTTCTACAAAATATGAAAAAAATAGAGGCTGGCCTCAAACATCTTGCAACAATCATCTATGGAAGATTTGCAGTAAAACATAGACTAGGATCTCACATGACTCAGAAGACAAGGATAGGTTGTAATCTGGGCTGAAGTAGAGAGTAGCCATATCCATGAGATCACTGATCTCTGTGTATTTGCCAGATTCGATTGATTACAAAAAACTTGGTAGGACAGATAATATTTTTAATAACATGACTTTGAATAAAAATGATCTGATTAGGCTAAAACCTTAAACTGAATCAAATAATATAAAATTTGATAGGAATAAAGATAAAGATTATAGTTGGGTTCGAAAATTTCCTTGATAAATACATGAGGGAAGTACTCTTAGTCAATATTTTGTCCTAAAAGAATCTGAAGATCTTAGTGGACTACCAGCTTCATCTATTTTAAAACTGTGATACAGCAGCCAAACTGTGTCAGGAGATGAGGAGTTTTTGAAACCAGGGAAGTAATCATTAATATATTTTCTGCTGGTCAGGCTAACCCAAGCTAAATCTGAGTTCAATCTTGGATACTTTATTTTAGGAAGGAAAATGAAAGCTGGAGCATGCTCAGAAGAGAACAGTGGAAATAATAAGAACAATGGACCATTTAACTTGAATATATTTAGCCTGATAATTTTAAGTACTTGACAATTTATCAAGCATTCATATTGTTTTTGTTGGTCTCAAAAGGAGGGCAGAAAAGAGAAAAATGGAAGTTGAAGAGAAGCAGTTCTAGCTTGGCGTACAAAAGATTTTAACAATTTCAGCAATCCAGTAATGGAATTACTGGGCAGCTAGATAGTGCAGTATAAAATTAATCTGGATTTGGAATTTGTATTCAACTGGCACAGACTTAAAGGGGGTGGATACAAATTTATTAATTCTCAGAATCTTGATTCAAACAAGATATAAGGGAAGAGGAAACTAATAACATAAAAGTAATACACAACAAACACAGTGGTCACTATAATAATAAAGACAATATAACAAAACAAACCAACAGACAACATACATCATCACTATTACAAGGAAGTATCAACATTTCAATTTCTTGGCTGGGAGAATCCCTGGTCACAGCCATTCAGAGTCTCCGGTGGGAAAAATTCTCAGGCAAACAGTACAGTATTTCCTGGGTGAATTCTTAAAGTCCCTTTCCCACTAAGGGGCTTTTGTAGACTGAGAACAAAGAAGGCACTACGCTAAGTATTCTCCTTTACTATATGACTTTTGAGACAAAATAGTCTTCCAAGTTCAAGGTGCTTCATTTGGAGGAACCCAAGAAGAATATTTGTTCATTCCTTTAGGATGACTGTGAGTTTACTCAGGGAATTGATCAGGTTTCCAAGGTAAATACAGTTCAACAATAAAAGGAAATTGAATCAATGCACAGAAGAGTGACCTTCCCTTCTTTATGCTTCCTGGCATTCAATCTGATAACTGCAAACATATCCTCATGTTCTCAGCCAAAAAATTTTAAATTTTAAATTTTAAAAAAATTTTAAAAAGGTATACAAAAGATTTGGCTGAGACTCACTTAAGCTTTCTTACTCACCAGGATTCCTTACAGGTGAATAGAATATGGGGCCTGGAATCAAGAAGGCTTCTTTTCTTGAGTCCAAATCAGATCTATAGCTGTGTGAACCTGAACAAATTACTTAACTGTTTGTTTCAGTTTCCTCATCTGTAAAATGAACTGGAGAAGGAAATAGCAAATCATTCCAGGATCTCTACCAAGAAAACTTCAAATGAAGTCACAAAGAGTTGGACAAAACTCTTATATTATGGAATGGGCTACTTCAAGGCATGTTATATCCTCTTCTCCTCCCACTTTGAAAGTCTTCAAGCAAGGTTGGATTAAGTGTTTGCTGAAGGTGTTGGAGAAGGGATACTGGACCAGGTACAAGATGTACAAGAGGCTTTGAAGGGCTTTTTTAGTTCTTGGATTCTCTTATCATTATCACAGTGATAGAATGTGAAGTTTATTTCTGCAGAGGCTAAATGTTAATAGGTCTGGAGCTGGAAGAGACCATCCAACCTCTTCACTTCAAAAAGGAAGAAGCAGAGCTAAGTTAAGTGATTTGATTTTCCCAAGGTCACCCACTAATAAACATCAGAGGTTAGACTTGAATAAGTGTCCTCCAGTGCTAGAGACTCTGATTTTTCTTCTATACAGATCTGCCTCCCATTTCCCCTTCCTCAATTATAAATTGCATAAAGGGAGTCACTATGCTTTATTAGCTTTGGTATCTCCCACAATGCCTAGCATCACTTACAACATGGAATAAGCATTTAATAAATATTCTTATTGTTCAGTTATTTCAATTGGGTCCAACTCTTTGTGACCCCACATGTGATTTTCTTGACAAAAAATACTGAAGTGATTTGCCATTTCCCTTTCCAATTCATTTTTATTTTACACATGAGGAAACTGTTGCAAACAAAGGTAAGTATCTTGCTCAGGACCACATAGCTAGTAATTGTCTGAAGCTGGATTTGAACTCAGATCTTCCTGACTCCATGCCTCTGAAATATAGCTTAGGAAATCACCATTCAAATGAAACTTCTCTCAAGTGCTAAACTGAGTGGATTTTTTTTTATCTTCTTCAAGGATCTAGGTATCACAGTGGATAGAACACTAGTCAAGAAGATCTAAGTTCAAATTCAGTCTCCATCACCATCTGTGAGACTCTGGACAAGTCATTTAATCTCCATTTGCCTGTTTCTTCAACTATAAAATGGAGGTAATAATAAGCACCTACTTTTCAGGGTTGTTATGAGGATTATATTAGATAACATTTATAAAGCACTTAGTACAGCATCTGAATTATAATATATGTTATACAAATGCTACATATTCCATATAAATGTTATATATTCTCTTCCCTTCTTTTTTCCCTTCATAGAATCTACAAACATATATCTTTTTAACATAGAGAAACTCCCCTTAATTGTGCCTTTTCTAACTGAGAATTATAATAACATTTTTGGTCAATTGCTTTCTCTTTCTGCATTATAAAAACTTTCACCATCAACAACACAATGTCCATTAGGGCAGCACAGCACTCTACATTAGGAAATTCAGATAAAGAATCTCATTCCTCTAAGAACAACACTTTGGTCCTTGTTGATATCACTCAGGAATCATAAGTATAGTTGCATTAGAATTAGATGCACTAAGCAAAGGGTTGATCTTGAAAGCAATTTCTCTCCAAAGCAGGGGAGAAAACAAGAGAAAAAAGAATTTTAGGTGCTGTACCCACTTATCCTAAAAACATGTTAGCAAAAACTATTGGAACACTTGAAAAAAAAACAAAAAAAACACCTTTTTTTTTCTTCTTTAAATGAACCTTTTTTTTTTTTTTTTTTTTTGGCTGAGGCAATTGGGGTTAAGTGACTTGCCCAGGGTCACACAGCTGTTACTTGTCTGAGACCACATTAGAACTCAGGTCCTCCTGACTTCAGGGCTGGTGCTCTATCCACTGCGCCACCTAGCTGCCCCTTTAAATGATCTTACAAAGGGGCTGAAGACTTTGCTTAAGGATCCTCTAATCTTCCAGAATTAAGTAAAATGTGAATTTGATCTGTGATTTGCAAAATGGTTCTCAATAGAAACAATGCATTCAGAAGCTGAACTACTCTTCAGGTTCATAAGACCCCATACATGTAGAGCTAAATGCAGTCTTAGAAATCATCTAGTCCAATCCTCTTGTTTTACAAATGAGGAAGCTAAAGACCAGAAAGGTCAGGCAAGTAGGAAGTGACATAGCTTAGATTTAAGATGAATAAAAAGTCCAAAAGACATAGTTGTGGGTAATTCATAATTTATTAATTAGGCTAGCTAACAATCAATAAATTGAGGTCAGCAGGTAACCAATGGACTCAAATGGACATTATTGAATGTTTAAATACTTTTGGGAAAAGGAAGCTGGGGGAGGGGTCACTGAGGTGGAAATCAATTCTGATTGGTTAACAATTAATGAAAATGAATATTGCGATAAGAGGTGGGGTTTTTTCTAATGAGGAAATTGGACTGACTTTGATCTTGTCAGTATTTCCAGATATTTCTGCCCTCGGCAATCTATACAAAAGAATCTATTCTCCATCCAGACCTCCTTTCACTTAGATTACATTCTCTTTACACTTTAAATTAGAAGTAAACTCTCCTGGTTGGGTGGAGCCCTGCCCAGTAAAGTTCCCAGAGGATTGGACCAAGTTCATCTTCAGTTCTGTCATTCAGAAACTTCAAGGACTAGTTTCTGAATGAAAGAAGAAAAAGGGAAGGGAAGGGGAAAACCTACTAATAACTAATCTAATAATAATTGGTTATTAATAGAAAAATTCCTATATTCAAACTCAGTCCTGTGAATCCAAGGTTAGCCCTTTTCCCCTACTATCCATGAAACATACACACACACACAAACACACACACACACACACACATCATGCAAATTAAACATCACTATAAATTACTGAAAATAGGTACATCTGTGGTAAAATTTATTCCCACTTTATTTCATTATCTTTTAAAATTTAGAGTTCTCTTGATGCCTTTCATTTTTCACAGCAAGAAGCTCCAATTTTGAAAGAATTTGATATCACCACTATTCTTTTTTTCAGTGATTATTTCAGAAACTCTTAAATTGTTCTCTGAGTTTCTTTAATTAAAAAAAAATCACAACAGAACAACCAACCTATTAAATAGCAGTAAAACTTAGCCTCTACATCATCATACTCAAATACATTGATAAGGAGATACAGTCATGGCCTTGATTCTTGGAAGTAAAGCAAAAATGACTATTTTCCTAGTGCTGCAATAATCTTAGCTAATCTGTGTGGCAGTGCAGGAAAACAAAGTGGAGAAGTGGAATAGCCAGTTAACATTCAAATATCAAGATATAGTATATCTTGTATGCCCATTTGGTATTTAAAGCCTTTTCCAGTCTTCTTATACTCTTCCCCCTGCACAATCTATATCCTAGCCACATTAACTTATTTGCTATTTCTCCAATATGACACTCCATTTCCTAATTGGATATCTTTTCCCTGGCTATCCTCAATACCTACAATGTTCTACTTCTTTATCTCTGTCTACTCTGTCCTTCCAAGACAATTCTAGAAGTGTCCTTTCTTAGAATCTTTTACTTTCTTCCTTATTAGTCTTTCCTTCAATCTATCTTCTATTTATGGTGCATAAATTTTCTTCATACCTAGACACTTGCATTTTGTCTCCTTCAATAGAATGTGAATTCCTTGAGGGCAAAGGACTGTGTTTTTGCCTTTCTTTATATAGTTCAATGACATTTATATCTCAATATGAACTTTTTCACCCAAGTTATCCACTTAATCTGTTTATGTTGATCAAATTAAATGTATGATTGACAAAACTTCATGTCACACCATTGGCAAGTTGAAGCAGTGAACAACTATGGGTAGGGTGTGGAGTAGGAAGGGTTAAGGCAAAACTGAAAGTCCAACTAGACAAGATGAACCTAGAAAATACCATAAAAATAGGCAGGAAAAATCCAAATCTAAAGAAATCAATTAAGGTAGGAAGAAGTAAACAAGTAGAGTCTAAGGAGATGGGCAGATTGATAAGGCTGAAATTTCAGCAAGAACAATATTGATGATAGGGCTAATGATCTTTTATTTTCTGTCCTCTTTGGGAAGGATGATTCTTGAAGCTGATCACTGCCAGAACAAAGTCAGCAAGCTGTAGGTGGAGCCTGTTTCTACTTGCTGCAGGAACAGAGATGCTAGGATTACTTCTTTACAATTCTACTGAACAGACATGGCCACAATTGAATCAGTCTCTATATCCTTTTCAAACAATGACCTGCTAATAAAGCCTGCTGAGTTCTAGGCAGGTGCTCTCTTTCTCAGGTCATACTCTTGAGAGAGAGTACATTTATCAACCCTGTGATTTCACAAATTTTGTTTACTTATCCTATGTCATTTTCTTGCCATCATTTCGAAGGAGCACTATACTAGCAATGAAACAAAAATATGTCTTAAATCCATAAGCTTGGTTACCACTGAAAAGCTACTATCTTTATATCTTCAACTAAAAGAAAGCTTTTTTATTTTTTAAATTAGTTAGTTTATTTTTTGCATGTGAAGCCTTACAAAACACATTTCCATGTCAGCCATTTAAAAAAAAAAGAAGCAAGAAAAATAAAGTTAAAGAAAATATTTCAAAGTATATCTAGAGTTCATCAGTTTTCTCTTTGGAGGTGGATAGCATTTTTCATCATGAGTCCTAAAAGGAACCATTTAAAAAAAATTTAATTGCTATATTTTCAATCACATTGTGTTTTGTTTATTTGAATATGTTTCTGTTTTCTCTCTTGATATTCTAGGCAGACCACATTTTCATCCATTTTCATGTTACTATTATGATCACCTGTATTTTGGCATTTTATAAATTGGCATCTTATAAGACACTATATGTTTTCTACATTAAATCTTAAACTATTAGAAAGATTTGTTTCAAGTCTTTCAAATTGAGATCCCCCATTCTGTTCTATGATGTCATTCATTCAGGGTTCCTTCCAATAATATAGATCACAAACTATCTGAACTTGTATGTTCCTTGTTCATGTCCTCCAAAATTTTGTTGGGATTTTTTTGTTTGTTTGGGGCTTTTTGCAAAGAAATTGGGGCTAATTGACTGGACCAGAGTCACACAGATAGGAAGTGTTAAGTGTCTGAGTACAGATTTGAACTTAGATCCTCCCGACTTCAAAGCTAATTCTCTATCCACTGTGCCATCTAACTGCCCCAATGTCCTATTAAATTTCACCCCACAGGGGCCATCCTAGTTGCTGAAAGTTTTCTTGTTGGAAATACATCTAAATTCAATTTGGTGGATTGGCATAAATTGGCTAAATCAATCAATAAGTACTTATTAAATGCCTGACACTTATTATGTGTCGGACACTATTTAGACTCTGAGTATATGAATATAAAAAATAAACTAAAGCATATAAACTGCAGATCCATATAGTTCATGAAAATAGTCACCCATGGAATTCTCCAATGTTCTACACACATTAAGAATAAATATGGAAATTTGTGAGTTTGGGTTCTACCAGGAATTATGAGCTAGCCTTTTAAAAATGTGGCTTCTGTTGTCTTAGAAGTCAGCAGGAGCTGAACGTTCAGTAAAAATCATAGAGAGAAGAAATGATGATAAACTATTTCTGTGGACACTTGAACAGGTTACAAAATATTTGTTTATTGTTCCAGGGTACACTTAAATTTAGATACAAGTATATATACATATATTTACATATATATATATATACATATACATATATTTATATATATATACACATATACATATATTTATACATATACATATATATACTTGTATCTAAATTTAAGCATATAAATATATATATATATATGAGATATTTCAAACTTTAATTTTGGGGCAATCTATTAATTTGTCTTCTCTCTATGATGACCATAAGACAAGGTAAAAGCATTCAAAACATAGCTCATTGCTCCCATGCATTTCTTTAAAAGTTGTCATCGTTTTTTAACAGTAGGAGACCCTCCTTACCAAAATTAAACAGAATGCTGGGAATTTTATTTTACATTAATGAATAGGCCCCAATGAACCATAATTCATGTGTACATAGCACAATTAACTATCCTTTCTGCTCTTTAGATTACCACAGAGAACAGGAGGCCTCCAATAATTACTATAAGATGTATTTCTGGGACACTGCTTCACTTCAATTTATGAGCAATACAGTTAGTTACAGATCCTTTAGGCTACAAAAGAATAAACACTCTAGAAAAGTAACCAAGAAAATTTGAGCATCCATGCTAAGAATCCTTAGGATATCTCATTGTATGGTTATTCTAAAAATGAGAAAGGTCAACTATGTGATAGTAGGTGGCCAAGAAGTATTATAAATTAGAATTTAGTCGTGATTTACATTACTTTAAAACACTTTGCCATCTTCAGTCCTACAAAGCTGTATTTAGACTTCTCAGTACTACAAGATTTAATGTTGATTGGACATTTGTCAACTTGGGAGTGACACAAATATCAAGGTTGGAGAGTCAGGTCCCAGAATAATGCTTTAATATCTATTTGAATGGGTAATGACTTCTAACTGGAACCCACTGGAATGAATATACAATCTCCTTTAGAAAAATTGTGTCTCCTTCTTCCTGGCTGTATGGACTAAGGGAAAAATACCTTTGCCTAAAAAAATAACAATAACTAGGGCAAAATGAAATGTTTTTCAAAGGCCATACTGGCCTTATCCTTTCTACACACAGAAAGACCAATCATAAAACAGTTGTTTTTTTTGCTTATATTTATTATTCAACTGCTTTTATGGACCCTATACGAGATTAATCAAATGTGCTATTTGTATCTAGCCTAGTTTTATGCATAAGGAAAATGATGAAAGTACCAAATATGCATAACCCTCCTATGATACACAGAATAATACTCACTTGCAAAGTTGTCATGAAAGATATCCCAGTGTGTTGGGGGCCTTCTCCATATTCTCAAGATTTTATTCATGTAGCAACGGAGCATTCTGAATTTTGTAAATTGAAGGGAGAGAAGCAATTTTTATTTAATTGGTAGAGGGAGATCCATATAAGGAAATTCCTAGACCAATGCAGATTGGCACTTTTTTGCAATTTTTACTTCTAGACAGTTGCCTCAATTGTTGAGAGGCTTAGTGTCTTGCCTGGGATCACACAGCCACCATGTGTCAGAAATGAGACTTGAATAAATGTCTTCCACTCTGCCACATTGCTTAGAAAAGAAGAGTCACATGATAAACATTTATTTAGCTGATTTGAATTGCAAAGAAAAAGAAGTCTTAATAAATTATATTTGTATTAGAAAGAGTCACAATTTGGCAATAAGAAAGCTCTGTTATCAACTGTTGGGTCAAATAATCTCTTTGGTACTCAGTTTACTGTGCTAATAAAGAAGTTGGTATTTGTAAAATGAAAAACCTTCTAGGTTCCTTCTTTTTCTTACCCTCTATCATTCTATACTGCTATTTGTTGAGACCTAAGTTAGGAAAAAACAATAGATCAAGGTGCCTATAGTACATAGACCTATGATTATTTCTAGGCCCCAAAATATCAACTTCTGAGTTTCTTTAAGTAGCATATATCTTGTAAAAGAAATCACAATATCAATAATCTATTACTGACAGTATCATTTGTATAAGCACCATAGACATATACAAGAGATGGCAAAAGAGCACCATATATGAATTGTATGAAATCCCAAAATAAATCTTTGAATAAATGTGGTGTCTTCACTGTATTGGCAAATTTCTAAGACTTTAAGCATTGACACTTGATGGTTATATAATACTAGACAATCCAAGATTTGATAGGGCTTACTGTATATCCATGACATATAATAGCATACTTACAGTTGGTCTTTTTTAGAGACTATAATAAACCAGTTTATTTATTCACATGAGGAAAGAGAACTATAAGTGATTTCAATATGTTTTCTCTCTATGGGTCATTTACTGTATTAGGATGGCCATGTGAAAAAGTAAGCTTATTTACAAGAGTTCTACATCTATTAGTTCTCAATAAGACTGACAATTTATAAAGTGACTGCGTTAAAATAGTTGCCTTCATGTGACTTTATCATGCTGCCAAAAAAAATTTGACTAGTATGAAACTCTAGAATGATTGTACTTCCATTAAGGAAAATTCCAGCAGTATGCACATCCCCTTAACTTTATATTCCTTTAATAGACACTCATCCCTCATCTTTTCTCCTCAGATGTAAGACTTCTTAGAAGGCATTAAAATAGGTTCATTTTAATAAGAAGAAATAAGAGGACCCTCATATAGCAAATGACTAAATTATATCCAGTTTAGGGGTTTCACTGCTCTTTTGCCTCAGGCTTTGGGGACATTAAGGCCATGTTATAAATCCTGGTCACTGCTTTTTCTAAAGAGCAGAAATGAGAGTTTATTAGCATCTCAGTGGTTGCCTCAATAATGACAAAACAGTTGCTCATTACTGCTCATTAGATTCATATTAGATTCATTTGCAATAGCAATACATCTTCTATTCATACTCAATTGCAAAACAACAGATATGATTTGACACCTGCTGTACTACAGAATTCATTAGATAGTAATAATACAAATAGAAATTCTGAGGATGGACTTCTACTTTCCTCTGTGATGACTCTGGGGAAAAAAAAAATAAAAAAGCTGCCTGAAATCATCTTGAATGAGATAAATATGCACAGCAGCTGACCAAGTTTTCCAAATGCCCCATACTCTATTTTCCAGCTACACTGAAATGTAACATTTTAATGAGCAGCACAATTTTCAAAACAATAAAGCACTTTCTATTACACAGATGAAATGAAGTCTTAATTTAAAAGCTTGACTAATACAAGAAATTTAAAAGAGTATTTTTTTCAAAAAAAATCCAAGGTAAACCAGACTATCATCACACTTGCATACTATTCTCATGGGGAAGAATCAAGCCACAGAATTTACTTAATTTTTCCCCTAATTTTCTCATATTTATTTACTAGAACTTTAAGTAGCCATAGGTGCATATTTATATGTATATTGAAACAAAGAACTTTTGAGGCATATTGTTTTGATTTAGGTTCGTGCCACTTATATTAACTATATAAATTAGGGGGGGAAGTATTGTTTTGATTTTCTGGAATGTAATATAAATGGAACAACCAACTGGATTGCTAGGTTTTCATTAAGAATTTTTCAACAATTGCACATGTTTAACATACATTGGATTGACTGATAGCTAGGGGAAAGGGTGGAGGGAAGAGAGAGAGAAAAAAATTTGGAACACAAGGTTTTGCAAGGATGAATGTTGAAAACTATCTATACATGTATTTTGAAAATAAAAAAAAATTCAAGAAAATAATGGAGGTAAGAAGTGGAGTTCTGAAGAGAGAGGATATATCTCACATATAGGGGCAAGAAAAAAAATTGAATTTTATTCCATTATTTGAGACATTAAAACAAAAATTACTTATGAATAAATACCACAGAGCAAATGGCATGCCTCCAACTTAATAGACAGTCGATCAGATTTGAGGTTCAAGCAACTAGTTCATACATGACTTATAAAAATAATAATCTGTGTCATTTTAAATCTTACAACCTAGTTGGTAATGCAAAATTCAGCATATTTCAGTAATCATATTATATCACATATGATTAATCAGCAGAACAAGCATTATTAGGAGCAATTTTAATAGGAGTTCTAAGGAAAGAAAAGTTATATGTTGGACTGGTTGGGAAAGATAGCTGCTGTGGAGAAAAAGACCTCTTGTAGAGTGAAAGGTAGAGTGAAAAGACCCATGCATATAAAAATATTCATAGTAGCACTCTTTCTTGTATCAGGAAGCTACAAATAAAATAAGTGCCCATCATTTGGGCAAAGATTGACCAAATTATGACATGTGAATGGAATTAAATATTATGTTGAAACAAGTGAAAAGAATGGATTCAGAGATTTCAATCAGTAACTCACTCAACAAGAGATGGCAATTGGTTGAATGTAAGAGTAGGAAAGGCAAGGAAGAGCAAAGACTTATGCATGACTAAGACTGACAACCTGGATGACAGGAACATGGCAAAGAACAACTTAGGTCACATATACTACTGACAATGGTTCAGTGCTGTGGATCACTTTATTGCTTCCTTTTATTACATTAAAGTTTGTCATCCTTTGGCCCATGATTTGAGTTAAATTCAACTATATGAAACAGTTAAATGATAAAAGAAAAATTAACAAATACATTCTTTATATGTGTATCATAAATATATGAGTGAAATCCAGAATATTTTATACGTTTGAAGATTGAAATTATATGAAAAGACCTTATGAAATCACAACCTTATACCAGGAAATATGGTTTTATGATTCTAGATGAGGTTTGTTTGTTTTGCTTTTTTTAATTCTCAAAACTGGATAATTAAAAGAGGCATTTGGGTAGAGAGGGCATTATTGGAGTCAAGAAGACCCAAATTGAAATCCTGCCTTAGATACTAGTTCTATGACCTTGGACAAATCAACCTCTCCTTTACTCCTCAGTAAAAGTGAGATAATAATCATAAGTACTTAAAAAAAAATTTAGAGTGCTATGCAAATGTTAGCTATTCTTAATTATTTTTGTTGTTATAAAAAAATTAAGTTCACTTCTTTATATATTTTCAAACAAACCATTATTCAATAGTTTTTCATTAAAATTGCTAATTAGTAATTTTACTATCTGTTTCTTAGAGAGGTTCATTCATTGTGGGCTTTGAAACAATGGAAAGAAGTGTTATTCAATCGGTGTAAATCACAGTGAAAAGTGCTTGGGCTCTAAGAGAAAAGATCTAGAGGGACCCCAAAAAAGCTCACTATTCTATTTTGTTTGGATTTAATTCTGATAAAGAAACATATGAGTCACATCACCCTTCTCCAGAAAGTTATATGATCTTATTTCCTCCTAGGTTGTTTAATACATCAGATAGATATTCTATTAAATGAATTTCCAGGAATTAAAAGGGCCAAAGCCTATCTGAAAGGTCCTTTTCAGAGTATGACTTTGGTAGTTTTAAAAAGCAAGTTCTCGAAGTCTCCTGAAAGGTTTTGAAAGAGTAAAGTTCTGTTTTGTTTCCTTCTACTTAGAGAGTAAATATATCTGGACACCAGAAAATTGGGTTTATCTGAGATACTGGTTGTCTAGAAGGACTTATCTTCATAAACTCTTATCTACCTATATCTATCTATCTATCTGTCTGTCTGTCTGTCTCTGTCTTGTCTATCTCTGTCATGATTTTATGTATAATATATATGTCCTGTATTCATGAGGTAGAGAAAAGAGAAAAATAACTAATAGACTGCCCATATGATTCCTCGGAACCCATGAAATATCAAGAGAATTGTAGGAAGGGCAGATTTATGGGAAGGCATGATAAATGTTGCTTAGAAGAAGACATAGATGAACTGCATCTGCATTATTAGCAGGGATATCTGTAGCAATGAGATCAGAAACCCAGCAGAGTATCAAAAAAGTTTTTCCAAATAAAAAACCAAACAGGAATAAAAAGTATGTCTTTTTAATTCCATTATATGTAGATGTATCTCTGTGTGTGTGTTTACATGTATATATATATATGTACATAGATAGATAGATAGAGATTTATGGATAATGTTATATATAACAATGTGATTTTATATGACATATTTTGATCTAATAGCTAATTTATACCAACCACTTGTACTTACAGAACCAAGTAGCTGATAATTTAGTCTAATTTCACACCTGCTAAACAGAAACATCATTAAAAGTTCAGAACTTGATATCCATGCAACAAAGAAAGATTTTGCAATTTCCTTTTCTTTTGGCAAAATTTTCATCCAAAGGTATCTAATGCATTTAAATTAACTTGTTTTCATTGGATAACTAGTCAGCCTTGCTGGGATTTAGGAGTAGATATTTTTGTCTCTGAACCATTCCCCTTAAGAATGTATAAAAACAGTGTCCTCTTCTCCTCCCCAACCCAAATTTACCAAATCACAAATATATTTGTCATTTTTCTGTTAACCCACAATGGAACATAAGGCATCAGCCCCTGAAGACAGAATTTAGAGTTTCAGAGATTCTGCTTACAAATAATTTGATGTTTCAATGATTAATTCAGAATCATTACTTTTGCGTCTTTCTGTCTGGGAAAAGAAATATCAGCAGCTGACAGAGCTGAGACCTTTCCAACTTCCAGTTCAGGATGGGCTGAAATTGGATCTTGAATTTATGTTAAAAATGACTAAAGTGCATTGTTTGAAAAACCAGTCATCAAGTGGGACAATTGGCCTTTCTCCAATGCATATCAGTTTTTTTTTTTTAATATATAACAGCCCAAGGCACCTTTTTTGGTAATGTCAGAGAAGAGGATTGAAGTCACTGAATTTGCATTAAGACCTAGCCTCTCTCCCTTAAACAGCAGGTGCCCTAGGGCAAGGGCAAAACTTCAGCAGGATTGGTTATACTGTGATGAGAAACTTTCTTACTCACAGAACCAGCTCTATAGACTGCATCCCATGAAACTGGTCCAAGTTGGGAATATTATGGCATGTCTCTTTTAGATTTCCATGGCTTCCTTTCAGTTCTAAGGTTTCTACCTCCATTTGTGATGATTCCATCTGTCAGTCAAAGAGCTTCAATCCAAAGCTGCCATCTGAGAGAATAGTGGAATTGGGCCTTCTATTAATAAATGTTGTAAATAATGATTCAGTGTCATTCCTCTAATATGTCATATTTATTCATAGGAACAAATCCGCAAGTTGTGTCTGGTAGTCTTTGCCTCTTTTCATTGGAATTTTTTTCCCCTAATAACAAGCATTTATACTGCTAAGAAGGCAACAGATGTGTACATGGTATTTACCCCTCCCAATACTTTGTTGCTGTCTCTTGTTAATATGCAGGGCAGACACAGAAGCAGCTCAATAAAACTACATTGTAATGGGTAAAATCTTTGTGCTTTCTCTGGTATGCCATAGTCTTGCTGTCATTTTCTGTTGTTTGGATGACAATCTTTGCACAAGCCATAGTTTAATGACTAAAACCATGTTTTAAACTATTTCAGCATATATCTGAACATTTCAACCATCTTGGTACAGCACTGACTTGGAGAAAATACAACAAAAACTAAATAAAACAAAGAAGCCTCATCCTATTTCCAAGAAGAAAAACCTTGAATTCAAATAATGATTATCAATATTTCCTAAGCTTTAGATGTCAGAGAGTAAAGAGTCTAGATCTTGGTTGTAAGTAGAGTAAGCAGATGCTGATAGGAAGGGAGGAGAAAAAGGTGAAAGGAAGGGAAGAGAATGTACTTTGTAAAAAAAAAAAAAAAGTCAGGAGCTTATTTTAATTGCTTTATCTAATATTTCTTAAAAAGGAGATTTAGTTTAGTAATAAATTGTTTCATGTACATAATTTATATGATTTTGTTAGATACATTTTCTTTATCATGAAGATTGATTACAGAAACCTATATTTCAGTAAATATCACATGGGTTAGAAATAAAATCCAATAAATTTGGATGAATAATATTGAACTAAAAAAATCCCAGAAATTGAACATGAAAAAATAAAAGCTAATCTTCTTTAATATCTCTATTCCTTAAAATCTAGGACTAGTTAATGTTGAAATATGAAAACATATGTATACTCTTAACATTTTTATCACAACCTCAGGTTTCTATCAATTGTTGATCTGTATGTGTACATAATCAAATGATATTTATATAGCTTACATCTACCCATATTAAATAAATTTAGCCATTTGAATTCAATAGTTATTAAAATGTGCAAAAGTAGCTAAGAATTTTGATTTAACACTTAATAATGCCATTTGAACTTTGGCAAATTAGCTTCTTCTAGTCCTCAGTTCCTTTATTTATCAAATAAAGGGGTTAAGCAAGATGATTTCTAAGTTCCTTCTCAGAGCACAATCCTTTCCATTGTAATAGAAAAGATAAATAGCTGCATTATAATGTTCTTTTAATGGTAAAGAGATAATACATGTGCACACACACATATACATATATAAGAAATTTTCAATTCAATTCAGTTAAATAAATTTCATTAGTTGCCTACCATACATGACATATGATATCATATATGATTAATCTCTTAAACAAGCATTATTAGCAGCAAGTTTAATAAGAATTCAAAGGAAAGAGAGAAACAAAGAAAAAAGGAAGGAGGAAGAATGGAAGGGAGGGAAGGATAGAAAAAGGAAGAAAGGAAAGAAGGAAAAGAGGGAGAGAGGAAGAAGGGGGGAAAAAGCAAGGAAGGGAAGGAAAAAGGGAGGGAGGGAAGGAAGGAGAGAGGGAAAGATAGAGGAAGGGAGAAAGGAAGGAAAGATGATTCCAAGATTGCAAATGATTAAATATATAATTTCCCTTCCATGTCTTTTCTTATGTATTTACCAACTAGTGAAGAGTTTTGTTAATAATAAGTACCAAGCACAGTGATAGTCAGTAAATGTTTATTGCTAATCATTAATGAGGTAATATTTTGCATTAGAATTAAGCATTCTTTCAGTTTTCCAAATTTCACAAATCATAAAGACATTAGATACATCTCTAATACATTCAGGAAAGAATAAAAACATTGCCTGTATCATTAACAGTTTCATAATTGTTTTCTCTTTATTAGATTTCAATAAGAGGTACAGACATGCTAAACTGAAATAATCTCATTTATCTTTATCTATACATAGAATTGATTCATGTATATTTAACAGAAAATGTTAAATGTACTGACTGAATGATTAACCATTTTGTTGTTTTCTAAATATTCTACTATATGGAAATTCCCTGCACTACTGGCAAAAAAGATTTTTTTTTTTTTTTTTTCCCACAACTGGGATATGACAACATAAACTATCTTCAAACTAATTGGTTTTCTCCTACTATTATTTCACATTTCAGACAACTTAATAGTTGAAAGGGAACCCCAGAATCACCCCATCCAGCCCCTATTTATTTAATATCCTGGAAAAGAGGAGATAAGGGATTTATTTGACGATCACTAATAATGGAAAGGCCTTTTTAACTCCAAAAATCTATGTTCTAGGTCTATTTCATCTCTAACATTGTTTGATTCTAAGTGCTTGCCATGAATTCCTGAATATGCTATCTGCTCAGGTGCTTTGTATATAACTCCTTGTATTTGTGTATATACTGTAGTTAGAGATGTGCCTTTAAACGTTTAATAACCAGCTCTCCAGAAGAAAAAACAAGAACTATACATGACACACTTTTAAATTAAATCTGCTTTACTAACATTTTTCTTCATCATGTTCTTAAGACTACAAACCAACAAAAAAATAAATCAAGCCCTGACTTAAAGCATTTGCCAATTTCTGAGGTGTAAATACAGTGAAAATTTAACAGGCATGCACAAGCTGGAATGTGCTGGTTACTCACATCTCTGCCTATAACCAATTGATCAAATGTAGGCTCAGAGATATGAATGTTTTATTTTTATTCTTTTCCACCATATGCCTAGAACAATACCAAAGACATTCTGGATACTTGGTAAACGTTTGTTGAATTGAATTGACTTACGTAAGGAAATTTTGTTCTTCTTAAAACAGGCCATTTTACTTCTAGACAGCTCTAATTAGGAATTTTTGCTCTGTTCTAAGTGAGAATCTCCATTTCTTTGACTTATTGTTCTAAGTTCTGACCATATGTGCCAAAGAAGTAAAAATCTTATTTCTTGTAATGACCTTTCTAATACATGAAGACAGCTATTACGGTTTTTTTTTTTTTCTGTCTTTTCTTCACCAAGTTAAACATGCCTAGCTCCTTCAACCAAACTATAAATTTGGAATCAGGTAAAAATTATAAGATATTACCAATATGCTGATTCATTTTGCTTAACTACAATTCTTAAGTAAAAGAGTTTTTTGTTGTTTTAGGGAATAACTGTGAAATGGCAATAATGTAAATTTTTAACAGCATAAATGAAATATTAAAAAAAATGTTAAGATATTTCCATTTTGAATTTGTCTGGTGAAGGTGTTTTGTGGGAAAAAATTATTTGATGATTCACTTCATTTCATCTTTATCAACTAATATATTGAAATTATTTATTTCCTATTGTATCGGTTTTGTTAATTTATATTTTGAAGTAATTATCATTTATTCTAAATTTTCTAATTTGCTAGAAGATAACCATGGTAGTGTTCCCCAATAATAATTATTTCCTATGCCAGTCATGGTGGTACAATACCTGCAATACCATTACTAGGTCTGTATTCCAAAGACAGTAAAGAAAAAAGAAAAGGATCTATATGTATAAATATTTATATATGTGGATATACATGTGTATATGCATACACATGTACACATGTATGTGTATACATGCATGTGTGTTGATATTATATATATGCACATGCAATCTTTTTGTGATGGCAAAGATTTGGAATTTGAGAGAATGCTTATCAATTGGACATTGCCTGAACAAGTTGTATGTGTGGTTATGGCAGGATATTATTGTGCTGCAAGAAATAAAAGGTGGCTTCAAAAACACTTAAGAAGAATTATATGTACTGAAGCAAAGTGAAGGGAGCAAAATTAGAAGAACATTATACACAGTAACAGCAATATAGTAATGATAATCAACTCTCAAAGTCTTAGCTGCTCTGAAGGATACAATGATAAGTACAATTAAAAAATGCTATTACATCTCCAGAGAAAGAACTGGTGAACTCTGTGTAAACTGAAGTATACTCTTTTCGTTTTTTTTTCTTACTTTGTTTTCTATATGATTAATGTGGAAATGTTTTACATGACAATATTTATTAATATCATATTACTTGTATTCTCAATTAGTGAGGGAGTGGGTAGAGGGAGGAAAAGGATAATAAAATGGATTTAAAAAGAAAAAGAGGATCAAGCTAGTCAGGCTAAAATAAAACAAGTCAAACTTTCTGTGCTAATTAGCTTTGGATGGTGCCTTGCCACATAAAAAAAACAATCTGTCCTTATTGAGTCCCTTACAAGTAATCTTTTATTTTACCTTATATTTATCTTGTATCATATATCATATTTTTTATTCAATTCAGGGTTTTTTGCAACAAAATCCTGAAAGTAAGGCAATTCATTTAATATCTTTTTTTCGTTCAAGATTATGCTTAATTTTGCTAGGTATGATATTTTCAGTGTCAATCTTAGTTCTTTTGCTAATAATCCCATTTTTTAAAAAAGAAATTGAACAATGAACAAATGAATTCCCTAAGAAAAAATCTCCAGAGCCAAATGAACTTACAAGTGAATTCTACCAAACTTAAAAAACAACAACAACAACAAAAATGGATCCTAATATTTTATAAAGTATTTGGAAAAATAGTTGAAGGAGTGCTACCCAAATATGGTGCTGACATCTAAACCAAGAAGAGCCAAAACAGAGAAAGAAAATTATAGATCAATTTCCCTAAGGAATATTAATGTAAAAATTGCAAATAAAACATTAGCAAGGAGATTACAGCAATTTATTACCAGGATAATATACAATGACCAAGTGGAATTTACACCAGGAATGCAAGACTGACAGTATTAGAAAAACCATCAGCATAATTTACCATATCAACAATAAAAACTAATAGAAATAATATATGATCACCATATAATAGATGCAGAAAAGGCTGATGAGAAAATAAATTAAACAAATATTTAAAAAACACTGGAAGAAAGGAACTAGAAATTGAGTGCATAACCATTAGATGGAGAATGGATGAATAAGCTATGATATATGTATGCTATAGAATTATTGTCCTATATAAAACAATTAGCAGGATGATTTCAGAAAGGCCTGAAGAGACTTACATGAACTAATGCTAAAAAAAGTGAGTAGAACCAATTCAACATTGTACACAGCAACAACAAGATTATGTGAAGACCAATTCTGATGAATGTGGCTCTTTTCAAAAATAAAGTTAAAAAAAAACATTAGCAAGATTACAGCAATTTATCACCAGGATAATATACACTGACCAAGTGGAATTTACACCAGGAATGCAAGACTGACAGTATAAGAAAAACCATCCGCATAATGTACCATATCAACAATAAAAACTAACAGAAATAATATATGATCACCATAATAGATGCAGAAAAGGCTGATGAGAAAATATATTAAACAAATATTTAAAAAACACTGGAGGAAAGGAACTAGAAATTGAGTGCATACCCATCAGATGGAGAATGGATGAATAAGTTATGATATATGTATGCTATAGAATATTATTGTCCTATATAAAGCAGGATGATTTCAGAAAGGCTTGAAGAGACTTACATGAACTGATGCTAAAGAAAGTGAGTAAAACCAATTCAACATGGTACACAGCAACAACAAGATTATGTGAAGACCAATTCTGATGAATGT
>JAJPUD010001640.1:349711-373505 GCA_023553655.1 Myrmecobius fasciatus | reverse complement strand
ATGTGAAGACCAATTCTGATGAATGTGGCTCTTTTCAAAAATAAAGTGATTTGGGCCAATTCCAATGGACTTGTGATGGAGAGAGCCATCTTCACCCAGAGAAAGGACTGTGGGGACTGAATGTGGATCTCAACATAGTATTTTCACTTTTTTTTGTTTTTGTTTGCTTACTTTTTTTCTTTCTCATTTTTTCCCTTTTTGGTCTGATTTTTCTTGTGCAGCATGATAAATGTGGAAATATGTATAGAAGAATTGCACATGTTTAATGTATATTGGATTGCTTGCTGCCTAGGGGAAGAAGTGTGAGGAAGGGAGGGAGAAAAACTTAGAACACAGGGTTTTGCAAGGGTGAATGTAGAAAACTATCTTTGTATGTATTTTGAAAATAAAAAATATTATTCTTTTTTAAGAATAAATAAATAAAAATTTTTAAAAGCACTACAGAGCAAAGGAATAAAAGGAATTTTCCCTAAAATGATAAGTAGTATGTATTTTAAACCATCAGCAAGCCTTGTATGAAATGGGTATAAATTACAAACATTCTCAATAAGATCGGGGTAAAACAAGAATGCCCATTATCACCACTATTACTTAATATTGTACTAGAAATGTTATGTACTAGAAACTTTATGATCAAAGAAAATTCCTAAATACTTGGGATGGAAAATGCCATTTACATCTAGAGAGAGAATAATGCAATCTAAATGTGAATTGAAGCATACTATTTTCACCTTTTAAAAAAATTTGTTTGTTTTTTCTTTGTCATTGCTTTTCCCTTTTGTTCTGAGTCTTCTTTTACAACATGACTAATATGGAAATATATCTAGAATATTGTACATGTGTAATCTATGTCAGATTGCTTGATGTCTTGGGAAGAGGAGAGGTATGAGAGGGGAGAGAAAAAAAATCTTGCAGAAGTGAATGTTGAAAACTGACTTTGCATGTAATTGGAAAAATAAAATATTATCGAGAAAAAAAAAAGAAATGTTAGCTTTAGCAATAAGAGAAAAAAGGAAATTGAAAGAATTACAATAGGCTATGAGGAAACAAAATTAGTATTCTTTGCATATGATATGATGGAATACTTAGAAAACCTAGAGAATCAACTAAAATGATGTGAAACAATTAACAACTTTAGCAAAGTTGCAGGTTATAAAATAAAACCATATAAATCATTGGCATTTCTAGATATTACCAACAAAGTCCACCAGCAAGAAATAGGAAGAGGAATTCCATTTAAAATAACTATAAATAATATAAAATATTTGGGAATCTATCTGCCAAAACAAACCCAGGAACTATATGAACACAATTACAAAATAGCAAAATAGTTTTCTCACAAATAAAGTGAGATCTAAATAATTGGGGAAGTATCACTTACTTATGGATAGACAACTAATATAATAAAAATGACAATTCTATCTAAATTAATCTACTTTTTTCATCATCACACCAATCTACCAAAAATTATTTTATAGAACTAGAAAAAAATAATAACAAAATTCAACTGGAAGAACAAAGGATAAAGAATAACAAGAGAATTAATGGGAAAAAATTGCAAAAGAAGGTGGCCTATCAATTGGGGAATGACTGCAAATTGTGGTATATTAGTGCAATGGAATATTATTGTTCTATAAGAAATGAAGAGCAGGCAGATTTCAGAAAAACCTGGAAAGAGTTATAGGAACTAATGCTGAGTGAAATGACCAAAACTAGTAAAACATTGTACACAGTAACAGCAACATTATGTGATGATCAATTTTGATAGACTTAACTCTTCTCAGCAATGCAATGATCCAAGGGACTCCTGATGAAAATGCTGACCATATCCAAAGAAAGGGCAATGGAGTCTGAATGCAGTTCAAAGCATACTATTTTCACTTGTTTTTTGTTTTTGTTTTTGTTTTTTTCATGATTTTTCCTTTTTTGCTTTGAGTTTCTTTCACAATATGACAAATATGGAAATATGCTCAATATGATTGTCCATGTATAAACCTATATCAGATGGATTGGTATCTTGAGAAGGGTGGTAGGAAGAGATGGAGAAAAATTTGGAGCTCAAAAATCTTACAAAGATGAATGTTGAAAACTAACTTTATATGTAATTAGAAAATGGAGCAGATGTCTCAGTGGATAGAGCACTGGCCCTGAAGTCAGGAGGACCTAGTTTAAATCTAGCTTTAGACATTTAACACTTACTAGCTATGTGAGCCTGGGCAAGTCATTTAACCCCAATTGCTTTGCAAAATAGCAACAGTAATAATAAAATGTAACTGGAAAAAATGAAATACCATTAAGTAAAAAGTTTTAAAGTATTTACTAAAATACAAAAAATGGATTATCTATTTTATTGGTCTTTTTAAAAAAAAAAGTCATGATTCAAGTTATCCAATCAAGTGTTCAATTTTAAATTCTATCTTCATTTTTCTCTTTCCTTTATAATCTTAATTACATCACTATAACATAATTGGCTTTTGACTGATTTTTAATCTTCCCTATGGATTATTGCTTCATTTTTTTCTTTTGTTTTTAAATGCAATTCTAATTCATTTTACCTTCTTTTTCATTAACTTATGTGGTTAATGATATCAAATTGCCTTTAAGAATAGCTTTGCAAATAAGGTATGTTGATCCATAGAATAATTACTATATTTATATATTCTTCTATTTTTCTCATATCTTTTAGCTTAATTGTTCAATAGATTGCTTTATAATTGCTTCACAGATTGCTTATAAATGCAGTTTTACACTTCTTAATGCTGTTATTTGTTATTCTAATTTTATTTGCATTATCTGAAAAATATAGCAAGTAAAAGTTCTTCCATTTTAATTTATGTATTATTTCTTCATGAAGTGGTATTTTTTGTTAGAATTTTAGTAGAATTCCACATACCCTTGGAAAATGTATTTTCTATTTTGTTCTCTCCATACAGTTGGTAATTCCATTTTATTGAGTAAATTATTAAAATATATAATTTCTTTATTATTTCTTTTTATTTAATTTATCATGTTCTAATAATAGAGTGTTAAAGTCCTCTGTTATGTTTTAGTTTATTTCTTTTGCACTACCAATATTTCTTTAAGAATTTAACTGAAAAATTATGAACCATGTATTAATTAAGAATTGTTACCTTTTTGCTTATCTTTTTTCTTTTACTATTGTGTAATTCCTAAGTACTTGTTAATTTTTTTCTGATTTGAATTCCACTTAAATATCTGCTAAAAGTACAACCTTGATTTTTTTTTTTTTTTGGAACTAGTATTTGATTGGCATTTTGGACCAACCTATTACTTTTAATATATTATTGCATTAAATATTTTTCCTATAAACAAATTATTGATGTTATTTTAATTTGTTTTTTTCTAATTTTTATAGAAAAATGTGGACTATTTACATTTGTTGTTATAAGAAATATATTTTTTATCTTTTGTTATTTTCTTCATATTATTCTAATGCTGACTATAAGGGGATGGGAGCCACAGTCTTTTAATCTTCTACACTTATTTCAGTCTCTAGATCTCATGACTAAATGAAGTTATGTTTTTATTTTATAATTATTAATTCTTATATTTCCTTGAGTTGTTGTTCCTTGGCAGTTTTCCCTTGTTAACTTGTTCATTGTTAACATTTGTCATTTATCCTGTTTCCCTTACATGTTAATATATACATTTAAGTATCTTTCAAATGGTAGATTTGGATAATTTAATATTCTTTATTCTTTTATTAAACAGAACAATATATGTTTATTGCAAGGTCTAATAAGTTTTTATTATAGTTTTGTAGAAGATTTGATGTTACTCAGATATTTTATTTTTCATTTCATTAAATGTTATTTCTTCCTTGACACTCAGGGAAAAGGACTAAGAACTATAATGGATCAAGAAAAACCTCATATATAAAGTAACTTTTGAGCTGAATATTGAAGTAGGATAGGAATTCAAAGAAGGTAGAGGAGAAAGGCATTATAGACATCAAGGAAAGTTGTCTAAAGGCACAAAGGTAGAAGATGGAATGTTGTGCAAGAGGGAAAATGTGTATAGTATTAATGTGGGATATAGAGGAATAATGTAAAATCATTCTATAAAATAGGTGGGAGCTATTTTTGAAGAGCTAGGTTGCTAGGGAATATTATTCATTTCATTATTTCACAAGAAGACAATGAGAAAATAGCTTTCTTTTATCCAAATAGATTCCAGTGTTTTAGGGGTGATACAAAGTACCCCAAGAGACACTAGCTACTTTGTTGGCCTATGCATTCCTCTCTTGATACTAGTCTACAAAGTTAGGAGCTTTCCTGTCCCTCCCAAAAGCACTAGTCACCAGAAAATGTTTATTGTTGCCACTAAAGAGCCTGCAATCCCATCTAAAAATAAGTTTTTGAGTTTGAGCTATCCCTGAAAAGTTCAGAGACTATATGGATCTAAATTCAGTATTCTCAATTCCCTCATGGATGTCCCAGGAAGAAGAAGGTCCTGGTTGTTGAGATAGGAAACATAATATATGATAGTGTAGGATGGTTCTAGATATTGAACTAAATGCTAGAACAGACTGCTTGCTGGGGAACTTTCTACAGATAACTTATTTACAATGAAGATTAGAAAGTAAAATCATATTGGTTCTAGCTCTGATTTCCAAGGTGCTTCTCTGCTCATAACTACCTCTTTTTTTTTAATATAAAGCTTTTTATTTACAAAACATATGAGTGATTTTTCTACATTGACCTTTGCAAAAAACTTTTTTCCCAAGCTTTTCCCCTCCTTTCCCCCGCCCCCCACCCCTAGATGACAGGTAATCTAATACATGCTAAATAGGATAAATTATATGACAAATACAATGCATGTATACATATCTATACAGTTATCTTACTGCACAAGAAACATCAGATCTAGAAAGAGGAGAAGAAGAAAAAAACAACCTAAGAAGGAAAACAAAATGCATGGAAATATTCACAGAAAGCGTTAAAATGCTGTGTTGTGGTTCACACTCAGTTCCCACAGGCCTCTCTCTGGATGTATATGACTATCTTCATCGCTGAACAACTGGTTTGAGTCACATCATTGTTGAAGAGAACCATGTCCATCAAAATTGATCATCGTATACTCTTGTTGCTGTGTATAATGTTCTCCTGGTTCTGCTGATTTCACTCAGCATCAGTTCATGCAAGTCTCTCCAGGCTTCTCTGAAATCATCCTGCTGGTCGTTTCTTACGTAACTACCTCTTTAATTGGGAAACTCATTACAAAGATTTGTTGTTACCCACCCCCCACATGAGCCAGATTGTTTAGATTTGGCATTAAGTCCTTCTATAGAAGGTAATATAAACCTGGATTTCATTTGCTCATATTCTGTGCCCCTTTTTGGAGGGAGGAGAAATTGTATTGTTTAGCTTGTATTTGTTTTATTTTTATCATGTGATTTAGAATTTCTTCCTCTAGTGCTACCTATGCCAGAGTTGGTATTGTCTGGTAGAAACTCTAAAGCCATATTTTTAAATAAGTCTTTATATGCGTGTGTATGTGTGCATACATATAACATAAATACACACACACACACACATATATATATATACACACAAGAAGCTCTGACAATGCATGCATCAATTTCATCATCAATATGGACATCCCTAGAAAGTATATTGTGACCTTATCCACAGCATTCAAAATCTCTCCATTTTCCATAACCAATGGTTCTATGGTTGCATGGTGTGATGCTAGCTGGTGAAGAACTTCTATTTTCTATTTTTTTATGTTAATTGTTAAACCAAAAATTAGCACAAGCAGAGAATCAATCCATATTTTGTTGTATCTCAGCCTCAGAGGTTACACTGAGCCTCTATGAACAATCATCTATGAACAAAAAGTCACATACCCATTCTCTCTCTAGTGTTTGCTAGTAGCAAAGTAGGTTTACCATCATTGCAGTAGCAATCACAAAAGAAAAATAGATAATTTTGCTTTTGCAAAACTGAAAAACTTCTGTCCAGACAAAATTAATGCTTCTCAGATATGAAGGGAAGTGACTATGGGGGAAAATCTATATCAGATTTCTCAGATAAAGGTTTAATATCAAGATAGGCATAAAAACAAATATATTTATATCTATACCTATGTCACACATTCCTTAGAAAGACCTTTAGGGATTTGGTACTGGCTAAGAAATAGAGTAGTCAATCAGTGGAATAGGATAGAATCACAAGACAAACTAGGCAATAACTATAGCAATTTGGTTTTTGATAAACCCAAAGACCCCAGCTTTTGGGATAAGTATTCACTATTTGACAAAAACTGCTGGGAAAACTGGAAACTAGTGTGGAAGAAATTAGGGCTTGACCCACATCTAACACCACATACCAAGATAAGATCTAAATGGGTTCATGATCTGGATATAAAGAGTGATTTTGTAAACAAGTTAGAGGAACATAATATAGTTTACCTCTCAGACCTGTGGAGATGGAATAAATTTATGTCCAAAGAAGAACTGGAACTTTTAATTGGAAACCAGATAGATAACTTTGACTATATTAAGTTAAAAAGTTTTTGTACAAACAAAATCAATGCAGACAAGATTAGGAGGGAAGCAATAAATTGGGAAATCATCTTTACATTTAAGGGTTCTGATAAAGGTCTCATCTCTAAAATATATAGAGAATTGTCTCATATTTATAAAAATTCAAGCCATTCTCCAATCAATAAATGGTCAAAGGATATGAACAGACAATTTTCAGAGGATGAAATTAAAACTATTTATAGTCATATGAAAAGGTGCTCCAAATCACTGTTGATCAGAGAAATGCAAATCAAGACAACCCTGAGGTACCACTTCACACCTGTCAGATTGGCTAAAA
Source organism: Myrmecobius fasciatus (assembly GCA_023553655.1). Lineage (NCBI taxonomy): Eukaryota > Metazoa > Chordata > Mammalia > Dasyuromorphia > Myrmecobiidae > Myrmecobius > Myrmecobius fasciatus. The sequence goes on along the minus strand of JAJPUD010001640.1, from coordinate 366,660 downwards.
TGACAGGAAAAGTTAATGATGAATGTTGGAGGGGTTGTGGGAGGGCTGGGACACTGATGCATTGTTGGTGGAGCTGTGAACGGATACAGCCATTCTGGAGAACAATTTGGAGCTATGCTCAAAAAGTTATCAAACTGTGCATACCCTTTGACCAAGCAGCATTTCTATTGGGCTTATATCCCAAAGAAATCATAAAGGAAGGAAAAGGCCCCACATGTGCAAGAATGTTTGTGGCAGCCCTTTTTGTAGTGGCTAGAAACTGGAAATTGAATAGATGCCCTTCAATTGGAGAATGGCTGAATAAATTATGGTATATGAATGTTATGGAATATTATTGTTCTGTAAGAAATGACCAGCAAGATGATTTCAGAGAGGCCTGGAGAGACTTACATGAACTGATGCTGAGTGAAATGAGCAGAACCAGGAGATCATTATACACGGCAACAACAGTACTATATGACGATCAATTCTGATGGACATGGCTCTCTTCAACAATGAAATGTTTCAAACCACCTCCAATTGTTCACTGAAGAAAGCCATATACACCCAGAGAGAGGGATGTGAAATGTGGACCACAACATAACATTCTCATACTCCTTGATTGATGTTTGCTTACATTGTGTTTCCTTTATCTGATATATCGTTTGTGTAGATAAGATTTTTCTTGCACACCAATGATAAGTTTGGAAATATGTATACATATATTCGATTTGCCAATATTTTAACATAATTAACATGTAGTGGATATCCTGCCATCTAGAGGAGGGGTGGGGAGTTGGGGGGAAAAACTTGTAACGGAAAGCTATGTAAGGGTTATTGTTGAAGAATTACCCACACATATGTTATGCAAATAAAATAAAAATTTAAAAAAAAAAAAAAAAAGAAAGACCTTTAGGGACTTGCTACTAAAGGAAGTGAGATGTTGTAGGACAGATGGCCACCAGACTGTCCCCACTACATGAACTGGGAAGATAATGAAAACTTCCTTGAGACTCAAGTGGCTAATAGTACTAAAGATTCCTCCTAGTGACATCACTTTTAATTGTCTGAGTTAAAAAGCCTAGAGGAGTTTTAGCCTTGATCTCATACTTAATTTGATATATTCCAGAAGCAATCAGAAGCAGAAAAACTATGCTTGAGTGAATCAACACATAGGATCATTGCTATATATACTTAGTGAATATCCACCTCCCTGTCCCTAAGGTGGCACTTGATTCTCCCCCTCCCCCCCCCCAAATACACACACACTCCTGCTCATTAGGTCCCTGGATGTCTGTGGAACCAAAGGCAGTGAGCAGGCTGGACACAGAGCCCACCTTCCTTCCCTGGAAGGGGTGTAGTCACTTGCAAGTGTGCAGGCACTCATGAGTGTGATATGCATGCACATCTGTGAGCATGTGCACAGATGCTGTGCATCTGTGTGTCCATGGGTACATGTGTGCAGGGGCATGTGTGTGGGGGTGCAAATGGGTGTGTGTGCAGGTGCTTGTGTCTATGTGTGTGGGGGGGTGCTCATGTGCCTATGCATGTATGCAATATAAATCTCCTTTTGTTAACTTTGAATGATAAAAGAGAGTCTCATTTGACTCCAATATCAGACCAAAATTACTTGGAAATAAATCTAAACCAGGCAAGCCCATAAAAAATATGGGTAGACTTTGAAGGAATAAGCCCCTGTTCTGTAGGGCAGACAGGATTATAAGCCATTGTGAGTTTGAAAATGATGATGGAAAGTAGGCTCTTTCATATGGGCAGCTAGAGTGCAAAGGTTTCTTTGCTTCATGAATAACAAAAAGTTTTTCACTGGTAATGTTGTCCCTACTGTCCCTCTGTCTCAAGGCAGCCTCTGACCTCAGACTTACTGAAATCTCTATTCTGTGCTGGACAATGAACCACCACTTGTGCATCAACTCCAAAGAGAAAATGGGAAATAAATAAAGTTCTTAAGGCTAAACTGAACCAAAAATGAACCATAACCAACACTATTAATATATATATATATTTTCCCTATGTTTTAAAAGCATATTCTAATAAATTAAGTATTCTCTAATAACTCCCTTGCTTGTCTTGGATCCATCATTTACATCATCTCAATACTTGAGGTTAGGATGACTTTTCACAGCTAAGCACAACATTGTATTAAATGGAAATTCTATTAAATACACAAACTATGCAATTTGCTAGTTTCTGTACTATATATTTTATATTCATAGATATAGAGGTATACCACATGTGATTTGTAAGGACTACAAATTCTCCACTGAGGGAATATGTAAGAAAGGGCACAAAGTCTTTGCTATCACATACAAACAAAAGACCCCAAAAGTGGCTCTATTGGAGAGACAATGACCTTACCCCCTGGGCTTAGCTTTTATGCTTACTTAGTCATTTTCATAAAAGTTGCAAAGCTTGTAGGATTCCCAAAATGCTGTAAGAGGTCAGACTCAGCCCTTTGGGGTTTCTATGATAAGTTTCTATAATAAAAGATTTGGGGAGATATCTCAAATAGGAAATAAACAGGAAGTCCAAAAATTTCTACCCTAAACTAGACAGCATTCTCTGGCAGAAATCCAAGCCCCTGCCAATAATCTGAAAATATATTTCAAAAAATAGGATTGAGCCTGAGGGCAATAGCTGGCTAGGAGTGATTGGCCTCTGTGTTCTCTAGAGTTTGGAGCCTAATGCAAAGAATATCCCTCTGGAGATTTTTCTATCCAAGGCTCCAAAGGAACAGACAGACCACTCTCTGGGAGTGGGGAAGAAGCCCAGAAGATTCTTCTTTTAACTCTTAGAAAGAATTTTGCCTAGTTTAAAGGCTTCTACTTTCTAAAAGATTTAAACAGAAAAATAAAGCCCATGGGCTTTACATTTTTTTATTAAAGCTTTTCATTTGCAAAACATATGTATGGGTAATTTTTCAACATTGACCTTTGCAAAGCTTTCTGTTACAAATTTTTCCCCTCTAACCCCTATCCCTCCCCTAGATGGCAGGAAGTCTACTACATGTTAATTATGTTAAAATACTTGACAAATCAAGTATGTGTATACATGTTTTTACAGTTATCTTGCTGTGCAAGAAAAGTCGGATCTACAAGAAAAAAAATCTGAGAAGGGAAACATGCAAGCAAACATCAATAGAGAGCATGAAAATGTTATGTTGTAGTCCACATTCATATCCCTCTCTCTGGGTATATATGGCTTTCTTCATCGCTGTACAATTGGAACTTCTTTGAAACATTTCATTGTTGAAGAGAGTCATGGTCAAAGGGTACGCACAGATTGATAACTTTTTGAGCATAGTTCCAAATTGCTCTCCAGAATGGTTGGATCCATTCATAGTTCCACCAACAATATATCAGTGTCCCATGGGTTTTACATTAAAATAGCATGGCAGACCCCATTCTTCCCATGAGAAATAGATGCAGTCAGAAGCTAAAGCAAATAGAAGTTATAAAACCACATGCCCAGTAAAGCTGTCCCCAGAAGTAGCCCAAAGTGAACACAGAACCATTGACCCTGAATTAGCACTGTGTCAACCACTTGAAACCAACAGGGAGCAATGCCTGATAGAATTTATGCATCCAAGACTATACATCCAACAGGATGCTACGTGTTCAGCAGAGACAGTCATCCTTTTTTTTTTTTTTTGGAAGAAGGCCATTGACACCATATGGTGATGTCTTGACTTGTGCCTGAATTGCATTTGAGTGAGGCAGAGCTGCACAAAGTCTTCATCCTCATTCTCTCTTCCAGAGTCACCAAAGTCCAGACAAAAGTCAAGATAAGCAGTGATGGTTCAGGATTTGATGGAAGACCTTCATGTCTTTAATGTTTGACCAAACTCTTAAGTGCTTCTCAGCACCTGCTTCTATTGCCTTAGTAGACACTGGAACAAATTATTCTTATCTGCCCATTCTGCTGGGAGAAGTCTTCCATTTTGGGGGGTGGGCATCCCCCTCACTCACCTATGGGCCTATTGGATACCCTCAAGCTGGTTTAGGGCATCTGCCTAGATGGTTTTAGCAGATTGTGGCCACTGAGCATGCTTTATATTCTTGGAGTCATAGGTGAGAGTTGGATAAAGGTGGATGCCAAATGTGGATAAATAGCCCTGAAAACAGCTCAGCAGTCCCTCACATTAGAGATTCCCTGAACACCCTATACATTTGGAATCAGGGAGGAGTAGGCAAGACAGAGCAGCAGTACAATATCACTAGAAAATACCAGGAGCCATGCAGCACTGGTGACATGGTTGGTCCCTTCATGGATCAACTGTGAGAATACATGTTCCCTTCAGGTGTGTGCATTCCCAGTATTCCCTTTGTATGGCCACTATTCCCATGCATAGACTGTAAATTCTAAGAAAGCTATTTTTCTTACTATGCTATTTCATCAAATGTCTTTGTTTTCTGGCTTAATGGTAAAGATAAACCAATCAGTAGGAGCTTATGAATCTTGAGCACATGCAGATATACAAACTCCCTTAAACCTGGGATAGTATATGGTCTTACAGGCAATCAGGTGGCTCAGTAGATAGAATACTGAGCTTGGAATCTGAGAAGATCTGAGTTCAAATTTAGCCTTAGATATTTAGTAGTTGTGTGACCTTGGGCAAATAGCTAAATCTCAGTTTCCTCATTTGTAAAAATGGGGATAATAATAGAATTTACTTTATAGGTTCTATTATTGTTGAGAGGACCAAATGAGATAATATCTGTAAAGCACTTAACATAGTACCTAGAACATAAAAAGATACCTTAAAAATGTGAGCTACTATCTGGGGAAATCTACCTGCTACCTGAACAGAGGATGTCTCAAAGTGCTTTTTTTGGTTTAAGTGTCCCAAAGTCCTTTTTTACCCCTATGTTCCTGAGGAATTTTATAGTTTACTACTGATGCTGGTTATTATCCACCCATATATTCCTTTGTTGTATTGTCTGCTATACTGAAATTTTATACTAGAGGAAAAAACAAAAGAAAAGAGAAAAATTAAAAGATTAAAAAGATTAAAAAATTAAAAGAAATATTTCCTTAGTTTCTGTCAACTCTTCCTTAAACTGTTTTCTACTTTCCTTCTTTTGTTTCAACCATCAAAGCTGTTAATACTTTGAACTCTCTGTGAGTTGCAGAATGTTAAAAATGTCCACTTGAAAACCTTAATCAGTTGGAAAGTTAGTAAATTATACCTTCATGCTATCCATATTGAGTACCCATTACTCCTGGACATAGCACATTAACTGACTCATTAGCTATTTCCAACCATATGGACTTGGGTTTGGGTGGGTCACTTTGATAATATCCTGAGGTGAGCTGCCTAATTATTGCAATTATGTGATCTCAATCATAGGGCCAGTCACACAAAATAGTGTCAATGCCTTTAAAATGGGTGTCAATGCACCCAGACAATGACTGAGATGAGCAACATGCTCTTTGGTTGTTGTAAGTCCCTTGATATCCAAAAAGTAATTACTTGAAAAGTTCTAAGAACCTGCTAGAGAGAATCTGAGAACTGAGTAAGCATGGAATGAAGAAGATGCTGGCAATAAGGAAGAAATTAATCCAAGTTGGAAGGACACAATGTCGATGCTATTTAATCATAAACATGTCTCTCATGCAAAATCTGAAATGATATTTTAAATAACAAGACAGAAGGAAAAAAGAGAAAAAGCAAGTGCTTAAAAAAAGTCACATTTTTAGTGTAAAATCTATGATGGTGTCACAAGACAGTGTAAGAAGTTATAAATTGTTTATATAGTACCAAAAAAAAATACTCACACCTCAAAGTATCTTAACCCCCCCCAAAAAATGCCTATCCATGACAACAAATATGCCCTTGCCATTCTTACCCCAATATGGATTTCTCCACTTTGTTAAATGCTCAAAAATGCTAAGTGAAAGTCAGTATGTCTAAGTTGTAATTATATTGGGCATTTTCAAAGGTGAAATGAAAGAGTTTGTCTCTAATTTGCCCATCTCCTATCATTAATCCTGGCTTTTCATTTATTTTTATTTTTATTAAAGCTTTTTATTTGCAAAAAATATGTATGGGTAATTTTTCAACATTGACCCTTGCAAAGCTTTCTTTTACAAATTTTTCCCCTCTACCCCCCATCCCTCCCCTAGATGGCAGGAAGTCTACCACATGTTAATTATGTTAAAATACTTGACAAATCGAATATGTGTACACATATTTTTACAGTTATCTTGCTGTGCAAGAAAAGTTGGATCTACAAGAAAAAAAAATCTGAGAAGGGAAACATAATGCAAGCAAACATCAATAGAGAGTGTGAAAATGTTATGTTGTGGTCTACCTTTCATATCCCTTTCTCTGGGTGTATATGGCTTTCTTCATCACTGTACAATTGGAAATGGTTTGAAACATTTCAGTGTTGAAGAGAGCGATGTCCATCAGAACTGATCATTATATAGCATTGCTGTTGCTGTGTATAATGATCTCCTGGTTCTGTTCATTTCACTTAGCATCAGTTCATCCAAGTCTCCAGGCCTCTCTGAAATCATCCTGCTGGTTGTTTCTTATAGAACAACAATATTCCATAACATTCATATACCATAATTTATTCAGCCACTCTCCAACTGATGGGCATCCATTCAGTTTCCAGTTTCTAGCCACTAAAAAAGGGGCTGCCACAAACATTTTTGCACATGTGGGTCCCTTTCCTTCCTTTAAGATCTCTATGGGATATAACTGGCTTTTCATTTAGTTAATCAAAATAAAGCAGTAGAAAATTAGTGATTTCAGCTGTTATTCCAGAGGCATATTATCCAGACCAATCAGGCCCAATCATTAGGAAATTCTACCAGTGGGAAGAAGCAGGTGAAATCAACTAGGGAAGCATATAAAAAAGTTTCCTGGGATAAGATATGTTTGGGAATATGAGCCATTAGATGCCTTGCAGGTTTCTGAGTGTCTTAAGGTTTCTACAGAGAAATGAATGGTTTCTCATCTCAGAATTGGAGCATGATGTGTAGTTAAGAGCGGCTGAAAACCTGAGAAACAGCAAAGAGAAAAGTGGTAACAGGCAAGTTCATCCAAGAGGTGAGAGATGTGATCTCTAGGACCTTAAAACCAGGGGTTGTCTAAAAAGCACAGGCTTTGCTTGTTGATTTTCTTTTCAACCACTAAAAAGATTATTCTTCAGTCCTTAACTTCTCTGATGCTTAATATCACTAGAAAAGTAACAGAAATATAGACATCTCTATGTAAGAAGAAAAAAAAAGTGGGTAAGATGAAAGAAAGGCCTTGATCTAAATTTCAACTTTACTGCTTACTAACTTGATTGAGCATGTTACTTTCTTTTTCTGGGCCTCTCAATCTCTTTATTTGCTGAGAGAATTGAACTGATGGTCTGTAATGTCCTTTTCAGCTTTGGCTTCAGCATCTCCGAAGCCAAAGCTGGAAAGGACATTATATTTAAAATGAAAGAAAACTGAATCAGAAAGCCAATTGTGATCTTAATGGTACCACTAAGCTACACTCAAAACGAATGGAGCATTGGCCTACAGGTGAAAAAACCTTGGTTCTGGTTATTTCTTTACTCCTAATAAGTTATGACTTTTTAGCATTCCATTTTGAAAATGAGGCTACTGAAGTAATTTTTATATTTCCTTCTTGTTCTTAAATGCTAGAATTCCATAAATTCCCATTATTCATACATGAATAAGGTCATCTTTATATCTTCTCATTGGTTAAGTGCTAGGAACCAAAAATTAACTCATGACACTTTTAATTTAAAAAAATGGATTTGATATTGGATCAGTGAATGGTATATTGTGAAGATTCTCTTATACTGTTTTAAGGGAAAGAATGGCCATGAACAATGATAATCAGAAGCCCAGGTGCCTCAAGATGACTGACCCTGGAATTTATCAAGATGAAACCAACCAAAAATGGGTGGCTTTTATGACATACGTAAGTAACTAGTAGAGGCAGTCAATTATAATTCAGAAAGTTTCTCCTAGGTACTTACCTAGCCTAGGCCACAAAGGAAGATGGAGTAAGGAAGGGAGGCAGATATATGGATTAGTTGTATGAAGTTTAAAAACAGTCCTGTCATAGAAATTGAGAAGTGGGATGGGGCTGGAAAAAAGATCTTGACTCTTTGGCACTATCCAAGGTAGTTCAGGTATATTTTAGAGGTAGGCAGGGAAATAGGGACCTATCTATAATGCATGGATGGGTATGGCATACCAGGCTGGGGCAGGAACAGGTGTGAACTTCTAGTGGTAAGGTCAGTAGTGGGTAGGCAGATTTCATAGAAGCAGGAGAGCAGCAATGGTAATTTCCAGATCTAGGAGACTATATCTATTTATTTATCAAATTTTGATATAGAAAAATTGAATAGATATGGATCCTTCACATCCTTTTTATTTCATCTTTCTGGAAGTACTGATGAAGTTAACAGATGGGGATCACTTCTATTAATACTTATAAACCGACTTCTTCAATAATGTGTATTAGACAGAAGTGTCAAACTTGAAATCACAGGTAAGAAGACAAGACCCAGTTGTCTAAAGGGAATATAAGCAAGGTAGATGGTAATAGCTGTATACCTTCTGAATAAAACTATCTGATTATATATCCCTTTCTGTAATAATAATATTTCTCAAATATTTTCTATAATTGAGTCTTTAAAAATTGCTTAGTTTAGAGTACCTTGGAATTTAAAGAATAATTTAACATGTCCTTTCTTGGTTTAAGAGAAATTGGGATCTTATAAAACTGAGTTATTATACATCTGAACTTTATCTCCCATTCTTTCTCTCATCCTCCCCCATGTTTCTACTGCTGCCTAAATGTAGTATGGGAAGTGAATAGCAAAATGTTTCTAGGACAGAGAGGGTGCTTCCCCAATGGTATAACAGATCAGATTAGGAAGCTCTATACAAGCATCATGCCCTTTCTCTGGTTGATTCAATGGGATCAGTAGAAAGCAAATGTGGCTAACTGGTCATCTAATCTATTGCCACAGAAACCACAGAATTTTTTCCTGAAGGCTCTATTTTGGAAAACAGATGAGATTCCTGCTGGCTATTCTGTCAACCCAGATAAGGTGCCTAAGTATCTCAATCTAGACTTGGAACATGAGAAATACACAGATGAAGAAGGTGTCATATGGGATGTTGTATATTTTGGAAGTGTAAGTATTATTCTTCTTTTTTATTTCTCACACAGGAGTTCAGGATAATATAGCAATTTTACTTTCTTCTAGGGAATTGGAATAACAACTCTTGTGATACAGACTGTGAAGACTGAAGAATAAATCTAAAAGTACTGATAAGTTTTAAATGAAACTATGGATCACTTACTATTTAAAACAAAGCAAAAATAAATAAGTAAATAAATAAACTGTACCCGGTTTTGATTATCCCCCAAGTATTTTTCTCTAAATAAAAACTAATCAGTTTTTCGCTTCACACTCAGTCCTCACAAATTCTCTATGTGCAGATGTTTGGCTCTATGACTGAGAACTCAAAATATGAATTAAATGGCTGGAAGAACTGTTTCACTAAATTAGAAACATAATAAGTATTAGGCTGAAGCAAGTCACATCTTTTAATTCCTATACTGTCTCTATATTTTTCCTTCCCAGAATCACTGGTCTCTATTGGATCACTAGTTAGAAGACCTGGGTTCAAATTCTGATCCTGACATTACTAGTTCTATAATCTTAGATCATTTAACTCTTCTGAGACTGTTTCCTCAACTACAAAATGAAAAAGTTGGATTAGATGATCTCTGTTCATTCTAACCCAACATCCATAATCCTATATAATGGGTCAACATTTTTTTTAAATCTAAGGGAGAACCAAATTATTTTAAAATTACCCACCTTAACCTTTACATGTTATGGAATTCCTTGGCAGTCAAAGCACTTTTCAAATTAATGTTTTAAGTGCATAAAATATACACGATTATAGAGGAAACTAATTATATGGAAAGTTCAGAGACCTGGGTTTCTTAATGAAAATGTTTTGAATTTTAAATGTTTGGATGTTTTTTAATACTTACTAGATAATCCTTTACATCTTCAATTAGGCATTTCACTAAATAAGTAATTTAAGTGGAATTCTACATTTTTGTTTCTCAATGCTATTAATACTGATTTCTTGGTGTTTTGCCTTTGCTTAGTGTCTCTAGCTATAAGTAACCTCTTAAACTGACAAGAAATACCACCAACATTCCTGTCTTTATTTCACTATACCAGTATTTCAAGGGCTTGGGGGCATCAGAAAAAATAGCCTCCTTTTAGAGGGATGTGAAAGGTGGACTACAACATAACATTTTCATGTTCTCTATTGATGTTTGCTTGCATTGTTTCCTTTCTCTGATTTTTTTCTTGTAGATAAGATTTTTCTTGCACAACAAGTGTGGAAATGTGTGTGTGTGTGTGTGCGTGCGATTTGTCAAGTGTTTTAACATAATTAACATGTAGTGGATATCCTGCCATCTAGGGGAGGGGTGGGGAGTAGGGGGGAAAAATTTGTAACAGAAGGCTTTAAGGGTTAATGTTGAAGAATTACCCATACATATGTTTTGCAAATAAGTTTTAATTTTTAAAAAATAGCCTTTTTTTTACAGAAGTCTTGATTGTTTTAAAAATCATGATTGAGGCAGTTAGATGGTGCAATGGATAGGATACCAACCCTGGAGTTAAGAGAAAACTGAGTTCAAATCGGACCCCAGATAATTAATATAATAATATAAAATATCTGTTAGATTAGCTGTGTGACCCCAGGCAAGTCACTTAACTCTAATTGCTCCTGAAAACAAAACAAAACAAAATTTAAAAAAATCAAGATTGATTCTTTAGCATTTTGGGTTAATTAACTTCTATGATGATGTTCCTGACTTTTTCAGCAGATCTGTCACTTTTTTCTTATAAAAGGAAATGAAAAGAAAGATCTTAACAATAAACTACAGAAATAATTGGTTTTCTCCTCCAAGGGGAGAAGTAGAAGCAATAGATTTTTACCAAAAAAAAGTCAAATTGACCAAAAGTAGAATGAGCTACCCTTGGAACATGATAACCCATCACGCTTCTATCAGACAAAAAGGAAGGAAATGGGATTGACTACAATAGAATTTGGGGTTATAAACAAATGTTAAACTCTCAAAGTTGAGGGTAATTGCCTCATTGAATAGGTTACAGAGAGAAGCTCTGCATTTAAGAAAAGATGGATTCTTGTTAGAGGTTTTTATTCCTGGAAATCCTGGTATGGTGCTACCCTAAAGAGAATGGGTACTACTCTTAATATGCCTATCTATATCCCCCCTCCCGTCTTCAAAAAACCCTCCTTTGATCCATCTGTCTTTGTCAATTATCAACCTTTATTTTTTCTCCCTTTTTTGTGATTAAACTACTTGAAAAAACCAACAATAGGTTGCCTCCACTTACTTTCTTATTCTCTTTATCCCCTTTTTTTCTTCTCTACAATCTGGCATCAAACTTAATTCAACTGAAACAGCTTTCTCCAAAGTTACTAATGATCTTTTACCTACCACCTCTAATGACTTTCTCAATTATGTTTTTTTTGACCTCACAATCTTTGGACACTTGATAATCTCTTCAATAATGTCTTCTCTCTAGTTTTCCATAATCTTGTTTCTTGCTTTTCCTACCTTTGTGCTTCTTTCTTCTTTGTTTCATGTTTATCCATAACACACCAACTAAGAATAGGGATCTTACAAGGTTCTTTGTTCATTAGATATAATTTCATTTGGTGATCTCATCAGTTCCTATAATTTCAGTTATTTCTATACAGAGGACTCGGGTCTGCTTGTTTTACCCTATCCTCCTTCTGTCCTACTCCCTCCTCTCTTTCAATTTCTAATTTCCTACTGCATATTAGATATCTTAAACTAGATGTCTCAAATATTAAATTCAATTTTTCCAAAATTGAACTCATTTTTTCCCAAAAACTTTCATTTCATCCTACCCTCACTTACTGTTGAAGATATCTTTATCCTTATACCATCAATCCCTCATTCTCATCTTCCACAAATTATCTGTTGATAATAACTGTCTAATTTACTATTATACTGTGTCAAGTCACTCCTTTCTTTCCTCAGACATTGCCATTATCCTTCTGCAGAGACTTATTGCTTTATACTTTAATTGTTGCAATAGTCCATTTTGGTTTCCCTGCAAAAAGTCATTCTCTCCTCCAGTCTATCTTCCATTCAGTTGTCAAAGGGATTTTTCTGAAGTGCCGATCTGATCTGACCATGTCATTTCCCTATTCAAAACTTCAATGGTTTCCTATCACCATGAGAATTAAATAAAAAATGTTCTATTTGGTGTTTAGAGTCTTTCATAACTTCTCTCCTATTCTCCATTCATATTTCTAGGCTTTTTATGCTTTACCATGTCTCCATCATTCTCTGATACCCTTATTTAGTGATCAGTAATATTGATTTTCTTGCTATTTCTGGAATAAAACACTAATGGGCATTTTAACTAGCTATCTCTTATGCCTGGAATATACCCTCTCCTCATTTTCATCTCTTGATTAATTCCTCCTAAAAGTCCATCTGGTATAGGAAGACTTTCCTTATTGTTCAGTCAGTAAGTCACATCCAACTTACTCCATGAATTACGCTACAGCGGGTCCTTTTCCTCCACTATCTCTTGAAGTCTGTCCAAGTTTGTTTCCATGATGTTAATTATTCATTTTTTCCTATGCTGTTCATTTCTTTTTGAATTCAATCTTTCTCAAGCCTTTTCCAGGGAGTTCATCTTCTCACTCTGGTCAAAGCATTCCACTTTCAGCTTCACTTTTTTACTTAAGTAATCTGAATTAATTTCTTTAAGTATTGACTGATTTGACCTCTTTACTATCCAAGAGAGTATCTTCAAGCACCACAATTAAAAAGTATCTTGTGGCACTTTACTTTCCTTATTAGTCCAACTCTCATAGCCATATTGCTACTGGGAAAACCAGTAAGTTTGATTGTATGACTTCTGTCAGCAAGGTGATCTCTCTGCTTTTTAGTATGTTCTCCAAATTTGCCATAACTTTCCTTTCAAGAAACAAGTATCTTTTAATTTCATGGCTAGTCTTTGCCTATGGTGATTTCTGAACCCAAATATAAAATTTGAACCCAGAAAAATAAAATTTGTACTCAAGAATAATAAAAAATGCTTACTTTTCTCCCTATTTGCCAAAAAGTGATGGAGCCAGTTGTCAAGATCTTCAAGCCAGCTTTTATATCTTTTCTTTCACCAGTAAGCTTCTTAATTGTTTACTTTATTCTGTCAGAGTGGTATCATCTACATATCTGAGATTGTCAATATTTCTCCCAGTGACTTTAATTCTGTTTTGTGATTTATTCAATCTGGCATCTTGCATGATGTACTCTGAATATAAGTTAAATAAGATGAAGTATATACCCTTGTATTCCTTTTGCAGTCTTAAACCAATATTCAGTTCTGACTTGCTTCTTGGCCCACATATAGACTCCTTAGGAGACAAGTAAGATAATCTGGTGCTGCCATCACTTTGAGAATTTGCCACACATATTCTGATCCATACAGTCAAAAGCTTTAATATAGTTAATGGAGCAAAAGTAGTTTTTTTTTGTTTTTTTTTTTTTGGTTGTTTTTTCCTGGAACTTCTTTACTTTTCTCCATAATCTAATAGATGGCAATTTGGCCACTAGTTCCTGTCTCTTTGAAAACCAACCTATTCTGATAATTCTCTGTTCACATATTACTGAAGTTTGTATAATCTTAAAGATAATCTCATTTATGAAATTAGCACAATTGTTCATAATTTGGACATTCCTTGACTTTGCCCTTTAAGATTGGGACATAAACTGATATTTTCCTATCCAAGGACCATATTTGCTGACATTGAGCATAGCACTTTAACATTATTCCCATTATTCAATCTCTGTCTCTGAATTTTGCCATCATTTTCATCAAACCAATTTTGTTGTTTGCAAGTGTTCTGGCCCAGATGAGTAAATGCAGTATTATTTACAAGGTTCTTGAAAACTTCTGGCAGTGTGGTAGTCATCTTGCCTTGGGGATGCTCTTTTTGTTAAATGCAAATGTTGAGTTGGAGAGGATAAGTCTATTACTGGTCCAGCACCATACCACACATTGCCTTCATCACACATCCTGTCACTTCTCCTAACAATGGCATAGCTTATTAAATGCCAATGTTTGCTGCAAGAATGTATCTATGACATTTTATTGCATATAGGTAAAAGGAAGAGTGCTAGTGAAGGTCATGAAACATACAAATCTTCAATGGTAAGTGACCATTGATATTTCTGACTCCATTCTCTTAAGGCCACCCTGATATGTCTGCTAGTTTGTGCCTATTCTGGCATTGAAATCAGCCAGAATTACAAGCTTTTCCCTCTTTTGGCACATTGATGATGAGTATCTCTAGGATTGCATAAAATGTTTCATTGATTTCAAAGTTTCTGGTGGTGGGAGTATACACACTAATAGTGCCATAGTACTTTTCTGCATGGGGCTATTACATTCTTATGAGCCTGTCATTCACTCCTTTGGGGAGACATATAGTCTTATTGACTAGATTAGTTTTGATTGTGAAATTTGTCAGCTTCACAGCACTCCCCTTCACTGAGGCCACTCTAAAAAAACATGTATCCAGCTCTAATTTCAGTAAGCTGGCCTTCATTTGCCAACCTTGTTTCACTCAGAGTTGCTATCTGAAAGTGATGCCTGCTGAGTTCCCTCATAAGAGCTATTCATCTATCAAATCTGCTGAAGTTTGTGTTGTCCATAAGTTCATTTATTGCTTGATCACAACTATCTTAATATAAGCATCATCATTTCATTCCTGGACTATTACAGTAGTCTGCTGGTTGGCCTCCTGGCTTCAGGTTTCTCCCTACTCTAATCCATCATCTACTCAGATGTTAAATAGCTCTTTCCAAAATGCATATCTAATTATTCTATGACCCATTCTCCAGTACACAAACTTCATTGGCTCTCCATTTCCTCCAGTATGACAAAAGATTTTCTTTGGCTTTTATAGTCCTTCATAGCCTGATTCCTTCCTATTTTTCCATTTCTTCTTCTATCTTTACCTACATATAATCTGTGATACACTGACACAGCCCTTGCTCTTCCTTAAAGATGATGTCCATTTCCCAACTCCTAATGTTTTCATTAGCTGTCCCTCATGTCTGAAATACTCTCTCCTCTTTTCTAGCTTCTTGTTTTCCTGGTTTCCTTCAATTATTAGCTAGTCTTCTGCAAGAAACCTTTCCCAATTCTCTTTAATCTTAATGATTTTCTTCTGAGACTTTCCATTTAGTGTGTGTGCATATGCATGTGTATAGATTTTTTAAAAAGTTTGTTTAGCTGTTTGTACATGGTTTCCTCAATTTGAGTTCCTTGTGAACTGGAATGGTTTTTTACCTTTGTATCCTCAGTGATTAATAGTGTTTTTCACATAGGTACATAAGTGCTAATTGACTTACTGACTCACTACTGGTACTCTTTAGGTCCAAAAAATCAACTTCTTTGGGAATAATTTTTTTATTTTTATTCTGTATAATAAATCTGCAAGTTACATGCTACATAGGAGACATTTTTACAACTGCTTTCCCATTAATCTAAAGAAATTTATATAAAATAAAAATTAGTTATTCCTTTAAATATTGAATAATGAGTAGATTAGTAGAATAATTAATAATAATAATAATAACACTAATAATTAACAGATCTATAGCACTTAAATGTTTGCAAAATGGTTTACAGATATATCATTTCATCCTCACAAGAACCCATTTTACAGATAAACTGAGAATAGGTGAAATTTGCAAGTTATTAATAATCCCTCTTTGTTTGAATCTTCTTACAATCCATAGCACAAGTGTACCATTTATTCTCACTTAATCACAGCCCATCTCTTATTATAAGCAACTAGCTTAGTCTAGTCTGTAATTAAATACTGATGAATCTCTGTACTAGGAGGGTATTTCACTTACTTATATTATCTACAGCCTGGCTTCTTAAGCTGTGGTTCATGACCTCATATGGATCTCATAAATGAATGTGGGGATTGCGACATTATGATTTATTATTAGTAAATGTTTGGTTTGCATACCTATTTTATATACCTATATTCTTGGGGTCATGTAAAGATTTTTCATTAGAAAAGGGGCTGTAAGGGGAAAACTTTGAAGAAGCCCTGGTCTACAGTGCTGAACACTTAAACACCCAATTATCCAATTATAAATTTAAAAACAGTATGAAGATCCCTTGAAACTTCCTTCCCTCAGAAGAATGAGTCAAAGTAAGCCACCCAAATATTCAGTTATAACAGCTACCAATGCTTTTTCTCTTCCATCTTTCCTTATTTTTTTATTTATTAGCATTTGGGCTGAGAGAAGAGATAAAAGCAAATTTATTTAGTTATTGTCTGATTCCTTTATGATAGTGCAGGGAGAAATAGAATTAGCAACTATCTTAGGCTAACTATGTGATATCAAGTTATACTCCATTTTGAGAGGCATGATTTGACATGTGAGCCATGTTCTATGAGTTCTATCATATTGGTTGATGGTTCTCATATAGGGTTTTATAAAAAAAAATTGACACTACTAACAAAGATGAAGGAAAAGGATATTTTCAAAAAATTTATCATATCTAGATAATTTTGACTATATTAAGTTAAAAAGTTTTTATACAAATGAAACAAATACAGACAAGATTAGGAGGGAAGCAATAAATTGGGAAATCATCTTTACATTTAAGGATTCTGATAAAGGCCTCATTTCTTTTTTTTGTTGTAATTTTATTTAATTTTATTTTTTTATTTTATTTGCATAACATATGTGTGGGTAATTCTTCAACAATAACCCTTACATAGCTTTCTGTTACAAATTTTTCCCCCAACTCCCCACCCCTCCCCTAGATGGCAGGATATCCACTACATGTTAA
>JAJPUD010001640.1:321758-344711 GCA_023553655.1 Myrmecobius fasciatus | reverse complement strand
ATCTCTCTTAACTTCTCCTCTAGGAATTTGGATGCTATACCACTTGGTGCATATATGTTAAGTATTGATACTGCTTCATTGTCTATGGAACCCTTTAGTAAAATGTAGTTTCCTTCCTTATCTCTTTTAATTAGATCTATTCTTGTTTTTACTTGATCCGAGATAAGGATTGCTACCCCTGCCTTTCTCTGTTCACCTGAAGCATAGAAGATTCTGCTCCAGCCCTTTACCTTCACTCTGTATCTATCTCTATGTTTTAGATGTGTTTCTTGTAAACAACATATTGTAGGATTCTGGCTTTTAATCCAGTCTGCTACCCGCTTCCGTTTTATGGGAGAGTTCATCCCATTCACATTCACAGTTAAAATAACTATATCTATATTCCCTGCCATCTTATTTACCCAGAGTTATGATTTTCTCTTCCCTTTCCCCTCTCTCCCTTCCCCCCTCCCCAGTACCTTGCTCTTGATGACCACCTCCCACCAACAATCCTCCTCCCTTTAGAGTCCCTCCCTCCCCTTTATACCTTTCCCCTAATCCTTCTATTAGTTTATCCCTTTCCTTTTCTCCCCTCCCTCCTACCTTCCCACAAGGAGGGTCAGTGCTTTCTTTGAAGCCAAATGTGTCTGATATACTCTCTTAGAGTCCAATCTAATGAGAGTAAGGTTTACACAATACTCATCGCCCTCCCTTCTTTCCCTCAATCATATTAGATCTTCTATGTCTCTTTATGAGATTTTGTAAAGGCCTCATTTCTAAAATATATAGAGAATTGTCTCATTTATGAAAATTCAAGCCATTCTCCAATACATAAATGGTCAAAGGATATGAACAGAAAATTTTCAGATGATGAAATTAAAACTATTTCTAGTCATATGAAAAGGTGCTACAAATCACTATTGATCAGGGAAATGCAAATTGACAACTCTGAGGTACCACTACACACCTAATCAGATTAGCTAAATGATAATGATGAGTGTTGGTGGGGATGTGGGAAAACTGGGACACTGATATATTGTTGGTGGAACTGTGAACAGATCCAGCCATTCTGGAGAGCAATTTGGAACTATGCTCAAAAAGTTATCAAACTATGCATACCCTTTAACCCAGCAGTGTTTCTATTGGGCTTATATCCCAAAGAAATCTTAAAGAAAGGAAAGGGCCCCACATGTGCAAAAATGTTTGTGGCAGCTCTTTTTGTAGTGGCTAGAAACTGGAAGCTGAATGGATGCCCATCAATTGGAGAATGGCTGAACAAATTATGGTATATGAATGTTATGGAATATTATTGTTCTATAAGAAATGACCAGCAGGATGATTTCAGAGAGGCCTGGAGAGACTTGCATGGACTGATGCTGAGTGAAGTGAGCAGAACCAGGAGATCATTATACACAGCAACCACAATACTATATGATGACCAATTCTGATGGACATGGCTCTCTTCAACAATGGAATGTTTCAAACCAGTTCCAATTGTTCAGTGAAGAAAGCCATATACACCCAGAGGGAGGGATATGAAATGTGGACCACAACATAACATTTCCATGCTCTCTATTAAAATTGTGTTTCCTTTCTCAGATTTTTTTTTGTAGATACATTTTTTCTTGCACAACAATGATAAGTGTAGAAATATGTATACATATATTCGATTTGTCAAGTATTTTAACATAACATGTAGTGGATTTCCTGCCATCTAGGGGAGGGGTGGGGACTAGGGGGGAAAAATTTGTAACAGAAAGCTTTGTAAGGGTAAATGTTGAAGAATTACCCATACATATGTTTTGCAAATAAAAAGTTTTAATAAAAATATTTTTAAAAATTTATATCCTTATGCTTCATTTATATGAATAATCAACTTAGAGATTTATAAATTCTTCAATGAGTTTATATTGTGAGAAAGCAAGAAATATTTGACTAATCAGAAAGACATGAATTCAAATCTATTCTCAGATCCTGTTCTATGACCCTCAGTAAGTCATTTAGATTCTGTTTGCCTCAATTTCTTCAACTGGAGATAACATTTAGTAATTGTTCCTTCAATCCCTTCTCCCTTTGCCTTCCTTCCCTTCCCTCTCTCCTTCCTTCTTTCTTTTCCCTTTCCTTCCTTTCTCCCTTCTTTCTCCCTTTCCTTCTCAACATTTCTCACAAGCTAAGGAATTCTATTAATTTCATCTCTAAATATCTTAAAGGGTAAATATCCAAACAAGAATAGTGGGATAACTGCATTAGTGTCTAGTTCTTATAAAATAAAAACTAGCTCTTCTTCTGTTATAAATAAAAACATTTCATTGAAATTTTTAACTTTCCTTTCTCAAATTATAGGGTAAACATCGAATTTTAAGTACTTAACTTGTGAAACATAAGACTTTAAGTGATTTCAAATAACTTATCTTTGAATGATATAATCCAAAAACTCAGGATTTCTTCCATCTCTTTTGAATCAATATTAAAAATATGTAACTTAAAACTCTTGAGAGCTAAGAAGCCACCAAGAAAATATCTATTTTAATTAATATTTTTTTAAAATTTTACTTTTAATCTGTGAAATAAAATAAACTCTTCCATAACATGGGGCAATTATTATTATTATTTTTTTTTTAGTTAAAGCTTTTTTTTCAAAACATGCATGGGCAATTCTTCAACATTAGCCGTTGCAAAACCTTGTGTTCCAATCTCCTTCTCCCTTCCCCCATACTCTGCCCTAGATGGCAAGTAGTCCAATATATGTTAAACATGGTAGAAATACATGTTAAATCCAATATATGTATACATATTTATATAATTATTGTGCTGCACTAGAAAAAGCAAATCAAACCAGTAAAAAAAAGAGAGAAGCAAAATAAGATGCAAAGTGAAAATGCTATGAACCACATTCAGTTCCCACAGTCTTGTCACTACCTTTTAAACCTCATTCCATATAACTCCCTTTTCTACACTAGCCTTATTTTCCTCATATGACATTCCATCTTCCTGTTTTTTATGCTGGTCAGGCCCCCATCTCTATTCTTACAATTCATTGTTCCCCTCACAACTATTCAAGCAAAACCTTCTATGTGAAGTCTTTCCTCATTTCCCCTGCTTCTAGTCACCAACCTATCCCCAAATTTCTTATTGTTCATTTTGTATATATTTGTATGTAGATATAAAGGATAGAAGATTTAATTTTGCTTATTTGTTTATTACCAAGATAAATTCACATTGGTAGAACAAAATGTCTTGAAGACTTAAAACAAAGTACTTTCCATCTATATGTCCATTTACTTTTTGGAAAGCCTTGTTCAATGACCAATATTCACATATCTAAATGACCCTGCTCAGTGTTCAAACATCAGGAGAAAAATAAACTGTGGGGATCTATACCATAATAGAAGTGATTAAGTAATGGATCCAGGTTAGGAATCCCTGTCTTTGGTGTGGTCCTCTTTATATGTTTCCTTTTAAGGATGATGTATTGATTGCATCAGGATCCCAGATATTGCAGTGTCTTCTAGAAGAAATCTATAATCCCTCAAAAAGAGTTTGCCCTTTCTATGTACACAGGAAAGGCCATATAGACGAAATCTGTCTTACAGATTTCAACATTCATTAAAATGGTCAATGTAGAGCTCATACAGTAATATGTATGAAAATACAGACAAACAAATACATGGCACCAGAGTTGAAAAGGATATGGAGGATGCTTTCAGGAAACTGGAAAGCACTTTTATTCATCTCATCTTCCTGTAACATTAACCCCCACCCTCTTTTTATAATGCCAACAATTATGGTGCTGCTATATGACAATGAGTCCTACAATGCTAATGCTTTGAAGAACTAAGGATGAGGATTACATAGAGACCAAGGGAAAGGAACACAGTAAGGATTTGCAGGCAACATAAACCCAATGAAGAACTCTGAAGAACAAGGGAAATGACATTACAGAATTGTATAATGGCAAGAGAAGATGGGCTTGTCATATGATGGAGGCAGGGATGAGAGATGTAAGCCAGAGTACCTTCTTGGTAGCTTTAAGACATGAGAAAGTGATAAAAGCCTTTAGTGCAGTAAGTAAACTTCAAGTGTTAAACTTTTGGAAGGACATGAATGATAGTTATATATAACAGGCAGACATGGATAGCTTGGAATCTAAATTGTTAGAGCGAACTAGAATCCAGAAAATCAGATACTTTAATATTTACAAATTTTGTTATCTCCTCTGATAAGCTCCTAAGGACAGAAAACTTTCATATTTATCTTTGTATCCCAAGTACCTTACATAGTATCTAGTATATAATAACTGAGTCTTATTCAGTTGTGTCAAATTCTTTGTGACCTCATTTAAGAGTTTGTCAAAGATACTACAGTGATTTACCATTTACTATAGTAAATCATTTTCTTCTCCAGGTCATTCTATAAATAAGAAAACTGAGGCAAACTGGGTTGTGATTTGCCAAGGGTCACACAACTAAGTATCTGAGGCTGGATTTATACTCAGGTCCTCCTGACTTCAGGCTAGTGTTCTACCAACTATGCCACCTAACTGCCCTAATAGATTCTTAATAAATGCTATTGATTGACAAACACTATATTTGTGGTTAAAAAAAAAAGAACTATAAGTAAAGTTAATGCTCTTGGATTAAGGAATGCCTAAAAAGCTGTGGTATATGAATGTAATATAATATCATCATTCAGTGAGTAAAGATGAATGAGTTAAAAAAAAAAAAAAACCAGGAAAATTTGTAAGAACTGATACAGAATCAAATAAATAGAACCAAAACAATACACATGGTAACTACATTTAATGAATCTTTTCATTTTTATTGCTGAAGTCAGAATGATGGGGTACAGTTTTTAGGGGACATGTGACAATAACCTCAAGGTCACCTGGCTTTGGGAGTATTATAATTCCACATATGGTGCTGGTTGCCAGAAAACAATCTGTTGGTCAGTAATAATAATTTCTGAGACAATGAGGTCCATCCCAGACTAAACTATAAAATTCAATAGGTACATACCAGACCACTCCTCAATTCTACATCTAACCTCTAAGCCATAAAATTAGCATATCAGTGTCCTGAAGCACCAGATCTCTATCTTTTTCCTATAAATTTATTTTCTTGATGATGGTTCTTTACTAAATTCTTTTGGAACTTAGCATGCTTCAACAGATGTTGCAATTATAATAAACTTTGCCTCTTGACTTGGAGATGAGTTCAAACCTCGAAATTCTTTTGAGATACCTCATGACACCAGTCTGTAACTCCAACCTTTTGGGGGTCTCCTTTGAACCTCAATAAGAATGGAATTTTGTTTTTAAACTTCTCATAACAATCACTAGAAAAGATAAGGAAATTATCTAATAGAAACAGCAGAGTGCTGGACTTACCTCAGATGTTTAACTAGGATTGTGCTCCTTTTCTCAATCTGCTTCCTCACCTGAAAAATAATGATAATAGAGTCTCTTTTCCCTTGGTGATAATCTCCAAATGTATTTTCTTTGTACATAGTTGTTAGAATGTTGTCCTTCCTTCTTCATTTGAATATGAATTCCTTGAGGGTAGGGATTTTTTGGGTGGATTGCTATTTTTATATCCCCAGTGATTAATAGGACTGGCACATAGTGCTTAACAAATGCTTGTTGCTTTGACTTGACTTTCATTGGGAGAATGGGATAACAAAAAATGCTTTGCAAATCTTAACACACTATAAAATGCTATTATTTAATAATTTTTAAAAAAAGAGAGAGAGATTGGAGACTACTACTAGGGTATGTTACATATATTGCCAGAGGAAGTTACTATATCTTATGTTTTCAATTTTTGTTAAGGGAAGATTCAAAGTTATGCTCCCTGACAGGAGAACTATTACCCTTCTATGGGAGTAGTAGTATATGTCCAGAAGTAACTTGCAAAAACTATGCTTTTTGTTTGTTTAATTTTGGCTTCAAAAAGTCAATAGTTGAAAACTGAGTTTGATTCTTAGCTCTGTTCTGTAAACTTTTGTTTCCAAAAAATTAAATTTGGCAAAAATCTGCCAAGGCTGAAGCCTTTTTTGAAAGACTTTTGAGCCATTTGGCAAATTACTTGGTCTCCCTGGGTCTCTTCCTCCATCCACAAAGAGTAATAGGGCAACTTCTCGGGTCCTTTCTAAATCTGCATCATTTAGTATTTTTAGGGACATATTGAGTAAGGAAAGCAAGAATTTTGTAAGTTCTCAGGCTCTTTCTAAATCTACATTATTTAGTATTTTTAGGGACATACTGAGTAAGGAAAGCAAGAATTTTCTAAGTTCTCAGGCTCTTTCTAAATCTACATCATCTAGTATTTTTAGGGACAAATTGAATACAAACAATTGATTTCTTGTTAAGGAAATCAAGGAATTTGGTAACTTTTCAGGCCCTTTCTAAATCTACATCATTTAATATTTTTAGGGACAAACTGGTGAGTACAAGCAACCGATTCTTCGTTAACCTGTGAATTTCAGGAAGGTAAGGCTTGCTTTTCCTGCCGAAGCACATCTCTATTTCCTGCTGCCATAATCCTTTCCACCAGCTACTGCATAGTGCTGTTCAGTAACAGTTTATGTAGCTTTTGCCAGACTATTCCCCACAATGCCTAGGGCAGTACTTTGGGATCTGCCACCCAGTAAATATTTCTTTTCTTCTTTCCCCTTCTCTTCCCATGTGCAAGGCTTGTACTGTGCTGAATGCCACATAGTTAACTGTTGTGCTACTTATTTATCCAAACCTGTTACTGTTGAGGACAGAGAAATATTGCTACGTCTTTGAGGGCATGGAAAAGTTGAGTGTCTTACCCGATTTTATCCAGCTGTTATGTATCAAAATTAAGATTTGAATTCTTGACAATTCCAAAGTTGACCTCTACCCACTATACTACATCACCTCTTAAACAGATTTAAACACTTAAGAAAACTATTTTTCCAAGAGGAAAAAAAAGAAAAAAAGAAAGGAAGGAAGAAATCTGGGGTCCTCAGCCCATAGCTGTCTTTTATTTCTCCAATCCAGTTTTTCTTCCCTAATTATATTTTCAAATATTTGGCGAAGGAAGAGCATGTTGCCCAGCCATTTCCTAAAGGTTATTGCACAGAGCGCGCGGAAAAGCACGTGTTAGTGGGTTCAGGCAGCCCGCCACCCAACCCTGCACAGCTCAAATTCAAGGTGGCGCCTCCTTTCCTCGGCTAGGCCCGCCTCTCCTTGCGACCGGAGGCGTGGCTCCGGCCTCCTGTCTGCTTCTCTCGGCCCCGGAAAGGCCGGCTGCCTCAGAAGAGACTTGGAAGCGGCTGGCTAGCTTAGGGTGGAATACTGAAGCAACCGGTCAGTCTTTCTTTTTACTTTGTCGGGGTATGAGCCGATCGCACCTCCCTACCCCGTGGCAAAAAAGTTCTGGCTTCCCTTTTCCAAACTTTCCCCCAACTCTCCATCTCTTCCCCTTCCCCCACTTTTTCTCTCACTTAGGGTGTTTCTTGCGCAGGCCCCGCCCCTTCCCGCTTCCTGGCGGAGTGTCTCTGAGCTTTGCCTGTGTTTGTGAACTTCATTCCTTTAGAATCCCTCCCCATCCCCAACCGCCTGCTAATTAACCCCTTCCTTCCCTGCTCTCCATGGAGAGTCTCCAATTTGTTCAACCTTAGAACCTGACTTCCGGCTAAATAGAGAGAATGATTATCTGGTTACCTCCTTAAAAAAACAAACAACAACAACAAAACCCCCAACTTTTCTTTTTTCCGATTATAACGTGGTGTGCTCCTTTAGTTGATTTACTTTTTCCTCCATTCTCCCATGAACTTTTTTTTGGGGGGGGTCTAAGTGGGCTGAGGTTCCTTAGAGAATGAGTGATGGCTAATAATCCCCCCCCTTTTTGAGAGAATTTTGTTCACATCCTCTAGGAATCCACAGAAGGCTTAATTTGGGGAGGTTGTTTTTTTTTTTCTTAAACTAACTTTTAATTTTCAAAATACATGCAAAGATAGTTTTCAACCTTCTCCTTTGCAAAACCTCTTCACCCTCTCCTTCTCCCCTAGACTGCAAGTAATTCAATATATGTTAAACGTGTAATTCTTCTATACATATTTTGGGGGCTGTTTTTAGGCAAGATTCGATTCAGATTGTTGTTTTGTAACCAGCGGAGAACCACACAGTAGATAAAATCAGCAGTGTATATAGCCTGGCACCATTTAAAAAAAAAAAAAAAGAGCCTTCTAACGTGGATGTATTTTAATGTAGGGTAATGAAAGGGAAACCTTTTTTTCCTTCAATAGAGCCACCACCCTGAGACTTTGCTCACTGATGGACTATTTGGCTTGCCTACATGTGATCCTGTGTTGCCAAGCCACTCCTGGCTTTCTGCATGAGTCACTTCTGCCTCAGAGAAGGCGGTATGACTTGTTCTCTTTTGTGATAAGAGCCTTGAGTTAGTTGCATTTTCCTTAAAGTTGAATGTCGTAGGATTTAATCACAGCTCCAGAAAAAAAAAAAGGTCTTTTGAAGCCCTGTTAATGGAAGTAAATAATCAGGAGTAGGGGGCAGTGAGGTAAGAAAGGAAAAAGGAGAATACTGATGATGCCAAAAGAAGGCATTAAATGGAGACTGCAGTCCTGGCTGCTGCCAGCCTGTGAATATGCTCACAGGGTGAACGTCCAGAATATGCTTCCATTTTTCCTGATTTTTCTTTTTCTTTTTAAAGAGGAGCTGTTCATTAAGTCCCAGTATAGCAATCTAATTTTGCATCTCAGATAGCTTTCCTCAAAGTTGTTGCTGGTTGGTACCCAGATACACTTTTCAGATAATTTAATCAACAAATAGTGAGTACCTTCCTACCTGCCTTGTTGGTTCATTGGCACCCAAGACAGAAAAAGTAACATTTTAGATTCTGATTCAGTTTCCTAACCTCCATTACTTTAATCATTTATTTCTTCATGAACACTGATCTTAACTAGAGTATTCTGGTGGCAAGAGGGAAATTTTTATTTAATTGAAAAAGGGCCAGTTATTAAGTGCCAGTGAAATTCAAACACTGTGCAGGAATTGGCAAAAGACATACTTCACTTCCCCTTCCTTTTCCTCCAACCCCCCCTTCCACCCCCCGGTAATTGTCCTCAAGAAATTTACATTCTCCTTGGGAGCAACATTCATGTGTAGGTATGTATATAAATATACACATATACATATGTAGATATATACATACATGATTATACACACACACATACACACATAAAAAGTACATTAGTGAGCACAAGCTGCTTGTTAGGATATGTTTATGTTACGATTAATTGACTGACTCATTTCCTGATGAGTTAGTGGAAGGAATTCTGTGACATTCCTGAATCCTGCCAGCCAAAAGGAAGTAGTCAGTGTCTTGCTGGAACCATATTCTAGTCAGTTGTAAATAGATAATCTTCAATCAATCAAATATTTATTAACCACTTCCTATATTCATTGTCCTATATTGTGGGGATACAAAGACAAAAATAAAACAGATTCTGTCCTCACAAAGCTGACATTCTGGGGTAGCTAGATGGCTAAGTGAATAGAGCACCAGCGGCAAAGACTAATTTCAACTGTGGCCTCAGACACTTAAGACTAGATGTATGATCCTGGGCAAGTCACTTAACCCCAATTGCCTTGTGAAAAAATAAAAAAGTTTACATTCTAAGAGACACACATGTAGGTGTATGCAAAACAGACACAAAGTAACATTGGGGGAAGGCACTAATAGTTGAGAACTGGGGGACACTAGGAGATGACATGCAGAATGAAGTTTTTGGAGTGGAAGATTGATGGAAATCGGGGATTTTAAGAGACAGCTGGGTAGACAGCATATTCTAGCTATTATGTTCAGTCATTTTTTTTTTTCATGTCAGTATTGTTTATAGTTTGTTTGTTTGTTTGTTTTTGCAAAGATACTGGCGTGGTTTGCTATTTCCTTCTTCTGTGAATTACAGCAAACATTAAATTGTTGAGAGACCCACAGCTAGCAAATGTCTGAGGCAGAATTTGAACTCGGGTCTTTCTGGTTCCAGGTTCTATCCACTGTGCCACTAGTATGAAGGATAACATTTTGCAAATATGTTGGGCTGGAGATAGTGTTGAGTGTTAGGAACAGGAAAGCCACTTTGGCTAGACTACAAAATGTGTGAGGAGTTCATGTAATGAGATCAAAAGGTAAGATGGGTCCAAGTTATGAGACTTTTAAAATGCTAAATAAAGCAGCTTATATTTGATCTTAGGGGTAATAGCTAGCCTTTGGAGTTTTTTGATGTGGTTAGACATGATAATTTGACATGATAATTGACATGATTAGATCTAAGTCTGAGGGAAATTGTTTTGGTGTCTAATGAGATTTGAGTGTGGAGAGACTTGAAGTAGAAGGATCACATAGAAGTATATTGCTATTGTTAAAAATATTTTATATACATTTGATTATATGGGATTTTCATGTTAAGCACTCAAGTATGAAAAATTATATGGCTGTGGTCCTCACAAACTAAAATAGCCCATTCTTTCCTTTGTTTACTATTTTCAATTTACAGTTTAAATGAAATGATGCCTTTGTGAAATTGATTATTTGTTTGTAATTAGAAACTGTTTATTTGATAAAGTTTTTGTTTTGCTATAATACCCATACCCTCTTCTAACTTTTATAGGAGTAATGGCGCCCAAAAGGCAAGAGAAATCCAAACTTCCTGTTCCCCTTCCAAAAGGCATGATTCTCAAAGATACAGAAGGAAAAACATGGCAGTTGGGAAACATGATCGGTTCTGGAGGGTTTGGATTAATATATTTAGGTAAAGTATCTGTGGCAGTTATCAGATGTATTTGTATTTGACTATTGTTTTGTGTGATTAGAAAAAAATATTCCAAGTGGACATTTTGAAATAAGTAGACAATTCAAAAACCTGTTTCATGTAATAGTAAAATACCAACAAGTATTTAGTGAAATCCTGAGATTCAAGAGAAGATGTCTGAGACATTGTGTTAAGATCAAGGCTCCCAATTAGTAGGGCAGGTATAATGAAAGGGCAAAGAAACAAAAAAAATCTAAAAGATAAAGGATATTGCCTTTCTGAAAGGGCTAATTCTAGAACAGAAGTTGACTTCCATTCCTAAGAAAATTGTGGACAGATAAATATGAACCTGCATTGAGGTGTGGTTAGAAAAGATAATGAAATCTTGTTTGCATTAAGGGGTATATCTTCCAGGAATTGGGAGGTGAGAGTTGCACTGTGTTGTGACCTTTCTGTATTCATCTAAAGATTTGTGTTCAGTTCCTGGCACCGTGGATTGAGAAGGATATTGATAACCTAGAAAGTGGCCAGGGGAGGGCAGTCAGGATAGTGGATGGCTTAGAGTTCTTGTCATATGAGGATCAGTTGGAGAAAGTAGGCTTAAATTAGAGAAGAAAAGATTCAGACTTTGCAAGACAACTTTATTAAGTATTTGAGAGATTTTCAGGTGAAGGAAAGATTAGATTTTTTTTTCTGGTTAGCCCAACCAATGGATGGAAGGTGCAAAGAGGTCAATTTAGAAATTTAAGAAGTCAATTTAGAAATTTAAGATATCAGTAAAAATTTTCTAATAATTAAGAGCTGGTAACAAAGTTGCAGGAACTATGAACAATACAATGATCATTTATGTTTCTAGATTGATGATGAAACATGTTATCCATTATAGAGAGGCAATAGATTTATGATGCAGAATGAGACAAGTATGTATTTGTGTATAAAATATAAAGTAAGCAAAGAGAGATATAGCTAATATCTATGTCTATATGCCTATTATTTAGGACTCGGGAAAAACTTGTTTTGTTTAACCATGCATATTTGTTACAAAAATCTGCTTTTCCCCCATAGTTCTTACAGCTTTCAAAATGATTTGTTTTGATAATGTTGCTGTTACATTAGTTGTTCTCTTGATTCTGCTCATTTCATTTTTTATCAGTCTATAAAAGTTTTCAAAATCATTTATTAATATAAAACTTATAGTATTATTTTCTTGTTCTGCTTGCTTCACATTTTATCAGTTCATACAAGTCTTTCTATTTTGCTTTGTAATCACCTATTTTCTCATTTCTTACAGCACTATAGAATCCATCACATGTCTTATATCACAATTTATTCAGTCATAAATCAATTGGTACTTATTCCCTCAGTTTCCAGGTTGCTGTTTTGGTTTGATTTGATTTTACCATCACAAAAATGGGATCTTATAAACATTTTTGTGCATGTGAGACTTTTTTCCTTTCTTCTTTTTCCTCTTTTTCTTTAAAAATAATTTATTTTTGGTAACACAATTGACTTTCTTTGTAATCTCATGTATTTTACTTAATTATTTAAAAATATTATTCTGAGAAGCCTATAACATTCATCAGATTGCTAGAGAGGCCATGGCACAGAAAAGGTTAAGAACTCTTAAACTAGAATTTTATGAACAATCAAAGACAGGTTCACTGACTTCAATTCTGCAAATTTTTTTTTTTAATTGAGACATTTTTCCTCTTCCATTCTGTAGTGTCTTGTGTATTCTTCACTTTCTAAGATCTCAGGCAATGGTTCACATTACTCACTTTTTTACAGTACTTAAGGATATAGTCCATCTGAGTTTTGTGACTTGAATTAAAAAATAGTAGCTATGGGCTCTCTTGTTTTCTCCAGGCTCGTCATGCAGAATAACTGTTAGGCATTTTTGTTCTGTTCTTTCTAGTCTAAAGTCATTCTCCTTGAAGGAAAAACCAAAACCACAGTTAAGTCTTGATTAATGAGAATAATGAATCTTCTGAAGTAGTCATGTTTTCAGATTCACGTTATTCCAAGTCATAATTATGTAAAATAGTGTAATTGGTTCCAGCCTAATGCATGTATATGGCATGAACTCCAATAATGCGACCATTTTGAAAGATTCATTATTCACACTAATTGGGACCTAACTATAAATACTATGCCTATTTCTCTGGTTTGAAAATTATATAAGAAACTCCAAAGAAAAAGCATGAAAGAGGAGGTGTATGTGTGATTTCTTTAGATTTCTTTTTTTTTGATTCATGCTTTGTATCACATTTGATTCATGCATGTATTACAGTAGAAAGATATTTTAATACAGATCTATAGAGGCAAGGCAAACCTCAATCTCCAATTAATTTAGTTTTTGTTATCATTGTAAGACTGTAGTTTGATTTCTATTGTGAGAAGAAATACATTTTTTAGCAGATATTTCATTTGACTTCATATGTTATTGTTATTATTATTTATTTGGAATAAGATTCCTATTTGTTATTTTCACTCTGAGCACAAATACTATATACATTCCAAGTTCATCATTCATTTATCCTAGATTGTTAGGTAGTTTTTATATCAAATTGCTCCTTGAAAAATGTTTATTGATGACTTTTTTGTTGTTTAAAATCATTTCTTTATATATATGAACTTTCTTTCCCCTCCAATACACACATCCAACATACTCTTTTTAATAAAGAAGTTAAGTAAAACCAGCCAGCCCATCTAGCATGGCAGTGTATATACAGCTTTCCATATATATATTATCCCCTTAGGTGTGTTTCTTTATCTGTTCTCTGGAACCAAGATGTGTTATTCCACTTACATAGAGTTTAAGCTTTGCTTTAGTGTTCCTTGGGTTTAAGTTATTGTAATTGTGTATCATCTAATGTTATTCTGCTTACTTTGCTCAAGTTTTCTTTTGTCTCTTTTATCACCAGATTCTCGCTGGTGAGATTTAGAAAGTAGACATCAGTAATGTTAGAGAATGTGCACATTAAAGAGGCTCTCAAAATGGGTTTAGCTGTTTTGGGAAGAGGCCAGATATTTCAGTATCTCTAATAAGACCAGGATCTTCAGAATATCTACTTTCTATCAGAAATGATGCTAATAAATTATAGAGAGAGTCAACTGTTTGGTGAAGAGCCATCAGTAATAAATCCATCAAACTGATGTTTTGAATGGCAATTTTCAAGATGTACAAGCTAATCTGTATGAAATTACATAAAGTTTCTATATTTCATCTTTATTCTTGTCCTCTCATATGTCAATGTACTACATGAAGAAGAAGCCGATACATTCAAGTTTTTCTCAATACTTTTGTGCCCAATAACGTTTTTTCCAGGTATGACTCTCTCCAAAATATGTTGCTTTGGCAGGTACTTCATCAGAATCTGTTGCCTAAGGCTGGGAATAAACTATCTGCTATCTCTCTTGCATTGTGCATGTTCAACCATCCTCTAGCTTTGAGATCAATAACTAAGACCCTTCAGTAATCAGCATCTTACAGAGAAGGCAAAGGGGCAGGGAAGTTTTGATATTTACAATCTACTTGGAATGAGAGTGTGCCTGTAGCATTTGTAGAAAAAGTTGTCGGGTAAGGAAAAAAAAATAGTCTGAATACAAGAACAAAGCCTGGGTTCTTCTGATGCTTTGTAAAGGAGGAGAAGGATGGAGGGAAAAGGAAAGGAGAGAGAGAAAGGAAGAGAGAAAAAATAAAATGACTTAAGGAAAGAGAAAAATGACTATGGCCTTAGCATCAGATGAGAAAAATAATTTTGTAGAACTCTAGCAGAGGAGAGAGATTTCCAAGGCCAGGAATGTTGTAGAGTTTAGCAAACTTCATTATTTCTTTGTCTTAGTGGAAACCTTAGATTCTTTTGATAGAATGCTGATTCAAGTTTCTTGGCCTTAGAGGAGAATGATCAAGATCTCCACCAGATAAGTTCTAGCTTCTTCAGTCTATTTTTATTGTGGTTCAGTCTTTATATTTGTCTCTTTGTATCCCCATTTGGGGTTTCCTTGACATAATGTCAGGATGGTTTGCCATTTCCTTCTCTAGCTCATTTTATAGAAGAAGAAACTGAGGCAAATAGGGTTGAGTGACTTGGCCAGGATCATTCAGCTAGTAAATGTCTGAAACTAGATTTGAACTCAGGAAGATGTGTCTTTTTTTATTCCAGACCTGACACACTATCCATTTCACCACTTAGCTGCTCTCAATCTGTTAGCAAGCATTTATAAAGCACTTTCTCCTTTTTGAGGTATTGTTCTAGGCACAAAGACAAAAATGAAGTAATCTTTGCCCTCTAGAACCCTACATTTTATTGAGGAAAACAAACATGTCCATAAGTATTTACAAAATATAAATTGAATAAGTCACAATCATTCAAGATAGAAGGCCATCACATATATATAGATTTTTTTTTTAGTCACTATAGTTGTGGGAATAATGATGTACTAAAAAATATATCATGTTTATATTCATTTCCTGCTCTAAATGCACTGGATCTCAGAATTAACAAAAAGTCAGAGGAGCAAAGTATGGGACAAGTTTCTGTCAAATTTGTCAAAAGGCTTTTTTTGTGTGTGTGTCTTGGCTAGAACTAGATTTATCTCCAAAATTTCTAGTTTCCTTGAAATCTATTTTAGCTGTGGTCAGTTGATATTCACTTGCCAGAGGATGATAAACATTGGACATAGGAGAGATTTTAGATGTCATTCAGTCCAATTTCCTAATTTTATAGGTGAGGAAATCAAGGCCCAGAGAGTTATAATGATTTGTCCAAGGTTCAAGAGTGTGTCGGGGCCAGCTTGTGAGGGATCACAAGAGACGATTGTTAAATTTACAGTCTAAGTATTTATGTCTTAGAAACCAGCAATCACTGCAAATCAGAACTTGATTTTTGTTTTTATTTTTTTGGATGTTGTTGATTATCTAGACTCAAAGAAAATGATGGAGGAAATTTTAATAAAGCAGATTACATTTAAAAGTGTGTCATCCATACATTTTTTTTCAGAACATTTATCATAACACCTTTGCCAAGATCCCAGTTAGTGAAAGAGTTGACATTAAAATTCTGATCTTTTGATTTTTTTTAAGTCTAGTGCCCTTTTGACTTTACTTGAATTCTCAGTATCACGTTATACCATTTGGGACCAGGTAAAAACCTTGGGACAAGGATATGACATGTTATTCATTTCATACATAGAGAAATTTATTGCTCACAAACAGGTTGTTTCAGTAGAAAGAATGAGATTTGAAATCAGATGACCCACCACTTACTACTTGTGTGGCTTCTGGCAAGCCACTTTACCTCTTTTGACTTTTGTTTCTTCATCCATAAAATGAGAGAGTTTGACTGGGTAGCTTCCCAAGTGTCTCTCCTAGATCAAAATCTTTGAAACTTTTTAGATTTAACTTTTCTCATCTTTTATAGATTTTTCTTCTACTTTCTTTGAAACACTTTTAAATATTTGTTAAGAGGGTTATTAGTACTCTATTGAGAAATAGGGAACAATCCTTTATATATTTATCTAAATATATTATTTCATTGGTTTAGAGAATGGGTACTATTAAAACTCCCCTATTCCTGTCTCATGTTCCTTCTTCTATACATGATTTATAGCTGTAGCATGATTTATAGTTTTAGAGTATTGCCTGGTGCATGAAGAGATTAAGTAACTTTATCAGCATCTCATAGTATATATCAGGGGTAGCACTTGAATCCAGGTCTTTTTAACTTCAGGATCAGTCTTTTAAACCTCATCATACTACTTGCTTTGTAGATGCTATGCAGAGGGGATTATCTGATTATTTTTAAATGAGAAATGTATTGATGATTGCAACTTGATCTCTCCTATCTGGCCCTGACCCCTTGTTATAATCAGTCATTTCAGCCAAATACATTGGATTAGACACACTCTGCAAATATAACTGAAGAATTATGTGCTAAGCCTTTTTTTTTTTTTTAGCTAGAATGGCTTGAGAAATGAAATAAATGGGCAATATAAAAAAAGATAAAAATGTCCATTTTTAGTCTTCCTGATATGATCTTTTCTACAGTCAGCAATGAAAAAAGTGTTTGTGATTGTTAGAGCTTTTGACTTCTCTATGAAATAAAAAGTTATTTTGCTTGTGAACTACCTTAAAGTATTGTTTAGGTCAGAAGTTCTAATATGCATCACAGACTCCTTTGATAGTCTGGTGAAGTTTATGGACATCTCAGATGTCCATATTTTCAGATTCATAAAATAAAATACATAGGATCACCAAGGAAATCAATTTATTGAAATGTCCTCAAAATATTTAAAAAAAAAATAGAAGTTCTTGGACCTCAGGTTAATAACCTCTGCTTTAGAGAGGAAGAGAAAAAAATGAGACTTTCCAGAAAGAGTGTGTGTGTGTGTGTGTGTGTGTGTGTGTGTGTGTGTGTGTATTTGGGAAACTTGAATAGCAAGAAAATTATTGAATTTGAAATAAGCAATTTTACTAGTCACTTAAATTTATATGCTATCCTTAATTGACTCTTGAATATGTCTTTTTATCAGTATTACACTTGTGATTGTGACTTCTGATTGTTCCAGTCTTTGGGCAAACAGTGAATATTGCTTCTAAAGCTTATCTCTTCTTCTACATCTCACTGCCCATGTCTTTTTCTTGATAATATATGATATTCTATATGAAAGGATTTTTCAATGGAAAAGGAAAGAACCTTAATGGGAAAAAAGCAACACCCCCCCTTCCCCCACTATTGACTGCTTCTGTCTCAAAGTGTTTCCAAGACTTCCTTGGTAGAGATTGGGATAGCACTTGATTAACATGGCGGGCATAACTTTTCTTTAAAGGGTTCCAAACAAGGATACTGGAGGCATACAAAAAAGATTCAGTGGAAAGACATCCATTGATGGCCAGAAGCATCTACAGATGCAATGTGATCCCATGCAATGAAGCATGTGGCCCTTCATTGGCATTATATGATAACAGGAGGATCTTCTGGCAGAAAAGCTGACTTTTGCTGCGTTCTGCAGGCTGCCCCTCCAAACCCATCTTTGATTGGCACCTATGCCCTATTGAAACTGGCATCACACCTTCTGAGTGGGCACTGTGCCAGTCTAGCAGATGGGTATGGGCACAAGCATGCCAGAAACCCAGTATGTGCTTCAAGTTTAAGTATCAGGGGCCGAAACTCCCATCCAGGGATGTTAAAGCTGCAGTCTGTTTAGAGCTTTTTGTGCTTAAGGTGAAAGGATATGCCTTTTCTACTCCAGCTTAGAGGTTGATTAATTTTGAAAGTCAAACAGTAGCTCCTGTGGCTGTGTCAGGCAAAACCCTAACTCTGGTGAATCAGAATTACTGCTTCCTGTAGGGAAGAGAAAGTATTGTAATGAAGTTTCCAACCAGAGATGCTCTCCTGCAAGGTCCTCCAGTGCTCAAGCAGCGGGCCCTCGGTCGAGATGAATATTCCCATTCTCTAGCAAAGCCAGGTGCAGTTGAAGCCAGATCCTCAACCTGCTGAAGTGGAGAACCCTCAATTTTGAAAGGGCAAATAGAAGTTGGGAAGAACTCAGCATCAGCTCTCCTCCCCATGTAGTCATGAGTCTTCACTGAGTAATCACACAAAGGAGATGAAGAGGGGAGAAAATCTGAATGAAAAGAACTTTAGAATACTAATTCAGAGAAACCTTTTAACCACAGCAAAATAAAAGCAGTTCAGCTCTCCTTGCTTAAGGCATGGTCTGATTCTTTGCATTTTATATCACTCAAGGCTGAATGTACTAGACTTTAACAGGAGTTGTTGCATGAAGACCAGTTCCTCCAATATCTGTCATGTATATAAACTTTACTTCTTGAATAATGGATTTTGCATAAAATTGAGTTTTAAGCACCATATCCATATCCCTCATGATAGTCTCACACTCAGTGCAGAACCAGGCAAAAAAAAAAAAAAAAAGAATCAGGGAATTGTTCCTTATGACCACTTTACCCACATCCCCAAAGGCTCTTAAATTTCTAGGAATGCATACAAGACCAGCTGTGGCCAGGAGAAGCTCTCTCTAATCACCTTATAGCCATTGCTTTTTCTTTTCCACTGTGTAAACTTTGTGTATGGAACAGGTTCCATGAGACCATTGTGCATACTTTGCCGGATTCAAAACCTATAACGGCCACAAATTAAACTACTAAAACTAAAGCTGGCACGCTGTGACTGCCAAATAAAACTGGCACATCCCTCTGTCAGACTGCGGCGGGTGAGTGTGCCATACAGTCCTAGGAAAACACAATTCATCCAGAAGCACTTTTGTCACTTGTTCCGATATTAAACCAGAGAAAGTGACATTAATTAAGGTAGTGACATGAGCCAACAAAGGCAATGAAATTCCTGGCTTTGGCTTCTGTGCAGACCTTAACCCAACCTGCTATGCCTAGTTATTGTGGATATTTCTGAAGGGTAGGTAATATGCCTTTTTTCTACTTCTCTTCAGCCCCCACTCTGAAACATCATTTGCAAACACCTCAAACCTTGTGCCTAGTCAACTGGTGTATTGGGAGATGTCTTCAGTGACTGAGAGTGATAGAAATATAGGATAGAATAGTCAGGGCTAGTTTTAACTAGGTGATTTGAGGTACATGTCCTTGATTATTCTATGAAATATATATATATATATATATATATATATATATATATATATATATACATAGAGAGACAGAGAGAGAGTGAGTTAGTTGAGTCCCTGAATGAAAGAATCACAGCAACCAAATGAGCAGAGTGGGCAGGCCAGTGGATAGAGAGTTGGACCTTGCTTCTGGAAGACCTGATTTTGCATCCTATCTTGAATACCTCCTAGTGACCCTGGGCAAGCCACTTAACCTTCAAACCTCAGTTTCCTCATTTGCAAAATGGGTATAATTGTAGTATCTGTTTTACTGGGTTGTTTTGAGGCTTAAATGAGATAACAAATTAAGCATTTTCCAAACCTTAACACACAACATAAATGCTATTATTATGAGCAATATATGCTGTTAATAGTAATAATATGAATAATAATAAAGATGAGGATGTGGTCTAGATCCAGGACTGGTTGTAGGAGAAAATGTTAGCAAGTTGTGAAAGAGAACATATAAAAATAACCCTGAACTGGTTTACAATAGGAAAAGAAAAGTGGAAGCATACATGTAATTATTGTACTAAAAGAAAAAATGGGGAAGGGGATTTTTTGAAGGATGTTTAAGGTAGGAAGAAAAAGAAAGAGAGCTTGTTCTACTTATTTATTCTTGTCATTTTTTTTTTTTTAAATCAAGCAGTATATACTTACTTGCCTGTGGACATTGTAAGTTGAAGAAAGGTATCCTGTCAAAACATTGCTAATAATAGTAGTTATGATTTAATATAGCATGTTAAGATTGGCAAAGCGCTTTACTTAGTGTATTGCATCACAACAGCCTTGTCAGGAGCTATTATTATTCCCATCTTATAACTGAGAAACATTAAGGGATTTGCCTAAGATCACAAACTTTGTAAGTGGCTGAGATAGAACTAGAAGCCAAGTCCTCCTGACTCTCAAATACAGTACATTCTAAAACATTGAAAAAGAACATGATTTAAAAGGAAGAATTGAAGGAATATTAACAATAGATAACTTTCTCTTCTGATGAACCAATTTGCTTGACTGGAATTTATTGAGACATCTCTAATTCTCATTAGAATACATAAATACAGTTATTTGTGTTTTTTGGTGAAAAGGAGTGATCTAAAGGTGAAAAGTGATCTAAAGGTATGGGAAATACATGCAGACATCAATCTTTCCAGGTACCAAAACACAGCTTTGTGCAGAAAACAACTTAGACTCTGTCTATATCAAAGTTTCAGTTACATTTAGGTTTTTGGATAGTCAAGCTTTTGCTAAAGCTTCTGGACATAACCATTGGTATTTGAGGTCAGATTAGTAATTAGTCTCACCAGTGAGTTTTTCACATTAAGCAGGACAGTGCCTGCAAAGAAGTTTGAGCCCAGGGCTGCAAGGGAACAAGGAGAGAAGGCCAAATTGACACATGAAGAGGCCAAACAGTCCAAGAAAATATCAACACTGCTTACAAAATCAGTCTCAGAAAATGTGTCAATGTGTATGAGACCATATTTGACTTGCAATCCAAGTAAAACAGATTATTTAAATCTAAGAGGCAGTATTACTGAACCCAGCAGGCCTACTGCCACTTGTTTGACTCTCTCAGAACAGAATACTGAGAGGCAGGGACTCAAAGTTAAATGAACGTTAATACAATTCACAATCAAATGAAAGACCCAGTGAATATTCTTGAATCAGTTTTTTTTCCTGTGCCCTAAATTTAACCAGCTGGAATTACTTTTTAAGTGCCATCCTATTTAACTTTTTTGAAATGATGAATTTGCCTTTTAATAGGAAATCTGTATTTTATCATGAAGATGGAACACAGTGTCCTTTGTTAATTATTCTCTGGAGAAGCAGGCTATTTTTTCTGCTGTGTGCTTAGTATATAGTAAAGACATAGCTTTCCACAAATTTACTTCAGGTAGGAGAGATTGGAAACATGCATATTCAATAGAGAGGCAGATGAAGACTACAACTTCCTTTTAAGGTTTGTTGAGTACCACTTAATGGAAATTCTCAAAGGTGACATCACTAACCTGATTAGGAGATGATGAAAACAGGAGATAGAAAAGTCAAGACAGATACAGTTACATAGAAGAAGAGCCCAGTTATCATTGGGCAAATGTGCTGGCAGCAAGTAAAACTATCAGACTATCCCTTTATTATTTGTGTGTGTATGGAAATCTAGCTCTCCTCAAAGTGTAGCTTGAATTTTTAAATAGCTTGAGGAAATAATGGAGAATGGCATGCCCATTATCACCTTCACTTTTCAAATAATAATGTACTATATTATTGATGGTATTGACAACTTAGTTAAGAAATCTTTGTGAAGGTGCTAATAATACTATCATTTTCACTTCTTATGAACTTAAATGATTATTTTTTCAATACTTTTTAGGTCACAAAATGTATGAGAACAACTGTTATTTATAATAAACATAATGTTAGACACTGGGGAAAATGAATTGAAGATTATATCCTGAATCAAACAATATTTCTGTGAAAAAAAAAAAAATGTGAAAGGATAGTCCACCAACATAGCGCCTGATAGGAAAAGAAGGTTACATGGATTCATATTATAGTTGAAAAACACCTTGATTGGGTGGCTTTGTTTGTCTTTAATCTTGTGATAGTCTATGCAGTTGGGAGGGCTAGGAAAGTATACTGTTCAATTGCTGTGATATATTTTGAAAGAAAGTAGCATGAAGGACTAGATATTGGTCTTGAATGCTGACAGTACTTTGGCTCACTCTCTTTTATTGCATGATGACTTAAAGAGGCAGCTTTAAGAAAAGTAGGTCATTTAAAGAGCATAAATTCATTATTTGTACAATAGTTGAAACTCTGAGGAGAATATGTTCTTGTACAGAGGGTTTGGTTCAGGTACAAGATATGGAGCCAGGAAATTAAAGCAATCATTTGTCTGTCTTTGAAAATGTACTTTGTACTTGATTTCTGAAAACTTTCACATCATTTTCAAGATATCTCTAGTTAGTTATTTGAACTTATCATAGGCCCCATGAATGAGTTTTAGAAATCAAGGATTATATTTAGAACTGTTAAGCCTTGGAGAGGCTCTTAGGTCAAACAAACATTTCATGAGATCGCAATTCTAGAGGTGGAAGGAACTTTAAGACTCTCTAATTCAAGCTAAAATTTTTAGCTCATTTTGAAAATGAGGAAACCAAAAAGCAAAGAGCTTAAATGACTTGCCCAACATCTCATTGGTAAGAAGAGTCAAATATGGAATTTTAACCCAGGTCCTTTGACCCCAAGAACAGGTGCACTTTCCATTCTACCATGATGCCTCTTTTAATTGAGCATGTCAATGCAAAGGGAGTTGAGATTGATAGAGAATTCAAGTGAACTATGTGAATTCTTCAGGGTCACTGTGATCTCATGAATATGGACACTGTCTCCACTCAATTAACCTGTCCCTTTTCATCTATATGTTTTATCTATGCCATGCCTCTCCATAAATTCTTCAGAGAGAGAGAAAGAGAGAGAGAGAGAAAGAGAGAGAGAGAGAGAGAGAGAGAGAGAGAGAGAGAGAGAGAGAGA
>JAJPUD010001640.1:277060-321748 GCA_023553655.1 Myrmecobius fasciatus | reverse complement strand
AGAGAGAGAGAGAGAGAGAGAGAGAGAGAGAGAGAGAGAGAGAGAGAGAATGAATGTAATTCTTTTTTCTAGGTTTCCTAATGCTTTTTCTAGTCATATATGTTCTTTATGATATCTCTTCCACTACTTCCCCTATGAAATCATCATTGGTAATATATTGCAGCCTGATTACACTTAACACATATCATTCCATTGCCCCATTGAGTTACATAAAATATCTGTTCTTCCGAGATCTTGGTGTTGTATGATTCACAAGTGTAATAAAAGATAATTATATTGTTTACTTATCAGAAAATATTTTTGTCATAAAGATCTAAAATCAAGGATAGAAGATCCATTGTATAACACTACATAGAAAGTTATATATACATGCTAGAAATTCAGAAAGCTTATTAGACCAAACTATTATAAAGTGAGATGGTGTTGCATAGTTGATAAAAGGTTAGATTTGGAGTAAGGTAAATATTAATTTAAGTCTTGCTTTTCCTACATACTAGTTTTTTGACCCTGGACAAATCACATAGCTTCCAGTGCCTGAGGAACTTTCAAAGACAGTAATATACAAACTATATATCATTTGTATTAATGGACAATCTTACCATAAAATAAATTATCTGTGTTTTTAAAATCATAGGCCTAGACTGAAACCGAAAATAAAATAATTGAAAACATCCCTGTAAAAATCCAGATCCTAGAGGGATAAAAGTACGGCTTCATGATCAATTAATTCAAAATCTTATGAATTTAATAACAAGCCATAAAAAGAGATGCCTGCATTATAAAGAAAACATTCCATTACTAAATAGGTACCAAACCAATGGTTTCACTGGTATAGGAAATTTCTTTGTAAAGAATATTTTTAGATCAATTCAGTTTTGGATCTTCTTTGAAATTTATAGTGTTAGAGTATTATATTGAGAGGTTACATAATTTGCTTAGAGTGAGACAGTATATGTCAGAGGCTAATCTTGAACTCAAACATTTCTGACTCCAACATTGGCTTTTCTATCTATTTTATTTTGCTACCTTTCAAATTTATAAATTTATAGTAATGAATGATATATAATAATGAATTCATTTATTATAATAAATGAATACATTTAATTCTTTTCTTTTGTTCCAAATAATTTACACATATAGAGTGCTGTCAGTGGCACAGTGATTAGTATTGGGCCAAGAGTCAGGAAGACCTGAGTTCAGATGTTGTCTCATACACTTACTAGCTGTGTGACCCTATGTATGTTATAAAGCTTTGCCTTGCCTCAGTTTCCTTATTTGTAAAATGGACATCTTACTAGCACCTACTTCCCAGGGTTGTTGTAAGGAATAAGTGAGATATTATTTGTACCGCACATAGCACAATGCCTGGCATAACACAGGCACTATATAAATGCTTATTCCCTCTTCTACTCTAAGTAACCATGGCTTCAAGTACAAAACTTACAGTGCTAAGGGCTACAAAGGGCTACATTCATTGTTTAAAGAGCCCCTCATCAGATTCTTTGTGTTTATTTTTCCATTCCCATCATAGCTATTTAAGTCAGTGAGGAAAGGAATAAAGTCACTGCCCCCTTTATAGTTTTTTTCAAGCAAGTTGCAGTCATAATTGTTTAAATGTCTTTGAATGATGAGGCATAACTTTATCATAGAATTACTTCCAAAAGCCATCTACGTGACTCGGATGTTCCATATTATCCTTTTGCCTGCCTAAAACAAATAGCATAGTTGAATTACCTGCCATAGCACCCTACACACATCTCCATGACACCTAGTCCATTTTATTGATAGTACGACACAAATGACTAAAAATTAGTCTGTTCATTGATCTTTCATTTAATTATATAATTGATTGTGTTCCTTATTTTGTGTGTCAGACACAGAAATATATTGGGGATAAGGATAGGTTCTGAACTTGTGAGTTCATCATTATCAGGATACATCTGGGATATAGAGACTTCTTTTACTAATTCAGATTGACCCAGCCTCTGCAACTTAAAGGTACCAAAAGATTAAGTGACTGGAGTAGGATCACTCAACCAATATGTATCAATTAGTCTCAGGTATTTCTGATTCCAAGTTCACCTCTCTATCCATTATCCTATGCTGTGTTTATTACATGAAGTTAAATTAGCATCTTTTATTTGCATAATGATTCATCTTCCTTACATCTATTGCTACCTAACATTTATATAGAACTTTTGAAGATTTGCAAAATGCTTTTGTGTGTTAACCCAGTTTAAGCTTTATAATAAGCCTCTGAAATAGGTAGGACATGGCACTACTACATAATACCAGTTTTGCAGAAGAGAGAGCTGAAACTGGGAGTATTTTAAGTACTTTACCCAGTTTTGTAAGTAGTAAAATTGGGCATAGAAACTAGGTTTTCTGATCCCAGCCTGACAGTCTTCCCCTCTGCCTTTCCAGGGAATATAGATAGTAAAAGAAAGTTACTGGAATTTTCCACAGCCTGTTTATTCTGTGATGTCTCCTTTGCCTTGTTCAAGATGACATCATGGGTACTGGGACACCTTTTGTTTTTTGCATACTTCGCAGGGCCGCACAGAACATTCTCTGATGTTTATCCATTTCAGTAAATAAGCATTTATTAAGTACTTAGTATGTTTCAGGCACTTTGTTCAGTGGTGGGTATACAAAGAAAGGTACAAGATAATTCCTTTAGGAACTTACAGCCTTTCAGTTTTCCCTGGATGATGAAAGCATGTATCCAGATGTAATACTTTATTACAATAATACTATAAGTTCAGCATCCCTTAGAATGACTATGTAATATGTGTTCCTGTTATTCTATCATTCTTACACGGTCTATATATCCAATCCAATTTTAGAAATAAGGAAGTCTGTCATAGGTATTTTAAATCATTGGAATTTTTCTAGTTTGTGTACAAAAAATAGATCTATTTTAAGATCATTTTAAAGCAAAGAATACTGTGTTTCCCACTTTTAGCATTTGGCGTGCAGGTGTGCCTTACTTTATATAACAGGTGTGTTTATAAAAATTTACATTTCTCAAATGTTTATCAAATGAGTGGTTTTAATTCAAATGTTGGAG
The DNA here is from genome assembly GCA_023553655.1 of Myrmecobius fasciatus. Classification (NCBI taxonomy): domain Eukaryota; kingdom Metazoa; phylum Chordata; class Mammalia; order Dasyuromorphia; family Myrmecobiidae; genus Myrmecobius; species Myrmecobius fasciatus. Next base: position 318,678 of record JAJPUD010001640.1, on the reverse strand, counting down.
TTTGCTATGTAAAGGAATTGCAGTGCTGCATCCTTTTGTAAAGGAATCACTCCCTAATTTATCATTTTGGAAACTCTTTTTATGCTATCAGATTTCCTCAAAGTGAGACGTGTATTGAAAAGTGCTTCCTGTACTCCTGGATCATGTCTGCCTCTCTAAATAAAGCAAAATGTGTTAATTACTCTGACTTTGTACAATTTATAGCAACATATAACTTTTTTGAATTTTGAAAGCAGGGAAATTTCTTAAAGCAGAAAGTTTATTTTGGCCTAAATAGGTCATATTGGGCATCTGTATGTCAAGTTGTCATGTCATGTTTTTTTCTGTTTCTTTTTTGTTTATATGTTTATTTGTTTGAAAGTATTCAAGCAGAATCCTTTTCTTTTTAAGTTAGAAGTGTCACAGTCTTGCTAGGAGAGTAGTTGTATATGGCAAGATTTTAATAGACCAAGAGAAAAATGCAGGGTGTTTTAAATTCAAGAATTGAGGTTTCATATCCTGATGAACCCTTCTAATGTTTGGATACTTATCTATTATGCTAAGCTGCCTAGTACCAAGTTTGAGGTGCTTAGGAAGAAACCTGTTGAATACTTGTGAAAAAAGAGAAGTGCATATCTAAGTAGTAATTTTTGCCAGTCTGGATGTTCAACGTGGAAATAAGAAAAATTATGAGTTAGACGCGTAGGACAATTCCTAATTTATTGTTATTATTGGGTATTTGAAGAGAATAATGGAGAGTTTTGTTTTTTATATCTTAAAAAAAGATTTTACTTGATAGACATTCTTATTTTAAGTTGATTCAATATATTGATACCTTTGGAAACACCAACTGTTCTGCATGAGTTAAGAATTAAGAAACCTGATTTTAAATACTGACTGCCATTTTATTGGCTGTCTTATTTTGAGCTTGTTACTTAAAGTCTCTGAACTACAATTTCCTTTATAATTTCACAGCTACAATATCTGTGAAATGGTACTACTAATAATAGGATGGCTGTAACTAAATTATTAAGTAATTTTTATTACCATATGTAATAAAAAATTCAAATTTCCAGGTGCTATGGGAGAAACAAAGATTTTATGACAGGATCTCAGTCCTTCAGCAGTTCAATCTAGTTAGGAATAATGATAAGGATTTGACCTATGATTTCACTAGTTTAAGTACTTTCTGATGAGGAATGTCCTCTTTCAGTACAGATTGGCATCTTGCCTGAAACTTTAGTCTGAGAGCTTCCTGGAGTATTGAGAAGTGTCTTTTCCAGAATTTTATAGACATTGTGTCAGAAGTGTGATTTGAACCCAGGTCTTGACTCTATGGCCAGCTCTCTATTCATTATACCATAATGTCTCTTCCATAGTCCAATGAAGTGGGGGAGAGCATCTGTTTCCTTCACTCTTACTCACATGCCATTGAACAGAGCTGGGAAAAGCCATGGAGCTGTGCTCCATCTATTCAACATGGAGCTCTACAATTCTTTTTTTTTGCTCTAGGTAAAAAAGACCATTCTTTGCCTAATTTTATTTTGATTTAGTAAAACTGAGACCTTTTGAAGACCTTAGCTTTAAAAAAGCCACAGTCTCCCCTTACATCCAGGGCCATCTCCACTCATCTTGATCTCTGTCTGGCCACTGGACCCATATGGCTTTGGAGGGGAAAGTGAGGCAGGTGACTTTGCCCAGCCCTCCTATTCTTAAATCCAACTTACTTGCATGTCATGGCTTCACCTCCCTGATGTTATGGTTGTCTTCAGGAATGAAGGACAAACAGCATATCATCTAATCTCCTCTGGGTCCTCACTATAGCTAGGCAATCTTTTTTATTCCTCCTCAATTGATTCTTTATCCTTCTTACTACACTGACTTCTAAACATCTTTTCTCCTAAAGCCTCCTACACCATTCTTCCCCTCACCTTCTCATCTGAAGATCTTGCCCCATCTATAAGTCAAGGTCATTTTTTCATGAGCTTCCTTTTATCCTTGCAGGTTTCATGCCAGACAAGAAATATACATTTAATAAGCATCTAGTATGTGCCAGACATTGTTTTGGAAAGTATTGGAAAGACAAATTTAAAAAAAAAAAAAAAAAAGGGAAGACAGTTCCTGGATTTAAGAAGTTTGTAATCTAAGGATGGAAAATAACTCATAAAAGAACACTAGAAAGGGGGAGAGGGGACCTCAGAAGTATTTTGTTTTATAGAGTTGAAAACCAACAGAGCTGCAGATGGAGAATGAAGAGAGCTGAAAATCCAGTTTAGCCCTCTGTAAAGGCGGGCTTTGGGGAGGAATTGAATACTCCATCCTCTGGCCTTTTAATCAGAGAAGAAAGGAATCTGAGGGAAGTGAGAGCCATCAAGGTTTGAGGTAGCAGCAGCATGGTGAGATTAGAAGGCATGAGCTTCTCCTGAGAGTATCATAAAACTAGGAATACCTGCCAATACAAAGTGGAGTTTTACTCCAGCCTCCATTAAAGAGGTGGCCCCTGCCCTTCCCAGGGACATGCCTTTGGGTCTACCCTCCTATCTTGTGCAGGTTTTCACCATTTTTATCCCTCCCTCTAATCTTCAATCTCTCCCTATCCTTTGGCTCCTTAATTGCTAGCTTCAAAACCCCCCAAAGCTCCCCATCCTTTATATAAATAAATACTAACTAATCTTGCTAAATCCTACCTTACCCATTAGCTATGCCAGTGTTTCAAGGCCTTTAGCCTTTAGGAAACTTCTTGGTGTTTCCATTTCCTATCTTCTCTGCCTTTTTCTGATGCCATATTAGTTTGGCTTCTGATCTCATCTTTCAGCTGAAACTGCCCTCTCTAGGAATGACCTTTCCTCTCTTCTTGTCCTTTTTGACACTAACTGCCTTCTCTTCTGGAAAACTTTATTTTTCAGAGGTTTTCATAATACTATTTTCTGCTGGTTTTCCTCCTTTTTGGATTACTCCTCACTCTTTTGGTGCATCTTCATTCATACCACACCCACCATATCCCTGGTACTTCTTTCTTTTTATATTCTCTCATTAAGTGATTTATCAGTTCCTATGGGTTTAATTATTAGCTTTATAGAAATTAATTTGGGATATATATATATATATATACACACTCACATATATAAATATATCTGTTGTTTGTCTTATCTAACTCTCGGTGATCTCATTTGGGGTTTTCTTGGCAATGATATGAGTGCTTGCCATTTCCTTCTCCAGTTCATTTTATATATGAGGAAACTGAGGCAAACAGGGTGAAGGGACTTGGCCAGAGACATACCTTTGCTAAGTGTCTGAAGCCAGATTTGAACTCAGATTTTCCTGACTCCTGGTGCTCATCTACTATTCCAATTAGCTGTCCATACATACATACACTATATATATATATATATACACACAAAAACATATTTAATATATTTATACACACACACACACATACACACACACACACACACACACACACACACACACGTGTGCCGGTCTAACCATCTCACTCAACCTCTGCTCAGTATATTCTAGTAACATTTCCTGTAGTATCAAATGCTAACTCCCTGTCTGACATTTAAATCTCTTCCTAGCCTGCCTCCTTGTTAGCATTCTTTCTGTATTTCTTTCTAGTGTTCTTGTACTATATATTGCTCTTCTCTACAAATTGTAAACTTCCACCCTACTGACCTAGTTGCCGTTTCTCACATACGATACTCTCTCCATGTCTTTGTACCAGCTATATCTCATGCCTGGTAGACAATTCTTCCTCACCTGCATCTCTTAGAATGGCTGGCTTCTTTCAAAATTAAGCTCAGGGTCCCCCTTCTGTTTCCTGGTTCGTTTAGTGGTTGCCTTCATCTCTAAGATTACCTTATTTACTTTGTGTCTTTTACATGCTTATAATTTTACCTATTATCTTCTTAATTAGAATGTAAGTATTTTGAGAGCTGGCCACTTAGCACAGTACCTGACATATAATAAGTACTTAATAAATGTTTATTGATTGATGATATGCAGAACTCTAATGTTAAGTAATACTATATAGTGGTACCTGATGAATGCTATGGACAAAATGACATAGGAATATGAGAGGGAAAAGATCTCAGTTGAGGAAAGCTTCATGGAAAAAATGGGACATGATTTGGGGTTTGAATAATGTTTAAGCTTTAGATAGGATGGAAGAAAAAAGTTGTTATGAGGAAATAAGCAAACTATTTTCAAGGCAAAGTGATTAGAGCTGAAGTACAATATTAAGAGCAGGAAAACCTCCCAAAACTAACAAACTCCCCAAAACTAAAACCCAACCTCCAAACCAAAAACCCAAACATTTATTAAGTGCCTAGTTATTGGGAGTGATACAGAATTTGGAAAAGGCATTCTCTTATAATCTGATGGGGTTAGGAAAAAAAGTAGGATACCAATTTATATGGCTAAAGTTCATGTTAGTTAATAGTGGGAAATGTAAGTTGGGGGTCACACTTTGGAAAGCCTTGAATATCAGAGTAAGAAGTGAAAAGCCACTTAAATATTTTTGATTGATTGTTTTATGATTGAATTATGTTTTAGCAAGATTAGTATGTCTGCAGTGTTCAGAATTAATTGGAAGTCAAAATAATTGACAGAGGAAGACCAAAGGGGCTCTGGTAATAATCCAGGTGTTAGATTACAAGAGTCTTAACTTGGATAATGGAAGTGAAAAGGAAAAGACATCTACAAATGATAGTATCATGGAAATGCTGATGGGATTTGGTGATTAATTAGATATGGGAAATCAATGAATAGATGTCATTAAAAACTGAGAGTTTGGTGTGGGAAAGTGGTAGCCATGAAATTTGGACCTTCTAGGCTTGATCACAAAGAAGGTGGCACCAGAAGGTAGCTATTGGTTCTGTGAGACAGAAATGAGGAAGGAGGATTTGTCAAATAAGGGGGTCTTACTGGGCCAAAGTGTGGAGGCAAGAGATGGACTGATACATACAGAGGATAGTTAGTAGGCCAAGCTAATTGAAATATCAGCTTGTGTGGGAAGGGGACTGGAGAAGTGAAAATCATATTAAGAATTTAAATTTTAGAGGATCATACAGGATGTTTTATCTTAGAGGCAATAGGAAGCTACTGAAGATTTTTGAATGGAATGATATGTTCAGATTTGTATTTTAGGAAAGTACAGTTTGGTAGCCCTGTAGAAAGTGGATTGCAGAGTTCAGGTGGAGGTAGGAACAGGGAATCCTGTTAGGAAGTTTTTAGAATAGTCCAGGTGACAGGAACCCTAACTAAAGTTGAGACCGGGTTAGAGAGGAGAGAATTTTAAGAGATACTGTGGAGGTAGAAGTGAAAGAATTGAAAAAAGAGAAGGGAATATGCATTTATATAGCACCTACTATATGTCATATATCATGCTAAGAATTTTACAACTATTTCATTTGAACTCCACAAAAGCGCTGTGAGGTTAAGTGCTATTATTAGACTCATTTTACAGCTGAAGAAACAGGCAGAGGTGAAGCGACTTGCCTTGAGTCTCACAGCTAATAAGAGTCTTAGGCCAGATCTGGAATCAAGTTTTCCTTACTTCAGACCCAGTATTCTGTTCACTATATCACCTGGCTAACCTGACAGGTGATTGACTGTGGGAGGGTAAGGCAGAGTTATTTCTGATTCGAATACCGAACTGGAAAATAATAGTTCTGTTAGTAAAAATATGGAAGTTTGGATGAAGGATGGACAGTGAAGAAATATAACAAATTCTTGTTTTACTCTGTTGGAGGTTTGAGATACTTATGATATGGGTTGGTTGGAAATGGTCAGCAAGTAAATGGTAATGTTGGATTATGATTTATAAAGGAAATTAGCATGGGATATATAAATTAGATGACAATTGAACCCAAGAGAATTGTTGAGGTCACTAAGAGAGAATGAATAAAGAGAGAAGAGAGAATCAAGGGTGGAGCCCACACTTAATAAGAAGAAGCACAATCATAACAAATGATCTGAGAGGTAGAAGCAGCAGCAGCAAAGAGTGTTATGGTGGCTAAGAAGAGTAAAAAGTGTCTAGGAAGAAAAGATGATTATTAACATCAGAAGCTTCAAAGATCAAGTATAATGGGGATGTAGAAAACACCAGTGGACTTTTCAGCCAAGAGACTATTGGCAGGTTTGGAGAGAACAAAGGTCAAGTAATTAGGTTTAAGGCCAGATGCTAAGGGATAGAGCAAAATAGAAGGTAAGGATATGGAAGCAGCAAGTATAGGTGATTCTTTTTAGAGTTTGATTGTGAAGGGAAAAACACAGTTGTTTAAGAAGTCAAGAGGGTTAAAGGAAGGGTTTTTGTTTCGGGTTTTTTTTTGTTTGTTTGTTGTTGTTTTTAAGAATGAGGGAGAGCTGGGCAGGTTTGCCAGCACTATGGACAGACTGAGAAAAGGAATTATTAGATGCCTCTCAATTATATTTCATGGCAATTCAAAGTTTTATTTTTCCTTAAAAATTTGTCATATTAGATTTTAGTCTCTCACAAAACAGAAATGTTATAGTAAAGAGGTATTTTGGGGAAAAAATAATCCCCTCTAATTTGGATTTATATGTAAATACCAGTTTTGAGACATATAAAGTTTGAGACAGGATTTTTTTTTAAAAAGAAATATACTTTTATTCAATAATATGAATAAAACTTAAGTGTTGTATTAGTCAAATGAAGTAATTTAAAAAATAAAATAAAATTGATGTTTGTGGCAGCCCTTTTTGTAGTGGCAAGAAATGGGAAACTGAGTGGATATCTATCAGTCAGAGAATGGCCAAATAAGTTATGATATATGAATATTATGTAATATTATTGTTCTATAAGAAATAATCAGCAGGATGATTTCAGAGAGGCCTGGAGAGACTTACATGAACTAATGCTAAGTGAAATGAGCAGAACCAGGAGATCACATTATACATGGCAACAATAAGACTATATGAAGATCAATTCTGATGGACAAAACTTTTCAACAATTAAATGATTGAGGCCAGTTCTAGTGATCTTGTGATGAAGAGAGCCATTTTCAAGTAGAGAGAGGACTGTGGGAACTGAGTGTGGATTACAGCATAGCATTTTCACTCTTTTTGTTGTTGTTCCCTTGCATTTTATTTTCTTTCTCATTTTTCCTTTTCAATCTGATTTTTCTTATTCAGCAAGATAACTGTATAAATGTGTATGCATCTATTGGATTTAATTTATAGTTTTACTATGTTTAACATATAATGGATTACTTGCTATTTAGGGAAGTGGGTTAGGGGAAGGGATGGAAAAATTGGAACACAAGGTTTTACAAGGGTCAATGTTGAAAAATTATCCATGCATATGTTTTAGAAATAAAAAGCTTTAATTAATAAAAAATTAAAAAATTGCAGTGCTTTTCAATTATATTGTAAAACTATATGCCTAATATCCAAACAAATAGCTACTTTTACCTTTTGGACTAAGTAGAGACTGATAGACTTTTTCTCCTTGGCCCCAGGCTTACCATTAGGAACATGGAGAAGATATTGCAAATAGACTTTTAGATTTGATAGAAGGAAAAACTTGCTGAGCAATACTATTCCAAAGTATAATGGCTAGATACCTAAAGGTCTTCAAGTAAAGGTAGGAGGATCACTATCTATTTAGTTGCATTATAGAGAAGATTCTTGTCAAGGAGTGTGTTGGGCAAGATGGTATCTAAGGTCTCTCCAATCTTATGAAGTCACAAGAATTGAATTGATGGAATAGGATGTTGAAGGAATATTTAATTTTGCTATCCTTAATCCTTTGGTTTGAGAACAGCACTGATTTTAAGCTGGAGACCTCAGAAATGTATAGAAGAAAGAATTCCAAAATTTTTTATCAGAAAGAATCACACATGCCACATCTCAATTATTACAGTTTCCATTAGCAAAATCTGAATAAGGTTTTACAATAATTTAGTGGATTTAATTTGGTAAGTATAGAAAATATAGAGCTGCTAGGTGGTATAATAGAGAGCTAGGCCTAGAGTCAAGAAGATTAATCTTCCTATATTCAAATATGACCTCAGACACTTACTAGCAGTGTCACCCTGGGCAAATCACTTAACCCAGTTTGTCTGCCTCAGTTTTCTCATGTGTAAAAATGAGCTGGAGAAGGAAGTGACAAACTACACTACTGTCTTTGCTGGGAACAAAGAAAAGAGCAACAATGAATGTTTAATTCCATTGTTTATTATATTTATTCCTATTTTAACAATTATTTTCCACTTTTTTGTAGCTTTTCCATGTGTTAGTAAACCAGTACGAGATGAAGATGCCCTTCACGTTATAAAAGTGGTAAGGATTACATTTAGCTTGTTATCTTAAACATTCTGTAGTTTCTGTAGTTCTGTTCCATAAAGAATGGCATTTTGGCATCTTAAGTTTTCTTATTGCTTGTTTTCGATAAACTTTATTTTATAGAGAATCCTGGATGTCTGTCAGATTACTTATTATGGACTATATTTTGTCACTCAACTACATTGTACCCATCATTAACCATAATTGTCAGATAACATTTTTCTAAATGCCTGCTACAAAAAGAATATTGTTTTAGGTTTGTCTGTATAGGAATAGCAACTACAATATCCATTGTTGAAGCAAGATTCTTCTAGTGGCCTTCTAGTTAATTCAATGCTTAGAGATTTGCCCCCCCCCCGCGCCCGGGGGGGGGGGGTCAATGTTTTATGGAAAATGCATTACCAGTTCAAATGCTGCAGTATATAATGGTCATTACTGAACAGATGAAATATTAAATCCCATTTGGGGAATTATTTTTCTCCTCATCACATTAATCATTCTTTGATTTTGAAAATTTAGAGACTGTCATATTTGCCATGTTTCTTTACAGGAATATCAAGAAAATGGTCCGCTCTTTTCAGAACTAAAATTTTATCAGAGAGCTGCAAAGCAAGACTGTAGTAAGTAATACTAGCCCAGTAAGCCACTTGTACATAAGTGCTTGCTCAAGTGAGTATTTGATATTTGGTTATATCATCTGTGCTTTTGAAAGAGACTTGTCAAGAGGAAATTTTTATCCCAGGATAACACTGTTGTATTATTTCATATATAATAGGCAGAAGTTTGAGGCCACTCAATTCTTTCCATAGTACACCTAATGGAACATATATTTAAAATCAAAGATTTTTCCCCTACTTAATCTAAATACTGGGTTGTTGAGTCTGGTCCAATGTGTATTCTAGTAAGTGATTAGAATGATGGGCTTATTTGCTGTCTCACAAACTAGGGCAGAAGAGTAAGTAGGAAAATAGGAAATGCTTCTCACAAGATAGACTGTTGGGTTTGGATTGAGCTCGTGCCTGGGTTCAGTTTCTAACGTGGCTTCAGATTTTGTTTCTGACTGTTAATTATTTATGTGTCCCTGCATTTAACTTTTATATACTTTGGGCTTTGCCCTAGTATTTATTTGTTGATCATATTCTGGGTCACAGGGGTTCATCTGTGATTTCTAATTTACTGTTCTTAGAAGATTATACCTTCTTCCCAAATGAAACTGGAAGTAAAGAAGAAAATACAAAGAAAAAGGAATTTTCTTTAGTTTTGGAGAGTGAGTGCCTTCAAGCTAGGAGTAGAAGTGGAAATGACATATACAGCGAGGTAATTTAGTCATTAGGCATTGGGCATAGACATAGGCAAAAACACAGGCCCTTCCCTCTAAAGAGCTCACTTTCTAATGGAAAAAATGAGCCCCTGACAATGTACATTCCATTTAAACTGGTTAGTTGCCATCATCGAGGATCACACTTCCAGTTACAGTGTGAGCGACCGTGGCTGATCAGATGGACATGAGCTTGGAGTGCTCTGCCAAAGTCGGACACAAGTTGTCTTTGTGAGCATTGGGGTGGACTCTACCTTTGCCCATCACATTTCTTTTGGGCTAATTCAGTTCTGCTTTGTTCCTAGAACACAGCACCTTCTCTGATGAGGGCACCCCATGCTGGGTAATCCTGTGCCAGTGTTTCCCATCTCACCTAGTCAATTCTAAAGATCTTAAGAGAGCTCTTGAAAGTATCCTTGTGTCACTTTTTTTTGACTGCCTTGAGCACTTGCCATATATGAGTTCTCCATAAAATAGTCTTTTTGGCAGGTGTCCTTTTGACATTTGGGTTTGAGCTAACTTGAAGCAATCTAGGAAGTGAAGGTTAGGACAGAAAGTACTGTTGCAGGGGAGGAATCTGAATGTTTTCAGAAGTTTGTGAAAACAATTAGCTTAAATTTGAGAGTGATTAAAAATAAAAGACAAGTCAATATACTTCTTTGGACCTCAGTTTTTTCTTTCTTTTTTTCTTTCTTTTTAAGATAAATCTAAAGCGACCTCTTTATTTTTTTATTAAAGCTTTTTATTTTTCAAAGCATATGCATGTATAATTCTGCAGCATTAACCCCTGCAAAATCTTGTGTTCCAATTTTGTTTCCCTTCCCTCACCCCCTACCCTAGATGGCAAGTAGTCCAATATATGTTAAGCATAATAGAAGTATAAGTTAAGTCCAATATATGCATACATATTTATACAATTATTTAGCTGCACAAGAAAAATCAAATCAGACCAGAAAAAAAATGAGAAAGAAAATAAAATGCAAGCAAACAACAGTAAAAAGAATGAAAGCGTTATGCTGCAAACCACACAGTCCTCTCTCTGGATTCAAATGTGACTTCTCACACTTTCTGCTTGTGTGACTTTGATTGGGAAATTTAACTTTCCTGATGCTCATTTCTTCTATCTGTTAAATGAAGGAGTTGGACCTGTCAGCATTGGAGATCTCTTTCTGCCCTAAAATCTATGTTGCAATATCTGGCATATGTAGGTGCTTAATAAAGGTTGACCAATTGGTTGATATTGATTTTCTGATACTATAGGCCTTGATGACTTCTAACATCCCTTCTAGGTGTAAATGAAGCCAAAATTGTAAAGGCTTGAAAGCCAAATTGATATGATTGATTTTGGGAGACCAAAATAATTTTTATCAACAGTATGTGGAGATAGATCTGAGTGGGGTCAGGGTAAGGAAGGTATAAAAGGAGTTGACATTATAGACAATCAGCACAAAGCAAAAGTTTCTTGATATACGCTCAGAAAAAAAGTGATCATTTTGTTAATAAGGAGCAATACCCAATCTCCCACAATTCACAATTCCTCCCCCAAATATTTAAAATTAGTTACAATTGATTTTGTTATCACTAGTGCCACTATGTGAGTTAAAAAGGCAAGTGTGGCAGGTTACATTGGACAAAACACTCAAATTCGTTTAAAAAATGAAAAATTTAATCAAACTGGGTGGTTCCCTGGCATAATGTAGCTTAAGGACATTTGACTAGAGTGAATTCACATAGGAGGAAAAAAATAGAATCTTAAGAATCTTTAGTTTGAGTATAGCCATCATTTCCAAGGAAAGCAATTATCCAACCTGATTTTTATACTTTGGGGTTCAGAGGGTCAATAGATTGCCTTTTGGAGCTTGTGAAGAAGGAAAACAATCTCTACATTACTCTTTAAGAGAAGGGAGACAAATGTTTTTATTCTCTATATTGCCCATAAAGGACATGTTTCCTCTTTGTGAGTCTTGCAACTTATTCCTAGATAAGCAAATAGTAGATGTTGCTTTTGTCATATGATTAGGATGAAAGCTTGTGGATAAGAAGATACAAGTGCCTTTTTCAAGGGGAGAAGAGAAGTACACTTAGAGGATACAAATGTATTTAGGAGGCCAAGTATGTATGTGAATTGTTTTGTTTGTATGGAATTCATTATGTAAATGCCAAATATTCTCCACACATTTTGTATTACTAAAATATATTTACAAAAGTTTTTTTCTCTGTGCTTCTTTTTTGGTGATGAGGTAGTCCTCGCTTCCTGAAGGTCTTGCCAGTGAAGCACATGCATGCTCAGGAAAACTGGAAAGACTCCATATAGTCTTGTAACCAAAAAAACAAAAAAAAATCACAAAAAACCCAAACCCAAAACTGTATCTCTTGTCTGTGGTGAATAGAAAGGTTCCTCACCAACATGGTGGCCACCAGGTACTGGAGTTTTGGGCTGTGGCAACCATCAAATAGCATCAATTTTCTTTTTTTTAAGAAAATAGTTTTCAATCATTAACTTTATTTAATTTGTTATTTTTATATAGCTTTAAGTTTTTTAAGGAAAATTCAGTAGGATAAATGGATCATTGTCTGAAAACTTGTGTATGTGAAATATGATTTTATAAATGATGCCAACTCTTTTCATTTTACCTCTTTACAGTCAAAAGATGGATGGCACTCAAGCGACTTGATTTTTTAGGAATTCCACAATTCTGGGGATCAGGTTTGGCTGAACACAATGGAAAAAGGTAAAAGAGAATCAACTCACTTGTCAGCCCTTGTCACTAGTTTTCATGGCTCCAAATTCCATCTTTAGCCCAAATCAGCCATCTTAACTGGTCAATTCTTGTTTTGAGAATTATAAAAAGAGAGAATGATAATTTCTATTAAGAGACTATATTCTATAGTCTCTATAAATAAATAAGCTTTATAGAGACTATATTCTATAGTCTATAAAGAAAGTGGCCTGTTCATCATGCATATATGCAAATGAGCCTAGTATTATATTATTGATTAAATTCAGCATTACACAAGGGTATATATTTACTATTTTTTCTTGTACATATATATGTTATGAAGTTCCAGTGATCTAATTTCAACACCATTCTTGTCTGTTGTCAGAAAGATTTGTCTTTCAATTCTTTAAATAGAGGTTTTTATGTATTCCCTCTTGGCTCTCTCTTTTATGTCTTTTCTTACAGCTACAGATTCATGGTTATGGAAAGATTAGGAATGGACTTACAGAAGATCTTTGTCCAGAGAGGCAGGTTTCAGAGGCAAACTGTCCTGCAGTTGGGTGTGCGAATGGTGAGTTGGAGTGGCTTTTTTCATGTGCTATAGACTCAGGATATTTATTTGTTACAAAATACAGATCTTTAGTCTTTGCAAAATTATCAGGGAAGGAAATCTTTCCTGCCCTAGAAATGTCAGTCATTGACGTAGAGGCCACTTTGGTATAATTGATAACAGTGGGCTTTCTAAGTGACAGAATGTGCTGTGTTTGGCACTACAAACTCAATTAGGCATGGGGTCTACAGCCTGATTTTTTTCCTCACAGCTTTGTTTTTGCATGTCAGAACAAGCCTGCATGGCTGTAAGAATTCTTTCCTTTTTGTCATATGTTTATAACAATGCAAATTACTGCATAAGATAATATTTTATATATTACGCATGTGACGGTATGGGGTTCTATAAAGTTTTTATTGCTATGAGTTTGGGATGAAAGCAATAATTAGTTGTGGCAATGAGTTACACAGACTTTGCCAAACAAGAGGCAATGAAATCTTAATAGCACCCCTGCACACATTTTGTTTATGCCACGTATTTGTCTTATCTTGTTTGCTGTTCGTTGGTTCAATTTTTTTTTTCCCATTTTAAGTAGAATGAGCCTGGTTCTGCTACCCACAGTGGGACAGGAATGGAAGCTACAGATGAATACCTTCTGTGACTTTCTATAGGGAAGGAGAGAATGCACATGGGCAAAGGTCTTTGTTCCTAGCTTCCTGCAGCCTGGTTTGGAGATCAAGCCTTGGCTAGGGAGCTGCTGAGGGCCCTTCTGCAGTGACTCTGTCACTGATTGTTCTGGCTCCTTTACCCTCTATATCCTTGCTGAGTCATTAGACTTTCTAACCTCATCCCACCCCAAACCGAAGAGTGTTTAAAAAACAAAAACAAAAACTTGCTTTTCTTAGCTGGTGGGCAGCCTGGAGCCATGTGTGTTGCTGAACCCAGAAAGGGGGTAAGAAGATTTCCTTCCTTTATTGTTCCCTCCCCCCAAAGAAAACATTTTGGCAAACTGTGGCTGATGGGCAACCTCTGTTGCTTTGAAAGGGTACAAACTCAAGAAGAGATTCCCCGAGGCATTGGTGATAAGACAGATGGTTTTGCAGTAGGGCACTTTTTTTTTTTTTGACTTTTTTGATAAACACAAGGAACTTCTTTGCATTGAAAGTTTATTTTCAAAAATGTTAGTTTGTCAAGATGAATCCTAAATAGGAGACAATATAAACTTCCATTATCTACTTTATTTTACAGTTGGATGTGTTGGAATATATACATGAAAATGAATATGTTCATGGTGATATTAAAGCAGCAAATCTACTCCTGGGCTACAGAAATCCCCATCAGGTAAATACAGTACCAGGTTTGGAACTGTTTTGGCAGCATGGAGGACCCTAACTTGAGTCCCTTCAAATTAAACTCTAATCTCAAAGAGTTGACAATGTTAAAATAAAGAGAGGTGCATAATGATGGAGATATATAATGCTCTTTGTCATCATAGAGTAGTGGAAAATTTGGAGAATGATGAGGAATTAAGAATTAGTACAGTGGCAGCGAGGTGGTGCAGTGAATAGAGCAGCAGCCCTGAAGTCAAGAGGACCTGAGTTCAAATCTGGTCTCAGACACTTAACACTTCCTGGCTGTGTGACCCTGGTCAAGTTACTTAACCCCAATTGCCTCAGGAAAAAAAAAGAAAAAAAAAAGAATTAGTACAGTGAAAACTCACTGCCTTGGACAGATTTGTCATATGATTGTAATTAGGATATCAGTCGATGTATCTTTAAAGGAAGGAAGAAAGCTTTCATGCTGCTCAGATATTCAGCCATGCCTTGGTTGTATTCCATTTCACTAAATTCACATTCATTTAGGTGTCTTAAAAGTAGTTTGAGAATTGAATTTTTTTTTAGTCTTATTTCTGGGACTAGCTTTTGAAGGAGAGTGCATCAGTAATTTTAAGTAGTTATGATGGTGATTTACTTATAATATACTATACTCTCAGTTGCTCATTGTAAAATCAAGGATTTGTAGTGATGCAAAACAGAAGTTCTGTTTCGTGTCACAAATGTCCATGGTTATGGGAAAATCTGATTCAGTGAAGAATCTAGATTACAGAATGTTTTCCAACCAATCCCGTTTTATTACTTTCAAGTACATAACTGTGAGTAGACTAACAAAATTTGTGTTAAGTTTTCCTTAGGGAATCGATTTTAATGAGTAGATCAGAATAGTCTGTGCTACTCCAACATTTAAAGGTACTTGAAAATTGTTGTTTCTCTTAAAAATTTCATCAGGAATCTGGCATATATTTAAAATTTTTCACTTTCTACAAAAAAATAAGACATTGGTAAATAAAGGTAAGTCCATCCCTTTCTGGGGTGTAAGAAATTTAGAATTGTGGCATCCTCCTTCCATTTGTCTTATTGTATATATCTGTGGAATTAATTTGCCCAGACTTTTTACCTGTTATCGTAAATTCCTGGAAGTTAGCCATCAGTCTTGATATGTTTATTTTCATATATATCTTTTCTCATATTTTTTCCCCATTTGAAAAAACTCACCCTCTTCTTTGTCTGTCCAAATCTGTCTGTCTCTTAAGGGTTGATGAAACCCACCCCCCTTTTTTCCCATAGCCTTTCTTGACAACTCAAGGCCATGCTGGCCTGACTTCCTGTAAGTTTATGTGGCATTTATAATCTCCACTACATAGATACTTTGGGTCCAAATTCTATTGTATTGTTGTCTTGATGTGCATATTGCTTCTCTTCTCTATTAGATTAAAACCAGATACCAGAACCTCTCATGTCCCTAGAGCATATAGCCTCAGAAACACTCAATAAATACTTGTTGTTTTATTGATAAATTTGTCTGGACTACAAGTGTCTTTAAATGGTATTTAGCATATTGTTTTCTTTCTGAAGTAATACACCCTCTCCGTAATGTGGTATTATGTGACAGGCATTGGGCTAAGCACTTGACAAATATTATCTCATCAGAGTCGGTGCTCTTATTATCCCTATTTTATAGTTAAGAAAACTGAGGCAGAGTTAAGTGATTTGCCTAGCTCCTAAGTGTCTGAGGCCATATTTGAACTCAGCTCCTCCTGAATTCAGAGCTCTGAATCCCAGAGCTCTTATTCTCTGTACCACTTAGCTGTCTTACACCTATGAGAATGTTTTTGTTTTTTTTTAATGATAATCCACAAGTACCCTGAGACTTTTAATATTCATGGACTGCTTTCACACTGTTAAGAAAGTTAAGGAGCTTAAAGTTAGAAAGTTCCTAGAGATTTAGAAAAAGTAATTGTAGCACCTGACCTGTAAATGGTGGCAACCCCTTAGGTTTAAGATTCCCTGGGATATCACTGAGATAGGGTCATAAGCTCATTAAAGCTGCTTGTTTACCATATGCAAAAGGGAATTCCAACATAATCATTTATCAATCACCGGCTCCAGTGGCTGCCTGTTCCGCAGGACTTTTACATGGTATATGCACTTAAGCTTCATTTTACGATAAAATATTTTACTGCTATGTTTTCTTTGTTGAGGATAGGTTAAAAAAAACCAACAACAACAAAAAAAAACTGTCTAGGTAGCAGACAGAGCCCCACTTGCATTGGAAAACTCTGAGGCAATTTGTTGTAGAGAATAGTATGTTGGTACAGTATTATTTATATGGGGAATGTTGAAGAAAACCTTATTATAAAGTACTTTTAGCATTGCACAAATTTGATTTTGTTACAGGTCAAATCATGCCCCTTGTATACAGTGGATATATAGTACATTACAGTGTGTAACCTGAGAGTCCCCTAAAAGGGATCTGTAATCTTTGTCCTTCAACTGCTTTTTAACAAGTTCTCTTGTATATGTTAAATTGAGAAAAGATGTTATAAATTTTTCTTTTAAATGATACTTATTTAGATATTTAATCGGTTATTTTTTTTTTATTACTACTTTCTATTAATTGAGGCTGCCTTCACTGGAGTATTCCTTCTATTAGTATGCTTATATAGAGTATCTTAGTAATATGTTCATTTTGAAATAGAATAGCTTTCTATCCACCTGGTATATAATTTGTTTATTCTGCAGAGGCTTTTTTTTTGGTTATTGTATCTTGATTTATCAACTTTATTCATCAATAAAGTTGATATGAAACTTTATAATGATATATATATATGTACATCCTATATCAGCAATGCCTTTTTTTAATGTCTTATTTTATTAGAATACTTTGGAAGATTTAATTAATTAGAATTGGTTTGGAAATCTAATTAATAATATAAGAAGATAGATTTTAGAATTGTAAAAGTGGTCTTTCATGTCCAAATATTTCACTGTATAGTTCAGGAATCCAAAGCCCAAAGTTACACAGTAAGTGAGTAACACAGTTGGCTAATGTTGGTTCTCTTAGTCTGAGTACAGTGCTTTCTCTTCTATATGACATTGCCTCCAAAAACTTTTTTATCTTGTTTTCCATGCCTCAGTGATTGTGTTTCTTAGTGGTTGTGTTCAGTGGTCATGCTGGTAAGATTTTGCTTATTATTCTGTGTTACATTTTCAGCTTGGTAACCCAGTAGATAGACTATAGGACTTTGAATCAGGAAAGCCTGAGTTCATATCTGGCTCTAGACACTTACAAACTGTGTGACCCTGGCCAATTTCTGGCTGCCTCAGTTTCTTCAACTGTAAAGCTGAAAAAATAATAGCATCTACCTCCAAGTTGTTGTGAGGATTAAATGAGAACATGTTAAAGTGCTTGGTAACCTTAAAGTGATATATAAATGCTAGCTATTATTTTTATGCTATTATTAGCAATTATTATTTAATTTGTATATTTATTTGAAAGTGTGTGTGAAAGGGTACCAGTTTCATTTTTAAAAAGCAGACAATTTAAATTGACAATATGAGCACTTTTTTTTGGGGGGGGGAGGAAAGAGAAAAAAAGAATAAAAAGACAAAACAGTAATTATAAAAAATTAGGAGTTTCTATCTCCATTTTAGAAATTAATCTTTTGTGAATCATATTTTTTTGTGTTAAGCTTAAGAATCTTGGCCTAATGAGAGACCATCAGAATTGTTTAAGGTATAACATTGATCTAAGAAGATAATTTTATTTGATTTATCTTTTTTCTGCTTTTGCTCCCCTTTTCTGATCCCAATACAGTAGAGTTAAATTTCTTTTCTTTTTCCCATTCTGATCTACCTTCTTCCCCACTCCCCCTAATCTGTCCCTTCCAAGATAATGTTCATTATAACAAAGGCATTTTTTTCTCTTGTGCTAGATTGAATTTTTTTTCAGTGATGTTTTCTCTTTTAAATATGAAAAGTTAATTTTATGCCATGAAATTTGAACATTTCCAAAATCCTGGGCATAGAAACTGTAGAGTAAAAGGGAAACATCTTATTCTTAAATGGTGGTATAAAAGGACTAGATTAATATTATATGTAATAAATTTCTTTCATGGTTAATTATGTGGCATTAGAATTTTCTGAATATAAGTTTCAGGAGAGATCAAGATATGAAGTATAGAAAACTAGCATTGAAGTCAGATAGTCCTGGGATCCAATCTAACCTCTGACATATGCTATATATTTCAGTGCTCTAAAATGATAAAAAGTAGAGAAAATGCCGAGTTGGCTTTGATAACACTACTGTTACAGTTCTTGACACATATCATGCTTGTATGAACTAGCCATTGACATCACTGAAATCACAGTCCAGTCCATTTTTCCCTTCCAGTTGCCAAAGTCACATTTCCCAATTTTAAATGTTCTATCTTTTTCCTTATAGTAATGGTTTATAATGACTAGCTTGTATCACAGTAGATTTGTATTTGCCTAATGAATTGGATTATAATTTGGTTAGTTTATGTAAAATCTGAAAATACAGGAAACATACAGCTTCTCTGGCAGAGCAAAATCCATGCCAGGCTTGAGAAATAATTCAAACTATAATTCTACAGCAATACAGTTTAGTGGCTTTGGGGTTCACCTCCTTCATTTAACATTTTAGGGGGGTAGCACTAGATTATAATTAAGGTCCCCATTGAACTCTAAAGTCATGGGATCTTTTTATTTGCTATTGGTTAGTAGTTATAAACTAGGAGTGACCAAAGGCTATTTGGTACAGATCATCAAGTGAACAGATTTAGAGTGATGTTGTCCAGTCATATAGAATTCAAAAGTTTAACATGCATTCTATTTGTTAACTGGGAAGCCAATGAAGTGGGAGGTAAAACCAACTAACTTTATTCAGTTCAGTTAAGCATTTATTCACCACATACTCTGAGCCTGTTACTGTGCAAGGCACTGAGGATACATACATAGACAAAAATAGAATAGTTCCTGCCCTCTAAAAGCTTGTATTCTATTGCAGAACTGCAGTATGAACTTAGTGAGTGGAAGGTATTTTGAAGAGGGAGTGAAAGAGAAATAACTTTGAGGGATCGAGAAAGTGTCTAGCATAGTAGATGGAAAATGAGCTAAGTGCTGAAGAAAGCTAGGAATTCATTCTAAGGGGCAGAAGTGAGGAATGGTGTGTTTTTTTTTTTTTTTTTTTGGTTTTTTTTTTCAAATATGAGAGATAGTCTGTACTAAGGAAGAGGAGAGATAAATGAGAAATTTGAGGAGCAAGAATGAGATCATTTTGAATGGCATATATGGGGTTGAAAGGGAAGAAATATGAAATGTTTAAGAGTGCGAGTCAGATTGAGGAGGACTTTAAATGCTAGATGGAAGAGTTGACATTTTTTTCTGGAGCCAATAGAGAGCCACTGTGTATATATATATATATATATATATATATATATATATTGCTGAGACAATTGGGGTTAAATGACTTGCCCAGGGTCACACAGCTAGGAAGTGTCTGAGACCAGATTTGACTTCAGGGCTGGTGCTCTAACCACTGCGCCACCTAGCTTCCCCAACCACTGAATATTTTTGAACAGGAGTGATATGGTCAGATCTGTGTATATAAGTATAGATTCTACATCTAAAGCTATTTGCACATTCTAGAAAGTCTTATAGGAAGAGGACATGGGCTGCTCATCTGGCTTAATTACCTAACCACCTGTCTGAATATCTTGTAGCCAAGAGCTCAGATATCATCTTTAAAATATAATGGAAGGTAGTGCTGGCCTGGTGATTCAAAAATTGCCTATGTTGTTTGATTTAAAGAAAATAAGTACTTCTTCCACCTAAAAAAGATTTCTCCCACCATTGCCATAATTCATTTCTTTGTTCTAAGACTTGTCTTTTAAAATGTAAACACCTTAATAAACATTTTAAGTCTTCGACATCTAATTATCAGTAAGTTCATTAGCTACATTCCCAGATGACTAGAAATACCCAGGTTATTTAGAATTCCTGGGATGGAAGAAAAGGGACAGAGGAGGAACATAAGAAGTTCTGCAAAGAGGGAGAAGGGTATATCTACCCAGGAAAGAGGAGTGTTTATTTTGCAACTGCTTCAGTTGAGAACTAATAAGGTGAGAGTTGAGAAGCCGTTTGTACAAAGCTTCAGCATAATTAGGTCCCCATCATTTGCATTGTATTATCCTTCATAAAGTCAATTCAAGATTATTCTGAAACTAATTGTCCTGTTTATGCCTAACTCAAGGCCAGGAGAAAGAAATGAAAAATAATTTCTATAAAAGTCTTTATAAAAGACTTATGGGATAAATAAAGTTGGTACTATTTTCTGAAACAAAGTTTTGGGAATTTTTAGATTTCAACTATACTTTTTCAATCATGTCATCATTTTCAGTCATGAAACTGCTGAGTTAGCTAAGTGATGAAGTTCATGGAGTGCTGGACTTGAAGAGTAGAGTTCAAATCCTGCCTCAGACACTCCTTAGATGTTCACTCCTGGACAAATCACTTAAGGGGAAGGCATAGAAGGGAATAAATATACACTGTGTGCTAGGCATTGTGCTAAGTGCTCTTTACAAATTTCTCTTTTGTTCTCTTCAACCCTATGTGAGATTGTTATTAACTCCATTTTACAATTGAGGAAACTGAGTCAAAATACTTGCCCAGGTTCCCAAAGCTGAGGCTAGGTTTGAAGTCAGGTCTGTATGATTCCAAGCTGAAGATTCTCTCCATTGTGCCATTAACTGCTTCTTTTACCTCCAGTTTAATCATCTAAAATGGTGCTAATGATAGTATATACTTTATAGCATTACTGTGAGAATCAAATGAAATAACAAATGTAAAGTACTCCACAAACATTAAAGTTCTTTAGAAATGCTGGCTATTATTTTTTAATAGTTTTCTGTGATACATAACACTTTGAGGTCTAGGGAACAAAAATAAATACCTAAAAACAGTTGACAAGGTGAAAACTTGATATAAAGATAATTTAAAATGTTTGGTCCTACCCATGATATTAGGGGAAATGGTCCTTTTAGTAAATGATCTTCCTCAAATTACAACAAAAATTAGCCCTCCAAATTGTATTGTAAATTTTACAAAATGCATTCTTTCTAAAGCCAAAAAAAAAGGTATATTAGTTACTCAACCGTGCCAGTATTTTGTAAGAAATCAGTGATTTACTCTGTATTCAATCCACAGATATTTTTTTGAGTGCCCATTACATTTCACTGGCAAATACCAGTAAAGTCTGAATACTCCCATCTAACTGAAAAATTTGTCCAGTCTGATCCATTGAGAACTTGCTGACAATATCTTGTTTGGCTGTTACTGGTATTCCTGAATCCCCAATTACATCCTAGGCCAGTGTGACTGAATCAAACTACCTAAAAAGAATGAAGATCGATGGAAAGGATTCAGAACTTTGAACTTTGAATTTGGGGTCCCAGGAGCTGAGTGTGAATATCCCTTCTGCCATATATTAATTCTGTGGGCCACTCACTGAATTTTCCTAAGCCTCAGTTTTGTCATTCAAATATTGAGAGTTGGATCTGATGACCTATAAGGAATCTTCCAGCCCTAGATTTAATTCCCTGGAAGGAGGATGTTAAACTTTTTTTTTGTATGTACTGTGAATCCTTTTGGCAGTCTGATGAAGCCTATGGTCCCTTCACAGAATAATGGTTTTTCTACATAAAATAATACATCTAGGATTATAAATTATTGAAATACAATCAAAATATTTTTAAAAGAAAATTAAAGAAAAACCAAGATCACAGATACTAGGTTAAGAAACCCCTTTAAGAAGTCCAGGTCATATAAACTAAAGAGTGGTAGCTGGTAACAGCTGCCTGAGAGAAATCCTGGCTTCATGAGCATCAGGGGGCAGTTCGTAAAGAGCTTCAGAGCTGTTCCCAAGACAGAACAATGAATATCTCCATAAACAGCTCAAATGTTAACAGCTGCATGTTGGTTAAACCCAGTCATATATTTTGAAAACCCTTTAAAATAAATTTTTACACAGAAAATATTCCTACAGTAAAGTCAAATTGAATCAGCAAATATCATTTGGCACCTTCTCTTTTTAAGTCATTGTGGTAGGTACTTGTAATGCCCATGTATACATCCTATAGACAAGTAATTTCTCAGTACTAAGTTCACATTTGCTTTAGACAAAAAGACCAAAGGTAGATGTAAACCAGATTGTCCTTCCTACTGATTTGTTCCTATGAAAAGCCCCATCACTTCTGTTTTGTTTTGTTTTTTGTTGTTGTTGTTTTTAATCCAACTGGAATTTAGGGAGATGAGATATTGGAAATACTTTATCCCATAAGGAATGTTTAAAATAGGGAGGGGAAATAAACATTTATTAGGTACCTACTGTAGGCAGCTAAATGGAACTGTGGATGGAGTACCAAATCTGTAATCACAAAGACCTGAATTCAAATCTAGTCCCAGACAATTTACTGGCTATGTGAGCCTAGGCATCTATTTTAAACCCTGTTTTCCTCAGTTTCCTCATCTGTAAAATGAGCTGGAGAAGGAAATGACAAACCACTCTAGTATCTTTGCCAAGAAAACCCCAAATGGGCTCACCAAGAGTCAGATATGCCTAAACCACCACACCATGCCAGGCATTGTGTTAATCACTACACAAATATGTCATTTGGTTGTTCCAGCTATAGTAGGAAGTAGGTGCTATTATTACCTCTTTTTTGCATTGGGGATCAGAAGCAAAGATTAAATGACTTCCCCAGAGTCAAACATTTTAGTGTCTGAGGCCAGATTTGAAGTCAGGTTTTGGGATTTTGGGCCCATTGCAGTATCCTGAGTCACCAGCTGTCCAGGTAACTTTGCTTAATGGCAAGGTAGAAATAAAGAATGATCCCCAAAATTTCTTTAGTAAATGAAGTTGCCCTTGGGAAAGAAGCTCCCTAAAATCCTGGGGATTTTAGCATATGAAATCATGTTAGGGTTTCATCTGTGACAAAGTATGGCAGATTGAGGAAGTGAAATCATTTTATGGAACCAATGCAAACAATATCAGGGAAACCCTAAGACTCCCACTGTTCTGATTCAAGGACTTAATTCATTAGACTGAAGTATGCTGTAGAGTTGAAGGAACTATGTGTATTCTAGGTGAATGGTCTAGAAGTGGATTAATCAGTGAACTGATTAAAAAGTGCATGTCTTATTCATGAGAAAATAGTACATTGTATGAAGGTATGTGTGTGTGTGTGTGTGTTTGTATTTTGTATTTTAGATTCTACTTCTCAATGAATCAAAAATCAAGTCAACAAGGATTAATTGCCTACTATATGCATATGACTTGTGCACAGGGGATACAAAAAAATGGCAAAAACAGCCCTTGCTTTCAAGAAGCTCACCATGTAACAAAAGAAGTGACATGTAAATAATTATGTTGATGTGAAGAAACAATGAGTAGATTAAGAAGAGGGAGGGAATTCCAGGTATGAGGGCCAGCCAGTGAAAATGCCCAGAGTTGGAAGGTGAAGCAAGAAACAGCAGGAAGGCCAGGGTCATTGGGTCATGGAATAAATGGGAAGGGGTAATGTGGAGCAAAGAGAAAAGTAAGGTATAAAATAGAAAGGTAGAAGGAATGGGTTGTGAAGGGCCTTAAAGTCAAACAGAAGATTATATATTTGATCCTGGAGGCAATAGGGAAATAACTGATTTTTTTAAATGGTGCAAGATTAGGAGTGATATGGTCAGACCTGAAATAGAGTCTAAAATGGGGAGAGTGGGAGACTTGAGGGAGAGAGAGCAACCAACAAGTTATTGCAGTAGTTCAGGCATGAGGTGGTGAGGATCTGCAGCAGGGTGGTGACTGTGTCAGGATAGAAGGGGATGTTCCTGAAAGGTATTATGAATACAGTAGTTGATTACGAGCTCAGAAAACAAGTACAGGAAAAACAAAACAACCTTCCTTGGAATTGGAACAAGTTACCTTTATAGTAAATAAGTATTGTAGGCTTTCTGTAATTTGTTGAAAGATAACTAAGCTATTTAGCAACAACAAAAATGCTCTACTCTCTGTTCCTAAATGAAAGCTGAAGTTGAAGACCAAGTTAACACCTTATGATGCACTTATTTTCATCAGTGATTTGGGAAAGAAAGTATACTTGCATTCCATTTTTGCTACTTTCATCATTGGCCAGTCAGTTGGAGCAATAAGTAAGTTCCCTGAATACTATTTAGTAATGACTAGAATAGCATGAGTTAAGAAGATAAATCTGGTGTATCCATGAGAGTACACATAGCAGTGAACAGGTGTGAATGGCTTTTGGGAACATAAACTTGCTGCTTATTCATTCCATGCTTCATTCCCTTTCTGCTGTATAGTGATTTTCATTAATAAGTTAGCATTTAGTTTATTGTGATGATTTTCATATTGCAGTGTCTCAATGAAGGAATAGGAAAATATTATGACCTACTCCAATAAGATAATTATTGTAACAAGATAAACGTTAGCTTTTTAATGAAAACCACTGGAGTTGCTGAATAAGATGATCTTCCCTTTCTAAAGTTTTTTAAGTGTTTTCTAAATTGCCTGTTTTAAAAGAGATTCATGAATAGTGAATATCTTTTTCCACTAACCCAATTCCCATCAGTCTCTGATAATCAGAATGAGAGCTTAACTGGCACACTTCTGTTTCTAGCAGGGTGTGCTAATTAAGAGGATTTGATTATAGGAAAAAAGGCTAGATTAAGATCAGATATTAGCTGATATGATCTTGCCACGTGTATGAGTGACACCTTGGTGGATAATTTTTTAAGGCTGAATTTTGCCCTACTGAGTCAAATGCTTTTTTGCAGCCAATAAACAGTAGACTAAGGTCTTATACTCTTAATACCTATATCATTTTTATTAAAAATTGTCTTTTTCCTCAGAGATTGCTTAAAAGTTGTAACCAGAATTGACTTTGTTTAATAATACTCTGATAATATATTTTTAAATTTTCCTTGGTCATTTTATTCCTTCCTAACACTATTTTCTTGCAATAATATTTTTTATTATCAAAGTACATGCAAAGATAGTTTTCAACATTCACTCTTGCAAAACCTTGTGTTTCAATTTTTTCTCTATCTTTCCCCCCACCTCCTCCTTTAGACAGTGAGTAATCCAACACAGGTTAAACATGCAATTTTTGTAAATATATTTCCACATTTACCATGCTGCCCAAGAAAAAATCAGATCAAAAAAATGAGAAAAGAAAAAAAAAACAATCAAACAGCAATAAAAACAAGAAAACAAACGTGAAAATACTATGTTGTGATCAGTCTCCATAGTCTTTTATCTGGATGCAGATAGCTCTCTCTATCACAGGTCTATTGAAATTGGCCTGAATCGAGTCTATGAAGAGCCAAGTCCATTACAGCTGATATCACATAATCTTGTTTCTCTGTACAATGTTTTCTTGTTTCTACTCACTTCACTTGGCATCTCAAGTGAGGTATAAAGCAGGTTGCTGTATGGTCACCAAAGGTATACACCCTTGTCATTGCTGATGTCTATCTCATGGTACAAATGGAAAGGTTCCCTGAATTCCTAGCAGTGAATTTTGTAGATGTATCTATTTTGGGATGATATTGTGACAGTTGCTTCAAACTCTAAAGTACTCTAGGACTTCCTTAGCAAGTATTATGGCCACTTAGAACTAGTATATGAATCTATACAAATTGAAAATTAGACTTAGCTAATGGACGAGGAGGATGGATTAGACGTCCTTAAAGTCCCTACTAAAATCCTGTCTTCTACAGAAAGCCTTCCCTAACCCTTTTTAATTCTAATGCTTTCTCTCTGTTAATTATTTCCCAATAGTTTTATAAATTTGTTTGTATAATGTTTCTCCCATTAGATTGCTGCATGCAAGCAAGAACTTTCTTTTGTCTCTGTATACTAAGCAACTGAACACAGAACCTGGTACATTGGTGGATTGGTTTTGTCCTTCCTTCTTGAAGAGAACCAAAATGAAATCACTATATTGGGATCATCCTATGAGTGTTCAGCTGTGGCTAATCAGATCAATATGAGCTCAGAAGGCTCTACACAGGTCAGGTCAGGCATCAATTCCATTTGGAATTGGAGTGGAGATAGCTCCAAATTTGTGTTTCACATTTCTTTTGAGCTACTACAATTCTAATTTGATCATAGACCTAAGTCAGTGTCTCCCATATCTCCCAATGAATTCCAGAATTCTTCAGGGAGACCTTGAGAATGTGCTTCTCTCACTTTTTAGCTCTTCATGTGAGCCCTTAATTTATGAGTTCTTTGTAAAAATAGTCTTTTAAGCAAATATACATTTTACATTTGAGCAATATGGCCAGCCCATCAGAGTTGTGCTCTCAGCAGTAAAATTTGAATGCCTGGAAGTTCAGCCTGAGAAAGCACCTCGGTGTCCAGAACCCTATCTTGCCAGATGATCTTCAGAGTCTTCTTAAGACAATTCAAATGCCAGTTTCCTGGCAAGGCATGGGTATGCTGTTCATGTTTCACAGAACTGCATCAATGACATCAGCAAAACAACTCTGTAGACTTGCAGTTTAGTAGTCATTTTATACTTCTGCCACACTTTCCTTTGGAGCCTCCCAAGTAATGAGCTAGCTCTGGCAATACATGTTTCAACCTCATTATCTATGTATCCATCCCTAGAAAGTATATTGCCAAGATATGGAAGCTAATCTACAGAATATTCAGAATTTCTCCATTTGTTGTAACTGATAGCTCCATGTATTAATGGTTTAGGACTGGCTGGTAGAGGACCTGTGTTTTCTTCGTGTTAATTATTACACCAGAATTAGTATAAGCAGCGGGGAAGCAATCCATACTTTATTGTTTTTCAGAGTGCAGTCATCTGTTAAGAAAAAGTCACATACCAACTCTCTCTCTACACAGAAGGTGCATAATAGATGTTTATTGAATTATTGAATGATCCAGATTCAAGAGAGCTAGTAATAATGACTGCTCTTAAATCTGACCTTGCAACTAATTCCAATTCCAATTGTGTGATATTCTAAGCCACGTGTCTCCATATTTTCCATGAGAATGTTATGAAATACTTTACTGAAAGCTCTGTGCATGCCTTTCTGTAAATCCTTGATGTGGCCTATATACTAATGGCTAGTCCTCTTTCCTAGTTTCTTTGATATTGTTTGAATACTAGAGAAATATGTATCTATTTATTGGTCTATCTCTCACTCTCAACACATGTCACTTTCTTTTTTGCTCAACTTTTTCTCAGATGACATCCTTTACACTACTTCTATTGGGAAATTCTTATTTATTAATACATTGTTGTCTATTTTTACTTATTGTGTGCTCATCAGGTGAAGTTTTAGAAGATTCAACCATATATCACCACATATTGTTAAATAACAGATCAATGGTAGGACTTATTTTTAAGAAATTGAAATGTAGTATTTACTTACTTTAAATAGTCTTTTAAAAAATTGAATTCCAAGTTCTCTCCCTCCAGTACCCATTTAGAATGGAGGAGGATGAGATCAGAGAAACATGTAGAGAGATTGATCTTAGCAAGGAAAATGGATACCTTATTATCAGAGACTGGAGGAAAGGAATAGGGTTGAGGATAAAATCAAGGGGTTTTGGGAAGAAGATAAGGAGAGAAGAAGGAACTAAGCAAATGACTTCAGTTTTCTTAGCTGAGAGAGGAGAAGGATGGGGAAATACAAGAGCCTTGAGAAGAAAAGAGGAGTTTCAAAATAATTTTGGAAACAATTAGGGTGGAATAAAAGTATTACCTTATTGCACTGAGCACCTAATTGAAATTTGATGTTATGAACATGCTAACTATGCCCAATGAACATAGTTGTCTGAAGCTTTGTTCATCTGTACATGAATAAGAGCAGAGGAGGAAGATGATGGGAATGATTATATAAAGTAGAGATTGCAAAGGGAGGAATGTAAAATTGGAACAGGAGTTAGTGCCTGAGGGTTGGAGAGGATTTCAATAAAGATACCAGGTTTGGAGAAGGGTGAGGTATATATAGAGATAGGATAATAGTTTGGTAATGGTCTTATAGAGAAACATAAGAGTTTTTGTTACAAGAAGTGAAACACTTGTAGGTAATAGTAATATGTAGAGGGTTAATATATGCCTTTTCTGTTTCTCAATATTTTCACAAGGGTAAAATTATATATGCATAGATAGGCATTTGTGGATGTGTATACATATATTTGTGTGGTATATAAACAATTAATAAATGTTTGTGCCCTAGATGACTCACTTGTCTTTGATTTCATCAGTGGAGAAACTCTCTTTTCAGAAATTTTATCAATATAGACTATTAACTCAGAGTGTTGGAAGGTGAATGGGGGCACTTACAAGTAAAATAATTTACTCAGGGTTACCTAGCTATTATATGTCAGAAATAAGACCTGAGCTCAGGTTTATCTGACTCCAAATTGCTTCTTTATTCACCATGTCAAGCTGACTTAAAAGTACATGTGTGAGTATATCTGCATATTTATACAAAATCTTATAAAAGATTTTTAAGGAAACCTTCAAATAAATAATAAAATAATAAATCTAAACATATTCAAATAATTTTTAAATGATATGTAAATATAAAAGGCAACATGGATCCACCTTCAGTCCTTCCTCAGGGCGGGAGTTGCTGCCTGAAATATTTATTTAAACTAATTTTCATAGGCAGCTCACCTTTATTATTTTAACATTTGCCTTTAACTACATGCAAGTTCAGAAGGTTGCCTTCTATCTTCTACCCCAAAAGGGGGACATTTTGATATAAAATCCTATTGATGAAATTCTCGAGACAAGAAGAAAAGATTTCCTAAAAGGAGAATTTCCTGAAACAACCAATGTAGATGCTCAGAGAACTCACCAAACAATTTGAGATTTTTTTTTAAATATATATAAAAGATGATGCAATGTAATGGACACAAAAGCCTGCCCCTACATTGTAACAGTAGTGCCCACAGGAGCAGGCACCAAAGCTCAGAATGAGTCAGTGCTTGAGAGGAAGGCTAAAGACCAAAAGGATGGATTTTTTGGTTGTGTTTAGTTAGACTAGAAAAAAAAGGAAAAAAAATCATGTGATAGGATGATAGAGCTGCTATTTGGTTGCGTGGGATGGTGATGGCTAACAACAGAGAATGGAGCAGTCATGCTCAAATATTATTTTCTTTCTGTTTTCTTTGCCACTGAAAATAATTTGTGAAAAGGGTAGAAAAATAATGGTTAGTAAAGCATTGATATCCAATACAAATGGAAGAAGATTTCTTCACTCCTCCTGAATTCAGATCAGATCATCTTGGCATGGACTGTTGGATGTAATTGCTGAGATACTATTAGTGATACCTGAGAGATAAAAAGGAGATTGGTTGGTGTCTAGTAGTACTGAAAACAGAGTTATGTCTGTTTTTTCCTTTTAAGGGAAGAGTTTCCAAATTATTGACAAGTGAAATTGCCCTCAATTCCTAGCAAAATTCTAGAACAGATTATTGAGTGAATGGTTTGTGAAAAACTTAGAAGTTATGTTTGGTCCAAGAGCTAGTATGGCTTCATCAAGAACTAGTCATACAATGCTCAATTAAGTTATTTTTTTTTTTATGGGTTACTGAATCCTGTAACAGAACAGTCTTTTAGTTTATCTAGTTTTAGATATAGTTAATCTATATTTTGGCAAAATGATTTAAGTATTTCATGCTGTTATTGGGAGAGAGAAGAATGTGTGCCTAGGTGGTCATTTTCTGAACTGGTGAAAGGTTAAAAGAAGAGCTCCAATGAGTGCTTGAGGGCATTTGTGTTTTATCAGTGTCTTAGAATCATGGATGCTCTGTTTACAAAATCTGTAGATCACATAAAGAAGGAGGAATAGTTGATACTGAAGACAGTCAACATTCAAAATCATCTGAACATCATAGAACATCAAGTTGAACATAATATAATGATATTTATTAGGAATAATACAGATGAGGAAACTGAGGCAAATAGGGTTAAATGACTTGCTCAAGGTCACATAACTTGTAATTATGTGAGGCCAGATTTAAATTCAGGGAGAGGAGGCTTATTGACTTCAGATCTGACTCTTTATCTTCTTCGTCCCATCTAGCTTGCTGGAGACATTAATAATAGCCACTCTGGCATAAAGCTCTAATGAGATAACATATCACAGTGCTTTGCAAACCTTAAAAACTAAATTAGATGGCCACTGAGATTTTGTTGGATATTAAGATTCTGTGATTCTATCAAATGTAAAGAAGGCTGAAATAGGAATAAAAGAGACCTGTTCTCCAATTCACCTTCTTATAATTAGCTCTGTGTAAATCACTGAACCCCATCCTTGTCAGGGGATAGGTGATCTAATGATCTTTAATATCTTCATTTGTAACATTCTCTAATTATATGCTTTATTCACAATCCTACTAAAAAAGTATCAGCTTTATTTTAATTTGTCCAGAAGACTTTTTACATGATGGCAAATAAGTTTGAGGATGTTTGGGAGGAACATAACAGTAGGGAAGAAATGATATTTGTGGAAAGAAAGGATTTCAAGAGAGGAGTTAAGGCTGGACATGTAGACTTGGGAGGAGTGGAGAAGTAATTTGACTCATGAAAGTCAATAAGATTATCAGAGGGCAGTTTAGAGAAAGAAAAGAAGGCCCTAGGTAGATTATAGATCTATAATCCTACCCTTTCATTCTCTCCATTGGTGCATATAAAAGTGCTTAGATCTTTCTCTATCCAAAAAACACACATTAAAAAAAACAAAATGGCTTCCCTTGGCTGTCTGTTCCTTTAGTCTATGTCTCTGCTCCCCTTTACTCCTAAAGTTCTAAAATGTAATTTAAACTGGTTCCCTCAACTATGTCATCATCTTACTCTGCAACCTTTTTCAGTATAGTTATATACAATTAAAATATAAGCAGAAACTTTTGAAGCCAGGGACACCCCCCTCCCATTTTATCAGTTCTTAGCGCACAGTGGGTACTTAATTATTGATTGATCGCTTTGATATTTTTATTTATAGGCTTTAATATAGTTGTCTTCTTCTTTAACCCCTCTTCCCTTGGCTCCTGTGCTATGTTCTCCCCTGTCTTCATCCTTTCCTCTGATTGTTTCTACATGTTCTCCTTCATAGCTCCTTCTGTGAGAGTGTCCCCTAAAGATCTTTCTTTGACTATCATCTTTATTTCTTTTTAAAATAATAATAGCATTTTATTTTCATAACACATATAAAGATAGTTTTCAGCATTCACCCTTGCAAAACTTAGTGTTCCAAAATTTTCTCCCTCCTTTCCTTTTATCCCTTTCTCTCCCACCCCACCCCCTGCCCCAGATATCAGGTAATCCAATATAGGTTAAATATGTGCAATTCTTCTACATATTTTCACATTGATAATGCTGCACAAGAAAAATCAGATCAAAAAGGGGAAAATGAGAAAGAAAAAAAAACAAAACAAAACAAGCAAACAACAACAAAAAGGTGAAAATACTTTGTTGTGATTCACATCCAGTCCCCATGATCCTTTTTCTGGACGAATATGACTCTCTCCATCACAAGTCTATTGCAATTGACCTGAATCAAACTCATAGTTAAAAAGAGCCACATCCATCAGAATTGATCATCATATAATCTTGTTATTGTTATGTATCTCTTGGTTCTAGTCACTTCACTTAGCAACAGTTCATGTAAGTCTCTCCAGACCTTTCTTAAATCATCCTGCTGATCGTTTCTTATAGAACAATGATAGTCCATTACATTTATATACCAAAACTTATTTAGCCATTCCCTATCTAATGGGCATCCACTCAATTTCCAGTTCCTTGCCACTACAAAAAAAGACTACTATGTTTTTGCATATGTGGGTCCTTTTCCCTTTTTTATGATATCTTTGTGATACAGGCCCAATAGAAACAGTTGGATCAAAGGGTATGTGCAGTTTGATAGCCCTTTGGGCATAGTTCCAAATTGCTCTCTAGAATGGTTAGATCAATTCACAACTTCAGCAACAATGTATTAGGGTACCAGTTTTTCCACATCCTCTCCATCATTTATCATTATCTTCTGTCATCTTAGCCAATCTGAAAGGTGTATAGTGGTACCTTAGAATTGTCTTAATTTGCATTTCTCTAATCACTAATGGTTTAGAGCATTTTTTCATATGACTAGAAATGGCTTTAATTTCTTCATCTGAAAATTGTATAGGGAGTTAGCTTTTAGTCAATGCCTAGTTTCTGTCATACTGTTTTCCAATTTTCTTAGCAATTTTTGCCAAACAGCAAGTTTTTTTCCCAGAACTTTGGGTTTATCAAACACTAGATTACTATAGTCATTGGACTGTCATCTTTTTTTTTTTTTAATGTTCTCTCCCTTGTCAATTGCATCCTTTTTCATTTTTAAAATTATTTCTCTTTGCCTGTTGGGCATCTTCACTCATACATTTTGCTGGAACTGCAAACTTAACATGTCCAAAAACCGAACTTTCCATCATATCTTTACCTCCCTCCCTTGAACAACAACATGAAAAAAAAAAATCTGTTCATCCTCCCACTTTTCTTGTTGCTCCTCTAAATCACCAAAGCTCAAAACTTAAAAATTCTCTAGAACTCTTCCTTTTTCCTCATTGCATCTGTTGAATTAGATGCTAACACTTATTGATTCCACCTTAGTCAAATCTTGCATCCATCATCTCCTTTCCAATTATACTGCCTCTACTTTAATTCAAATCCTCATTAACTTTTTCTTGGGATTTTGTAATTGTTTTCTATCTAGTCTCTTGATCTATTTGTACAGATCTAAATATATCAATCTGCTGCTCAAAATACTTCAATGGCTCCCTATTATCTGTAGGTTAGACATTTATTGGCCTTTACAATCAGACTCCAATCTATCTTTTCAAGCTTTCTACCACTCTTTCATGCAGTCAAGTATTTATTAAGCACCTACCATGTACCTTGTGCTTTGATAGGTGCTAGGGATATGAAGACAAAACAAAAAATATCCCTATCTTCCATGAGTTTACATTCTGTTTGTGCATATACCACATATCAGGTAACATGTATTCTCTCACTAAGAATTCATTCAGGCCATTTCTGTCTTGCCAAATCTGATGGCTTTTTCTCAGTCCTCATCCTTCTCATCCCATCTACTATATATCTTCATCCTGATGACCATTGTCTCTCCTTTCTCCATATTTTCTCCTCACTGGATTTTCATGGCACTTTCCTTCCCATCTCTTTAATTGCTCTCAGTTTCTTTCATATATTATCATTCATATCCTGCTCCCTAAATATGAGTATTCCTCAAGGTTCTGTTTATCTTTTAAAGCCCTTAAGACCCATTATTTATTAAAACTTAACCTATCCTTACCCAGTATTCTTGAATATAGCAAAACTAGCATTCTTAGTTTCTCACAGAAAGCATCCCATGGATCTGTGTCCATGCTTCTGCATTAACTGGTCCCTAAGCTAATGCATCCCCAATTTGCCTCTTGTTTCAATGGATGCCTTTTTGCTTTCAAGTCAGTCCTCAAGCAATATATTCTACATGAAGCATTTAACTGATACTTAACTGCTAGGGATTTCCCTTCCAAATTTACTTGTATATAACTATCTTATATTTATTTTATATCTATTCTTTATATATTTATACACATGTTATCTTTATTATCTAGAACAGGATGTTTCATTCTTTATTTTTGTATACCTAGCATTTTGCACAGTACCTGGGTTACACTAGGTGGTGCAGCAGATAGAGTGCTGGGCCTGCAGTCAGTTACATTTGAGATTAGATTCAACCTTAGACATTTACTGGATGTATGATCCTGGGTAAGTTACTTGACCTCTGCCTCAGTTTCCTCAATTACTTTAAGTAAAATCTTGTAGTCATCATTTCCTTTCCATTTAAATTTTCTGTCTTAATTTAAATCCTCATTAACTTAATTTCATCATTAAATAAGATATTTTTAAAGTGTTTTACACAGTGCCTGGCATGTATAAATGCTATATCAATGCTTGTTCCCTTTTTGTTTTCCTCTTCTATTTGTAAAATGGGATTAAAAGTACTTATCTTTGTTGTTTGTTGTTTGTTTCTATGCTTATTTGTTATTGATTGAATTGTTTTTTTGTGGGGTTTTTTTTTTGATTGAATTGTTTTTAAAGTGTTTAGCACAGTGACTGGAACTAGTAAGTTCTTAACAAATGTTTGTTTGATTGATTAATCCCATATATCTGCCTATTTAAGTCCTTCTCTTTCTTTCCTAGCTAAATTTCTAATCTTTTCATGAAGATGTTCTTGAAGTGCCCTTCCCTCTAACCCCAAGCTAAAAGTCAATGCATTAATTGGAGACCTTTGTGTAGGCCTTTCTTTTACTTTCTTGACATTCTTGTATCTTCCTAGATGGTAAACATATCTTATCCACTTATCAGATTGTAAGCTCCCTAAGAACAGATCATCTATTGTTTTTCATTTTTCTCAGGTTGTTAACTTTTCAGATGCTTTTAATCAGAGGATTCCTTTACAAGAGAAATTCCCAGAATTCATTTTAAATGATTCTATTTCTTTTTTAAATTACATATGTTTTCATGTAAATACTTTTATGAGGGTTAACTAACTAGGATCTAATTAATAAGGTTTATATTTTGGAGGATTTCTGTACATGTGTTGTACAAAGAAATGTATATGCAGTGCATTCTAATACATGTAGTGCATAGTTCAATGTTTTGTGGTACACAATTTCATTGATATATGGACTTCTTTCACACTCAATTTTATAATTGTCACCCTCCTACTATTTCTTATATTGTGTGAGTCCTATCTATATTTTACCATTTGTTCTCCATAGAGAATCCATCAGATGACATTTAGGCCTTTCTTTCATTGCATCTTAGGAGTACCATTACAATCAGATCACAGATGACTATCCATCTGTTATCTCTCATTTTTATTTCATGACAAACCTACCTCCTTTTCTGGTAGTGTGTGTCCCCAATGATGCCTTTTAGGTCACTTCTCATTGCTAGTGACATGCTATTTTCATCATGGCTCTTTTTATTTTCTTTTGAATTATTTGTACCTTTAATTTTTCTAAGATGGTGTTTTACACATGAAGAATGTGGCTCTGTAGTCCTTTTTGGGCACAAACTTTTGAGGGTTTTCTTCAATTTTGAAAATAAACAAATAACCCACACAACAAAAGCAGTTAATTCAAGTGACCAACTATTCCAATAGTTTAGATTTCCTTGGGGGCAGAGAGAACAGTGATTTCCAAGACCTCAACACAGAATAGTACTAGACTGAAAAATAACAGAAACTCAAGCCTCATTTTCTGTTGTATCCTAGCTAGTTAACTAAGCATGACAATACTCTTTTTATTTGTAGATGAAAATTTCTAAGACGTTCATTTTTTTTATAGCTTGATTAAAATTAAGGAAAGAAAACTATGTTTTCTTTCTATAGATATTAATTGTAAAATTCAGGTTCCACTGCCTTAATTCTGTCTTCCAG
Source organism: Myrmecobius fasciatus (assembly GCA_023553655.1). Lineage (NCBI taxonomy): Eukaryota > Metazoa > Chordata > Mammalia > Dasyuromorphia > Myrmecobiidae > Myrmecobius > Myrmecobius fasciatus. The sequence goes on along the minus strand of JAJPUD010001640.1, from coordinate 282,927 downwards.
CAGCCGCCTCATTAAACTTCAATTTCACCACTAAAACTTAAAGGAAAAAGTAATGTAGCATGGGGGGGGGGGGGGGGTTGATTGTTTTCTTTTTTTTTCTTGGGCAGCCTTCACATATGTGCCTTGGAAAATACCATTTTCTGACCATGGGTCAGAATAATTGTCTAGTCAAAACAGCTCTTCATTAAGTGATGGTGGAGCTATAAACCAACTCCTTTTTTTCTTCCTCCAATGTAATCTGAGAAAAATTCACTTGGATTGCTTTCTGACTTCTAACAATCTATATTCTGTTTGGAGATCCTGCTTGCAATTCTGACTCACTTGCAAAGATAACAGTGATGATATAGATTGGTCTGCAAGGCCAGAAGTCCTGCATTGATGTTCCATTCTTACCCATAGACAGCTTGATGGTGTTTTTTGAAGAGTCATTGCCTTTTACAGTATGTCCACTGTTTTTATGCTTCTTGTTAATAGGAACTCGTATAACATTATGTTTAAGTTTAAAAAAAAAAATAAAAACCTTTGCAGTCTACTCTCCCCCCCCCTTTTGTCACATATATATGTTGCAGGGAGGGGGTCTGGAGAGAGACATGGGTCTTTGGTATGAGGACAGATAAAAGACAACATTGCATTTTATGATGTCTGGATGCCCACCTGGAGGGAAAAGAGCTTAGGAACAAAATAAAAAAGCAAAAAATATATATATATATCTAACTCAGCCCAGAAATAAGATATGACTACGGTGAAGAAAGGATTTAAATGGGGAGGTTAGTTGTTATAGCCCCCAGTTGTATGTATTTTATCCTAAGGCACCATTTGGCTTAATAAAATGGAGATCTAAGGCTGTCTTTAACCTATCAGTTTCTTAAGACTTAATTATAAAGGTTATACTTTCAGAGGACAAAAGCATTATTCATTTGTCTGTTCATGTCTTCCAGGTTTATCTTGCAGATTATGGACTTTCCTACAGATATTGTCCCAATGGGAACCACAAACAGTATCAGGAAAATCCTAGAAAGGGCCATAATGGGACAGTAGAGTTTACCAGCTTAGATGCCCACAAGGGAGTAGGTAGGTTTCTTTTTTATTATTTTATTTCAGTAGTGTGATTACAGAATGAGTAATCAGGCTGTGTAGTCTGTTTCAAGAGGGGCAAGATTTTAAGCATTGGTGAGATTATATCAGGTGTGAGCTACTGTTATTGCAGTGAATATGTGAGAAAGGACTAGAGAAGTGTATACCAAGCAAAACTTCATGTGCAATTTATCTAGGAATTCATTGGCTTGCACTAGTAAACCTAAGGGGCAGAAACTTTGCCTTTTCTTTGCTATCAGGAATTTTACAGACATAGTAAAAAGTGTTTGGGCATAAAACTGTTCACTTTTTGGGGGGGAGGGGAGATAGTTTCCATGTCAGAGTATTTGAAGATATCACCTCTTAGTGGGAGGGGGGAAACCCAACCTTTTTTCAAAACTATAAAGTGTTAACTTTTGAAAATCTCTTCCAGTCGCCTTTCATATATCTTACTTATTTAAACTCACTTTGATGGTATCGGAAACACATTTGCAGGTAAATTACATACATAGTCCTTTTATTGGATATTGATTGTACTGCCTTGCATTCCAAGGCAGACTTAATTCAACAATTCCCTAATTAGTTAAAGTCATAACCTATGTCTTGTATTCATTTACCATTAATTAAACCTTAGCTGTTTATTACACTGCAGTCCAAATCCAATAGTAGACCCATAGAGCCATGGAAAAGGAGTGGGAGGTCAATATTGAAAATATATGGCGCCAAGTTCCACTGATGGCTGCCTTGTTCACAATCAATGTGGTCAATGCAACACAACTTTCTTAGTTGCTATGTCAGCAAGACAAAAAGTCAATTCTAATGTTATGCTAGTGGAAAAAAATGGCAATTATTGAAAAACTTTGGCTTGCAAAATATATTGTCTTTTATAAAGTTTTATTTTTTTTAAAAAATGTTTTCAAATATACTAACCCAATTGAAGTGATATTTTGTTACCCTTTTGGAAAAGACTTACAGTGTCACTAATTACAATTAGAAACTTGCACTTGTTAATAGCTGCTGAACTGTTACCTTAAACTAATACTTTCTAACGAGTTTTAGTTGGCACAAACAACTGTGTATTATTGCCTTTTCTATTAAAAGGACCATTGACCATGTAATGTAGAGGGTCTTGATAATTTGCCAGAGCTATTAAAACCCATGGTAGTTTAAGGTAGGGCAGTGGAAAAATGAAATAAGATTGTCAGCTGTATTTTCTTCCGCCAAGGAAGTGTTTTGAGGGTAATTTTTTTTTTCTTTTTTTAAAAGACCGGGTCTCCAGCCATGTCTAGCCCAGGCTGGAAGTACAAGGGCCACTCATGAGCCTGGTCCCACTCCTAATTGCACAGGAACTTTGATCTACTCTATTTTCTAACCTGAGGTAGTTCACCTCCCCAGTCCCCAATCCCAGAACCTGGTAGTCCCCTTTTCCTGGAGCTCACTCTATTGGTGCTGGATTTAAGGAGAACATCCAGTCAGCACCCAATACAGTTCAAAAATCTTGAACTCAGCCACCAGTCTTAGCCTGCTTACCTAGTGGCAAGAATTACAGGTGTGTGTCACCATGCCCAGCCTAGGACAAAATTTCAAAGGTTGGAGCTCACTTCTTTCCTCTGAATATAAAAAAAAAGCTACTATTTTTTTACTAAGGTAAGATTAAGTTTGAAAACTAATAGTTATTTATATATTTGCCTCCGCATACCATCTCTCAGATGGCCAATAATATTTTAATTTAGATTTGTAATACCTAATGAAAACTGCTTACATAACTTAAGTTTTCATCCAACTCATATTCATATTTTAACATGTTTACTTTTACTTTTTTAGGTTAAAACTTTTCTTCTGTTTAAATTAGTTGCAGATTGTATTTATTTTATCCTTTGCCAGATTATTGGCAGAGTGAAGCTTTGGGGAGGAATTTAAGATGTTTTTCTCACAATCGCTGTAACTGGAAATTTTGCATCTCCTGAGCTGGCATTATTTTGGTAGTGTAATTGTACTATAACATGATTGGCCCAGGCATTTCACCTGTCTTAACTGAAACAACTACAACACTGCTTTAACTGTGACTTTTGAGCTATTTTCTCTTAATCACCCTCCTCCTTCCTCCAGTAAAACCCCTTAAAACTCTAATATGCTGTAGAACTTTCTGGCACCCTATAAATAGCTAATTTTGTACCCAAGGCAAGAATATAAAATTGTGCCACCTTAGCTCAATGGCTTGGTACTTTGAAGGTAGTAAATGCACAGTTTACATCTTTTTTTCTACACCCTCCACCTTTGCACAGTAAGGTAAATTTCCCTTTTCCAGCTGGCAGTTTCCAGCTCTGTAACTTCCACTCTGGTAGTACTTTCTGTTGGACAGGTCTAGGTTTCTGCCTTGCCAGCTCTAACTGTGTCATTCTTTTCCTCTATTGCATGGGATTATTACCTGAATGAGCTCTTTTCCAAGAAAAGAAATAGATTTCCCCCTCCCCCCATTACCTAGCAAAATTTGGGGGTCATTGTTTTTCCTAGAAAAATAATTTTTGACAAAGGGATTTTCACATTTAGGTTATTGATTTGCCAAGAATGAAAGCAGGATCACTGTATATTTAGTGAACTGATCAAATTCCTAATTTATTTCCTTTTTTTATTACTTAATTCATATATGTGATTTTCTTTAAGCAAAAATAACATATAGAAAGTCAGTATTTTTTGAAAAAATAGATTAATCAAAAGTCAATTTGCAAAAGAATCCACCATAAAATTCAAAGTAGAAAGCATCACTAGTCCATTTAAAATAGGATTTGATTTTTACAAAACTTTTATGAATCCATATGTTACACATAGTGTAGGTGTAATCTGCTCTCTTCCTTCTTTTTCCATTTATACTCTTTGTGCACAGTTTCCATAAACCTGTGACTTCTGCTCACATTGGCTCACTGGAGACAATATGGAAGGGTTTCTGAACTTATGTCATCACCCAGCTGTTTGTTGTATTATCCTTAATATCCTTTTAATATCCTTAAACAGTTTATAGCATAGCACAATCCATAATACTTTATCAACAACAAACAACAGAAAAATACAAATATATGCAAAAGAAAAGTCATGCAAGCAGACCTTGATAATGAATTGTTCTTGCTGGCAGAGGTGTCTTCAGGAACTCGTGCTTTTCCTTCTGCAGGATACTCTACTGTCATAATATCAAGACCAGTTTGGAGATCTAGATTAGCCCATAGGTCTGAGTTCTCACGATTTTATACATTTCCTACAGCTAGCTTCTGAATAAAAGAATGGCTCTTTACACCCTTATATACCCTTATACACCCTCTTTAGAATTAGTGAAACAAATTTTTGTTTTTCTATTTTAACAGCTTAGTTCTTGATTTTATTACAAACTAAATGGTATTCAGTTAAGTTGGCAATTCTATGAAGACATTTTTCATATCATATCATTGGTAGATATCATTCATGTAGTCAAAGTCACCAGTTTTCATTTTACTTGGATTAGTTAGGTGGCATAGAAGATAGAGCATTTTTGAACACTACTTCATATATTTACTAGCTGTATGGCCCTGAAAAAGTCACATAACTTCTCAGTCTCAGGTTTATAATCTGGAAAATAGAGATAATGTTAGAACCTACCCCATAGTATTTTGGGGAGGATCAAGTGAGATAATAGAGGTATATATTAGCTAATATTATTATTATTTCTTAACTAATTGTTATAGCAAAAGATAAAACCTGCTTTAGAAAATGGTAAATCAAAATTACATTACCATTGTTATGTGTTTTTTTTTTTTTTTTTGCCTTAGACAATTGATACTTACTATATGGATATGGTCAAGTCACATTGTCTCAAAGCAAAAGCAAAAATAAAACAACCAAAAAAAATTTTTTGTTTGAAATTTCATTGACTTATCTTGTATTTCTGCCTGAAGGCCAAACAAAGAGATCCATAAATTCCTGTATCTGTGAATTAAATAATAGTAGTGTGGTGTCATGGTTAGAGTGCTGGAGTCAGAAGGATCTAAATTCTTCTTCAAACAATTAGCTTTTTTACCCTGAGAAAGTCACAGAATCTGTGTGCCTCAAATAACTCCTTAGGCCCTACCTATTATGTCATAGGTGGTTCATCATCAGCATTGCCCTCATATGAGGATGTCCCTAAAAGCATTGGTTCACATCCCTAAACATTTGCTTCTTAGCTTTTAGTATACTGTGTAGCTTAATCTAAGAGTAGCCTTCCCTCTGTTCTGAAAACAAAGAAAGGCCATGAAAACTTAATACATGTAAACAAAGAAAACTGTCAGAATATTTGAGGTGCTCTTGCTGTAAAAATTCAGAAATATTGACATTGCTATGTTTGATCAGACCCAATGAAATAGTCCAGTTTCAATTTAAAATTAAATTATGAATTGGTCATTTATGGTTCTCTTGTTATTTGTGGTGAGGTGATCTGGGAAATGGAGCTCTAAACCTCATTTTTGTTTGGAATAATTGGGTTTTTATAATGAGGTAGCTACTTATAAGAGGTGATTTTTACCAATCAGCTTTTTCCATTTGAATGTCTTGAATAGTTGAGTTAAAAAATATTTCTTGGCTATTAGCTGTATAGCTATTATTGCTGACCAGGGTTGGGGGAGAAAAAGGAAGAGGAGGAGGAGGGGGGAGGGGAAGGAAAAGGGGGAGAAGGGAATGGGAAGAGGGAAAGAGAGGAGGAGAGAGGGAGATGGAGATTGAGAGACGTGGAAGCAAGGAAGCAAGGAAGGAAGGAAGGAAGGAAGGAAGGAAGGAAGGAAGGAAGGAAG
>JAJPUD010001640.1:243261-277050 GCA_023553655.1 Myrmecobius fasciatus | reverse complement strand
GAAGGAAGGAAGGAAGGAAGGAAGGAAGGAAGGAAGGAAGGAAGGAAAAGGAAGGAAAAAGATATTGTGCATATTTTAATCTTGTACTGAAGCAAATCTTATACATATTTTAAATCATGTATAATTCCAAACTCAATTCTTTCATGTGACCTAAAGATATTTTCCAAGTGACTAAAATGCTTCATTTAGTGTAAAATTAGAAGAAAACATATTGGACTAAAATTTTACCTTCATTTTTTATTTTTTTATGGAACCCAAGATATATAAACCATACACCACTACAGGCTTGTTGCTTGATAATTAAAAAGAATTATATCTGCGTCAAATGCACCTTTTTAAAATTTGTTACATGGTTAGTAGTGTTAAAAAGTAATATTTAGATCAATATGTAGTATGGATTTTTGTAGATTTTCTACTCACTGAGGCATGCAGTCAATACCTAATTTCTCTGGAGATATACTGCACTTAACATATTGAGCTTCTCTAAATACTTCAGACCTGTGCATTGAGTATGTAAGACCCATTTTAATTTGCCATCATTGATGACCATAAGAAGAGTATAAGCTATCTAAATTACATTCTTTTTAAAATATGTTGGTCTGTGCAGGGAATTTCAAGATAATTTTCCTTTTTATAGTAGAAGGAAGTGTTTTGTACTATATTGTTATTATTATTGTTTTTAGCCACTTGCTACACATGCAGGAAATCTAAGTCTTAAAAGTGTTATTTCTTGCATGGCTTCATTTCACTTATAATCAAGCCCCAGATTTACAAAATGTATGTGAAATAAACTGAAAATATATTTTCATCTTTCAGAACCTAGAAAATTGACATGGTTTATGCTTTCTACTAGTTTCCTTAAATGGCAAATTAAAAAAAATTAACCCTTTTCTTAATGAGGTACTATGCTCAGTTCAAATAGTGGGTAGTGAAATAGCATAGAAGTGGGTGATTATGTGTACATGTAGATAAAATTGGCTGTTTTCCATCGTCTGTATATGAACTCTAATAAAAAATATGGTGTCATACATCATCCAAGAAACAGCATTTGTTGTGGACACAAATTTTCACTTTCCCTCTGCCTTCCCTCCTCCTCCCTTTCAGATTTGGCATTTGGGGTTGACTTTTCAATGCTGGCATATAACTTAACCAATTTCTTTATACTATCAGAACTCTGATTGGATGAAGAATTCATTCTATCAGATAAACCATTGTAAAGCAAACCAAATCTCCTTAGTTAGTAGTTAGGCATGCAGTCTCTATTATTTCTGTGATGGATGTTATTTAATATTAATATTACCACAGTAATACTTGCAATTCATTTGGAAGACAATTTACTTAATTTTGCCTTTGATCCTCACAGAAAACCTATGAGGTAAATGTATTATTGTCTCCATTTTATGATTGGTGAAACAGAAGCTTAAAGGTAGCATTGGACCTGGAGTCAGACTTGAGCTCAAATCCAGCCTGAAACATTGATTTAGTTGTATTACTGGTTAAGTTCTATGTGCCTCAGTTTCCTTATCTGCATAATGAAAATAATACTAACATATTTTGGGGTTTTTTGTGAAGGTAAAAGGATATCCATTTGCTTAATGTTTTTTAAGATTTGAAGCACTACATAAGTAATAGAGATGATGATGATGATAATGGTAATGATGATAATTCAGGAAATAAGACAAGAGCCTGAGTTCATTTTGAGCCCAATTTTTGACTCTGCATCTGGCATACTTTCTACCATATTATGCAGCTTATATTCTTAAGAGACTTTAAGTAACTTGACCGAGGTTACACTGCAGAATGTGTCAGAGGAATGATTGAAAATTCAGATCTTCCTCACTCAGAGAGCATTATTCTTCTGCCTCAATATTACTGCAATTTCTGAAAGGGAGAACAGCATGTTATGCTTCAAATAAAGCATTAAATACTATTCTCTAAGAATATAAGTTGCGACCTTAGAAATCTGTAAGTGGAAGAGGAAGTAAGTATTCACATTGGGGAAAGCTTTCCACTCACTGGTGAAATCACAGATCTAGATCCCAGAAGTCATCGTAAAAATGTCCCATTCATTCCCATTCCAGTCAGAACTTCATTTCCATTTGTTGCCCAGGCAAAAAAAACAAAAATCCCTTGCTCTTTTGATTTTCCACATCATCATCATTAGCTTCTTGGAAAAGGATTTCTTTGCTTTGGTTATCTAATTGTCTTTTTTCTTCCATTTATCAGTCGTTTAGCAAGAATAGGAATAAGCAGTCACATAGAACCTATTGTGCCAGACACTCTACTAAACACTTTAATATTATCTTGTTTGATCCTCCAAAAACTTTTCAAGGCATTTTCCCATTTTACAGTTGAAGAAACTGAGGCAGAGAGGTTAAGTAATTTGCTGAGGATCACACAGTAAGTATGTGTATCTGGATTTAATTCCAGGTCTTCCTGCCTCCAGGCATAGCACTTGATCCATTGTACTACACAGATGTCTGAAGTAGATGTTTTCCAATTCATACTGTCTACTAAATGATTTTCATGTCCTATATTATGTTGTGATATACTGCAAATAATAAAATAGGAGAGGGGCAAATAACAGCCATACTCTCTAATTAGCACCCTCATTCCTCCTCTACACTTCAGTCAAGTTCCAGGCAATATGAATGGAGTTATTTGACTATGATTCTACCCCACTTAAATCTAATTCATGTCAAGCCAAGACATCACCCCCATGATATCACTGATTCTCTTCAAAAAGCCAAGGATGAGCAGTGATCCTCACCCTAAATCATTTCATTGAACTGACCACGTTTCCTGAATTTGAACTAGCATCTTCTAATAGCTTATTTGCCTATAACAGTCCAAGGTATAACTTTACATACAGCAAACAGTTATTTCAGGTAGATGTTGGATGATGGTGTCTGGCCTCCCATCCAGTGCTGAGATTCTGTGAAAACAGCTCTTTAATGAGAGAAAATCTGTGGCATAGGAAGGTTAGAATCCCACTTGGAGTTTCAGACACTGGCATTTTGCCCAAGTCCTTTGTCCAGAGCTCATTTATCTTTGGACAGACAAGATCTCACAGGATTATAGATCTAAGGCTAAAAAGGACTCCATGTCATCTTATTTCTCAAGAGAAAGCCTATAGAGGTTAAAAAATGACTTGGCCGAACTGGAATTTATCCTGGGTAGAATTTGAGCTCGTCCATTTCTGAATCTAGAGCCTGTATTCTTTCCACTGAGCTTCCATTTTCTTATGCTTGAATGGAAGTACAAAATTTTAAAAATCATAAACCCAAATGATAGAAGTTCTGTCTTTGGTTTATCTATATTAGTGCTATTTCCCCACTACCCCAGCCACTTAATTGGCATAATATAGTATATCTAGTAATATACTAGAAAAATAGTAATCTAGTATATCTTTCGAAAAATGCCATCTGCATCCAGAGAGAGAACTATGGAAACTAAATGTGGATCAAAGATACTGTTTTCACCTTTTTTTGTTGTTTGCTTTTTCTTTTTTGTGGTTTTCTCCTTTTGTCCTGATTTTTCTTTTACAAAATGATTAATATGGAAATTTTTTTAAATGATTGTATATGTATAACTTATATCAAGATTTCTTGCTGGGGAAAGGGGACAGGTAAGAGAGGGAGGGAGAAAAAAATTGGAATTCAAAATCTTACAAAAATAAATGTTGAAAAAGAATGAATGAAGTATTTCCCTGTAAACATTGGGCACAATCTTCTATAACTGCACATTTTCAGCAAGAAAAGTAGTTCTGTATACAATGAAATGTACAACAACTATAAAATCATCCTAGAACCACATTCTATAATAGAACTAATATCCCTTCCTCCTCCCCCTCCCCTAGCCAACTGGTGTCTAAAAATAATAAGATTATATTTTCAGGAACTGTTTGTCACTTGTGCTGATATTTTAAAGAGTTAAACTGTCAGATCTTTGAAAAACTCACATTTGCAAACTTAAATTGTTTGTTTTAATGGGCAAAATTATATATCCAGCATTAAATAAAATTTATTCTTTTAGAGGGAGAGATCTGTTTTGAGAGATACTACAGGCAAATATGCCTCAGTATTGAAAATTTATCACATTTCTCAGAGAATACCGCAGATTCCAAGTTTGGATCTTAAGTTTTTTTTCTCTTACTAAACTGTTGCATGAATGCAAATGATTTAATATTAATCAAATTAATTAATTAGTTAATATAGCCTCAACTTGAAAATTTGATGAATTTTATGGCAAAGCATTTGTAATGCAGATTTTATTCTCCTATTAGATCATGAAGCCACTGACATTGTGTATTATTGACTCTTCGTGTCTCTCTGTGTCTAGCACAGAACTCTGCATGTAGTAGGTGCTCAGTAAATCTCTATGGAAATTAAAGTTAAAAGTTGCAGTGTGAACAAGGGGCATTAAAGGATAAGAGATGGCATATCCCCACAAAGTGTAAAAATATATGAAAGAGAAACATATAATTTATTTATGATCATTACACTGTCTTTGAAAATAGTTCTCCAAAAAGCAATGGAACCATTATAAATAATTCAAAAGAACTGTATTTTAAAAATCAAACTTTAGAACATTTCAGCTCTGATAATTCATTTTCAGGTTAACTATATGTATTTGTCACTATGGGGATATTGAGTCATAAGTAAGAATTGTTTTACTTGTAATTTTTCAGGGTTAAAATCAGCTTTGGCTTTTGTGATAGTCTTGCCAGCAAAACTCTTGACTGCAGAGGAATGAATGCCTTTCTGAGGCATTTTTGAGCCTTTAACAGCTCTTAAGGAAATATAAAGTTTGAAGAGAAGAAGAAAAGAAATAATCATTGTTAGAATGCCTAGGGTCTCAACTTCATAAAAAGTCATAACTTTTAAATTTCTGTCCTTATTTGTGGGTAGGAACTACACTTCTAATTCATTAGTTCCCCCTTCAGTGGTGATAGTGAGAGACTATAAAGGTATTTTTTGTTTAAAATTTTTCCCCTTTTGAAATTCAGTGGCCACAATAGTAAAAATACTAGCTCTGAAGATAATGTTAATATGTGGATGCAGGAGGAGTTCAGAATATGGGCAAAAAACTGAAGATGTGAATGAGAATATATTTTAATTATGTAAGGCCAAACTATAATGGTGAAGTAAAAGTTAACTCTCCCAGGGCTATTTCAGATGAAGAGCAGTTATGAAAGATTGGTTTCAAAAATGTAAAAGACTTGTGATTACTTATTGCTTTGTATCAATTACTCCTTCAGTAGAGTGGAAAATAGAGAGAAAGATAATGCCCATTCTATTTTCATTTTGACTTCTTCAGCAAGGATCCACTTGCATATAGCCTGCATCATCTAAACAGGTGACAGAAGATAATTTTGTGAAAATTGGAGAATCTGAAATCAAAAGTACTGGTTTATATGGTGGAATGAATGACCATAATGGAAAAAAGGCTTTGTGAAAACATCTGTATGAATGGAACCATTCCACTATTAATGGGAGATTTATTACTGAAGAAATCACTACAGAACAGCAAGTGGTAGAGATTGTGTTTTTATTTTAATATGAGAGCCAAGTCTTGCATTAGGACATTGTTGAATCTGGTGCGGAAAATAAATGATACCCGAGGGATCATGTAGCATTCTGCTAGATTGAAGGGCCTTTAATAATCCAATACACTAATAGCAGTTAAGATAGAGTACGTGTAAGAGCTAATCTTGTCTTTTGCTTTTATGATAACTTATGTAGGGTAACAAGAAACAGTTATGATGTGTTGGCACCATTGCTCTTAGTAGATGACTTTTTAAATTAAAAAATAAGTTTGCTAAGTGAATTTTTAGAATTTATTTAATGAAACCCCATAAAATATGATACCTGTTTACAGCAAGTTTAATTCATTGTATTATGTTTAACTCTCCAAGCATGTATGTTCCTGCCCAGATTCATTCTTATAGTTGTATAGCTTTAAATACCAGCCCATTGTTCAAGCCAGCTTCAGAATAACTAGAAAAATAGTTGACACTCTTGAGGATTTGTTCATCCATTAATGTGAAGACTTGTGAGTGAAATTGCAAATAATTCTGTTACTGATTTGGTCCCATTTCTCTAGGTCATGTCATCCCCTTCTGGGGTGGCAAAGTACTCTTAAAGTTACATGTATAATTTTGCTGAATTCACTTTATTTGTGTGAGGTGCTTACGGTAGCCTGGAAATATTCATTTCTTCTTTTAGTAAGGTGGCTTTTGTTTGTTTGTTTTTAGGAAAAGCTAACTCAATTTCAAAACTCCATATGTTGTAGATGTAGTTTCTCATATTAAGAAATACTTGGTGGTCCTTCCTCCTTCTTCTTCTCCCTCCCTCCACAATACTACTGTTCTGTGTCAATGCTCCTCCTACGTAGAAACAAACCTTATAAGATTTCAGAGCATCATACTCTTATTTGTAACTCTACTGCAGCTTAGACCCAGGCAACTGTTAGGAAAAATGTTCATATGGGCCCTGGGTTCTCAGCTGTACACTAGATGGCAGTTTTGCCATTCCTTCTCTAGCTTTCTCTACTGCTTATGTAGCAGTAAAGGAAAGGCCATCAATGTTTAGTCTGCACTCAGAGGGTCTCTGCATGACCAATGCAGACCCCATGGACTTCCTGGAACATGTGTTAGTAATTTAGTTGCAGACATTTATTTCTTTGTTTTACTGCTTGGCTCTTTGAGAAAGTGTTGGTGCCGGGTTATGGGCTGTCTGGATCATGTCAGAGGCCATGGGGATCAAGTTCATGTGACAGGCCAGACTAAGGAAGGATGAAGTTGGAGGAGGTGAGGAAACTGACCCTTACTTTCAACAGCAACAAGTCACTGCCTGTCTGTGGACTGGGGCCAGAAGCCTGGGCGTTTTAGTTCTGCTCCAGCTGAACAAACAAAACACTTTTGCCCATTTGGCTTTTTCATATTTCATCCACAGTAGTTCAGTCAAAGCCTTTTCTATTTCTCAAGAAGAAGTCCTTATTCTTCATCGTTCTTTCTCTCTTGATGCTTACTCCTTTAGCCCCATCTAGAAGAGGCGACCTTGAAATCCTCGGCTACTGCATGCTGCAATGGCTATGTGGCAAACTACCCTGGGAACAGAAGCTGAAAGACCCTGTGGCCATCCAGACTGCTAAAGCAAAGTACACACTTTTAAGTATTCCATCATTTACAAAAACAGGTCTGAAAGAAAACATCAAAGAGATCTGACATCCTGGAGAAGATCGCCTTTCACCCTCCATGAAAGTTAAATCAAATTTCTTTAATTAAAAAAATATTGTAAAAAGCATTGGGAAGATATAAACTCCAAGAAGCTACCCATAAATACCTATGGTAGATGAGCTGTATAGGAAGACATGAAGTGATTTATTTGTTCCGTTTTTAGGGATTTCCAAAGCTTAGATTCTAGATGGTGTTATTTTCAGGGAATAACATCTTTATATTAATATATACACAATTAAATGAGTATTGAGAATTGGGTGTGGATGACAAAAATTGTGTCAAATATCAGTGTTAACATGGGGACGAAATGAACCATTTATTATTTTTCAACTGACAATGTCTATCCTATTCTTGTGGCTTGGAGGGAATGTGTTTTCTTTTATGGAAAAACCTTCTGTTTTAAGTTGCCCATAGAAAGTAGATCATCTTACAGCCACATAAGTGTTATTAAAGTTCCAAATCCAACTTTTTATAGCCAGAATCTATGTAAGAATGAGATTTAGGTCAGAATAAGAACCCAGCACATTCCTGCTCTTCCATTCTCTCACTGATCAGGCTTGAGAAAGTCAATTGCATGCAGCACAAAGTAACCAGTTTTTCATTATAGACCAAGATATGCTCGGCAGTAGTTATCCATAGATGTAATATCACAATTGGAAAAGGCAGCAAAGTTTTAAGTAGGGCAAGTCACAACAGAAGTGCACAATAGGGAGAACTGATCCACAGAAATCAATCTGCAAATTGTGTGGCATCAGCTCTCAGCAGAGAGAAAGGTTAGCCAGCAGACTGGATAATACAGACTACATTTGTAAATGTTGACATATGTTATATTTAATATTTCTCCTTTGGAAGTTTGGATTGCTGTAGCCTTTTTACTTCCCCCACCCCAAACTAACACATAGCCACAATTCAATGTTCCATCAATCATTCATGCTCTTCAGTGATCCATGTGTCCAAATTAACCCTTGGACACCTGGCATTCTTCAGAATGTGAGCCACATAAGTACTCAAAAAGACAGATGTTTACATGCAATGCTCTGGTCCAGTTAGAATTGAGAAATGCAAGGTATTACACCCTATTTTGCTAAATGAGAAAAATGAACTTGGGTTCACAAAATATTGTTAGGATAGTTAGAATTAAATAGTTATGGTTAATTTTAATAAAAATGCTACCAAATACTGTGTTTATTTTTTTTCCTCCTTTAGTCTATCTACAGTCTGGTGCTAATCTAATCAATGTAAAATAGTACAGGTTCCCATTGCCCCCAGCCACCACATCATAGATTTTTTTTTTGGCTAATTTGTGGTATTTTCTGTTATTCTACATAACAATAGAAGCCTAGCATATATGTAATATGTGTGTACACACACACATCTATACACAATCTGTCCCAGTTATGTTTACTGTGGGGAGATATAACGCTGAATATCCTCATTTTGGTGTGTTTGTAAACTCTTCCTTTATGCCACTTATTTTCCTAGGCCACGGTGACATTACAAATTGAAATGAGCACACGATGTGTTTGTTGTCGTGGTTTTGCATATGTCTGGGTTTGTGCCGTGAAGTGCGTACCACAAGAATGTTAAGTTGCATTTTTGAGTATTTGTAGTGCACACAGCTGAATGCAATTGAAGAAAATGTTTATGTCCAGCCTAATGCATGAGATATATAGGGAAACCTAGGTGGGGGAAGAAAGCACCATTTTTTTTTAAGCCTTAATTTGTCAATCTGTTTATTATAGCTTAGTCGAAATCATTTCTTATGGAAGAGGCAAATTATCAATGCCCTTTGAAATTTTCAAATGAACTACCTAAGTAAGAAGGTTAAAAAAAAATTTCAAATGTCCTAACAATTCATTCCCCCTAGTTTTTATGATTTAATTAAAATGAAATAATGTACATAAGAAGCTCTACAAACCTTAAAGTACTATGTAAGTGAGTTATCATTATTTGTAAAAAAGACAAAACACTGATATTTAATTCAATTTTCTTTTAAAATATTTCTGTGGAGAATAATTATGACAGATTTCATCCCCAAAGTTAACTTAGACATTCCATTCAGATGAACTTTTAATCAGAACATTTCTGCTTCCCCTTCCTTAGTATCCAGACTCTAGTTAAAAATTAAGACTGGTTAGGATAAATTCTGATCTTTCCTTTCCCTCTCTGAACAAGTATGTTGGGAGTAAGGTTGCAGTAGTTAGCTATCTCAAAGATCCCTTCCCTACAAAAGCCGAGTTTTATTGTTGGGTAATTTTTCAAATGAATCACCTGCTATAAAGCAAATTAAATATGTGCTATACTCTGTTTTAGTCTTCTGGATGAGCTCCCCAATTCAGTGATGAAGTGGAATCCTTCTGGAAACAGCTGCCGTAAGTCTGATTATTGCCTCTATTGTACATTTTACAGCTCACCGCCTTTGCCCATCTCCCTACTTTAACCCCTTCCCCCTCCCCCTACCTTACCTCCCACATCTTCCCCTCCAAAAAAAAAAAAATTCAAAATAAATAGGTTTCTGTCTAAAATGGAGGAAACAAAGTTTTTGATAATTTAGTATATTTTTGAATAAAGAATATGAGCCTATAACAGAAATAAGCAGATTTCTACTGGTGGTAGAATTATCCTGCTAATTGGTTATTCTTTGGGAGTTAATGTTTTGAGAATCTTACAAGGTTTTAATCAGCAAGTATACCTCATTTCAGGTACATTTTTTCTTGCTCATTTATAATTTAAAGAAATACATTGATGGGCACCAGAAGAAAAAGAGAAACTTTTATTCCACAAAAAGATGACTGCTTGTTGTTAAACATGTATGATGGTGCTTGGTAAAAGACTAAATACAGCCAATAAGTACTTTTACACTGAACAGGTAGCAGAAACTTCAAGCCTATTTAAGATAGAGGACCTTTGTGTGTAGGAAATGAATTAAGTTGTTTTCTCTCTGAAGCTGTTTAGAGGATGCCTTCATTCTTTAATTGACAGCATTATCAGTATCACCCAAGCTCTTGTCATTTATATATGCATCCATGACCCATTGTTGAGCTCTGGTTTAACTACTGAGTCAGGCTGTCATGTAGAAGCCTAGAAAAAGGCCTGCTTTGCTTATATCGTCAGCCTTGTTTTCATCACCAAGGCTGATAAGCATAGGGATTCTTGCTGCCTCTGTTCTTGCACTGCTTAGTCCCCAGATGAGCGGTCAGATAAATCCCTTTAGGGGAAACTATGTACCTTGTATATTAGCCTAATGTGAAGCACTCCACCATAACTTCTATCCAAGAGTTGAAAAGTAAAATTAACCATTGTTGATCCATCTAATCATTTGTTATTTTTTGTTTTGTTTTAAGCTTCCAAAGGAGGTTACTTAGCATTGTAGAAAGAATGCTGGTTTTGGAGTAGAGGTGGATTCAGATTCCTCTGTTCTTTTCTGCCTTTGTGGTTTAGGGCAAATCATTTAACCAATTTAACCACTCAGTGCTTCATAAATCCAATAAAAGGATTAGGCTATATGGCCAGTCTCTAATCCTAAATTAGTTCATATAGTTGATAGGACACTGGTCTTAGAATCAGGACAACTCATCTTGAATTCAAATCCAGCATCATACAATTTACTTTGCAAGCCAGAGCAAGTCACTTAGCTAGTTTGCCTCAGTTTCTCACCTGTAAAGTGAACTAAAGAAGGTTTGTAAAAGTGATTTATGTAATATTATCTCATTTGAGAAATAACAGTGCACAATGGATAGAGTTGTTGGGCCTGGAGTCAGGAACACTGTTCAAAGCTGGCTTCAGATACTTACTAATTGTGTGGCCCTGAGCAAGTCACTTCACTCTGTTTGCTTCAGTTTCCTTATCTGTCAAGTGAGTTTGGGAAGAAATGGCAAACCACTCCAATGTCTTTGCTGAGAAAATCCCAAATGGGGTCAATGAAGAGTTGGATCTAACTGAAATGACTAAACAAATCTCATTTGATCCTCGTGTATGTGTATCTATATGGTAGAAGCTGTTCTTATTTTCATTTTATAGATGAGGGAACTGAGATTGAAAAAAGTTAAGTTGATTTTCCCAGAGTCAGTAAGTGTCAGGGCTTCCTAAGCAGCCTAATGAGGCCCTGTGAGATAAAGGTAATATCTAAAGTGTTTACCAATTTTGAACAAATTTTGTTTATAATAGGAACTTGCCATGTCATCTTTCAAATTTCAACACTTTTTCTAATCAATCATTTAGCAAATAATTATTAAGTGCTTTCTAAGAGCTCTACTTTGTGCTAAGCACTGGTAATTTAAATGCATAAAGACTTTGGCCTCATAGAGCTTACATTCTAATGGGGAAAGGTTTCTCAAATGGAAGGAGTATGCACAAGTTTATTTTTTTTTCTACCAGTATTTTTGACTCTTTATAACCACCAGCCTTCATTTTTTCTTTTTTCTTTTTCTTTTTACCTGGAGTAAAAGAGGGGAATGAAAGCCTGATTTGAAAAAAAAAAAAAAAGAAAAAAAAGCAATTGATATTATTCCCTGGTTAAAATGCCACAAAAAAAAATCAGAATGATTATATTTATGCATTATTTGGTAATACTAGAAGATCATTTCTGATATGGAATTTATGGTACTTAAAAATAGGGACTTGGGCCTTGCACATAAAAGGTATTTAATAAAAGTTTGAATTAAATTGGTATACTTCTTTCTGCCCTCCTCCCTAAAAATAATTTCAAATGCCCTTTTGTTTTATTTTAATGGTCAGCCAGTTGTACTATATAAGGATTTATTTCAATTAAGCATGTAATTAAGCAAGAGGAATGCTTACATGGTGGTGAAGATTGAGCTCTTAATATTATAGATATTATTAGAAATCGTTTTGAACCACAGC
This sequence comes from Myrmecobius fasciatus, assembly GCA_023553655.1. Taxonomy (NCBI): domain Eukaryota; kingdom Metazoa; phylum Chordata; class Mammalia; order Dasyuromorphia; family Myrmecobiidae; genus Myrmecobius; species Myrmecobius fasciatus. The sequence continues at coordinate 264,947 of JAJPUD010001640.1, read as the reverse complement.
AGGACACCTGAAGGGAAGATTGGATAGTATCTTTCTTGGGTCCTAACATTAAACTTATTGATTGACAAAAGTTTCATTGCTAATGTCAAAATTATGTAATTTTAACAAACCACAGAGAAAAGCAGTATGTTGTAGCAGATAGGCAACTGGCCCCTGAGTTAGGAAGGCCTGGGATCAAATGCTGTTTTCACCTAAGAGTGGCTATTCTAACCTTTGCAAGGTGTTTCATACTTTAAAGTTCCTCAGACAATTCTCTAGGACAGTTAATTGCAGAACTGCTGTTTACCTTGATAGAGGGAATTTGCTCACTCACAGTTCTGCATACCAATAAAATCATAGTTAGGATCAAAAAACAAAACAGACAGACACCTTATTCTTAAATTAGGAAATGACTGATGTGAACGATACTGGCTTCTAATGGCATGGAAATGGAAGCTTTGTTAGATTTTTGAGTTTAAATAGATTAAAACCATACACAACATTCACTTTAATAATAGTTTTCATTTTTATAGCACTTTAATGTTTGCAAAGCACTTTACATATATTAGCTTATCACTTTATCATGTTGGTTCTATTATATTATTTCCACTTGAAATATGAATTTCCACTTGAAAGATGAGGCTTCCTAAAATGAGAGGCAGTGATGATGTTCGAACAGCATTCCTTAGCATCCAGGAAAGATCATCTACTATTAATATTCCCTACATCTTAGTCTTTCAACTAGCATTTATTAAGTGTCCACTACATACCAATCACTATAGTAAGAACTGAGGATACAAAGGAAAAAAGAAACACTGCCTGCACTCAAGCTGCTCAATCTGTTCTGTAACTCAGAAACTAAATACCTCTTCTGAGATGCAAAATTTTCTTTTGTCAACTCCAAAATTAAAATGCCTACATTTTAAATCTTTATCACATCATAGTGGCCTAAGTGTCAGGTTGACAGCAGCTCACTATTTTGGAGCTAAGTTGCTGTGTTTTCCTCTTGTCTACCTTCTTCTGTGTTTCTCTCTCAGACCCCAGACCCTGCAAGGTCCCTTCCATCTCAAAGGAACAGCTGGTCTAGTGGGATAGTTTTCTTTCCTCTCACCTATCACTTCTTAGAATTTTCCTTTTTCCATTTCCTTTCTTGATACAAAAACCTAATTGTTGTTAGTTAACCAGTCAAAAAACATTCATTAGAGGTTTACCTTTTGCCAGGCACTGTAGTTGAAAATGGTAAGCCAAGAAAGGCAGAAGCATAATTATTGTCCTTAGTGAGTTCACATTCAAAAAGGGGAGAGAATATTTGAACAATTTCATACATATAAGATCTATTCTTTATACATAGAAGGTATGTTATATATAGAAGCCATCAGGAGTAAGGACGGGAGACATTAGGAGTTACACAGTATGGAAGAAAAGGGGAAAAGTGAGAAATCTTGATTGGGAAGCAATTGGTCATGATGAAGAATAGGGAAACCAGTAATAAATTTTTAATGTTCAAAGAAAAAAAAAATTAAGGGTATTATATTGCTCTTACAAGAATGGTGATGTATCCAAAAGACACTGGTAGGGAGTCCAAAGTTCCATCCAATCTATAGAAATAGAGGGGAAGAAGGCAAAGAATTGTGGCAGGGGCTGTCCAAGACTTTGACTTAAGGAGAGATGTATTAAGGATATTCCAGTTTAGAAATCCCTATATTTCTCCAAAGACACACTTATTCATAAATAGTAGTTAATTTCTGGTAGTACTATTAAATTAAATTAAATTAAAAAATGAAATTAATTAAAGTACAAGCAATCTATGATTTGTGTATACCAGACATATTCCATGCAGACATCTGGCAATAGCAGTGACTCCCCTTCCTTTATTGCTCTTGCTTCCTGGGAATGCCTCCAACCCAACCCAAGTCTTTCTTGTAGCTTGATCTCAGGACAGGTTGTAGTTAAAGCCTGCCCATGTCTTGAACAGAGGTGATGAAAAGAAAGGAGATGGGAGAAGAGGAAGGCAAATAGTCCTTTACCATGCTCTCCATTTTGTCTTGCTCTCTAATGAGGACCCAGGCAATAGTCTTTTTGGTAGTCTCCCTGGTCATCTCTCAATCTTTGTTCATTAATGGGAAGAAAACTTCATGTAGAGTCTGAACTATGGTTAGAATGAACGTAGGAACGGAGGGGTGAGAAGGGAATACATTCCTGGCCTATAGGACTACTTGGGAGAAGGCACTGAAACGGGAAATGGAATATGTTTATGGAGAGCAGTTAGTTTGATTAGAAAAGAAAGTGAATGAGGAGTAATAGAAAAAATGCTGAAAAGGGAAATAGAAGCCTTGCTGTGGAGTGAAGGATGTCAAGTGCCTGAGGTTGTTTTATTTCATCCTAGAAGCAATAGGAAGACCTTGATATTTGAGTTGAAGTAACAAGGTGAAGTATGATTTAAGAATCCTAATTCAGCAGTTATAGGAAAATGAATTGGAGTGGGACATGATTGACATTAGAATGACCAATTAGGAGACTATTAAAATAGTCCAGATGAAAAGTAATGAAGACCTTGAATTAGATAAGAGGAAGAATAGAGCCTGAATGGAGGAAGAATACAGATGTAGGAGATAATAGTGGAGGTAGGATCAGTAGAATTTGTTGTCTGATTGGATATGGGTATGATGGAGAGGGAACTGTTAAGGTTGAATCCAAGGCTGCAAACTTGGAAAAATGATGTAGACAACATAAAAGAAGCAAGTTTGGAGGGGGAATGAGTTTGAGGGAAATACAATAATTTCTATTTTGACATGTTAAGTTTCAGCCGCTCTATAAGACACACGTAGGTGTGGACATCGAACTGGCAGTTCTTTATCCTAGACTTTTGTTGTTGTAATGAAATGTCTAGGATAAACTGAGAATGACTTTTTCCTCCTTCTGAAATAGGGATATTTTCAGTTCTTCCTCTCCTTCCTTTCTTATGTGTGACATTGAAAGGGGTGGAAAAAAAGGAGTCAGGCATAAGCTAGAGCCATTTTATTCTTTTTACTAGCAGAAAACCTGGTTCTATGCAAGTATATATCATATTCTTTAGTAAGGTAGGGAAAGAGAGAAATCCTGGTTGGAAATAACAAGTGGCAGTAATAGAAAAGGAATAAGCGCAGACAGTGCTGGGGATTATGGAAGAAAAGAAATTACTTACAAGCAAGCTGGAACTGACCAAAAATTTATGCAGAAGAATTTATCCTGTAAATAGGCCCTAGATCACCACCATTTTTTACCTATTTGAATATATTAGGGACATTATGTTACATTACTCATTGTGATTTCATTAGAATGCAAGATCCATGAAGGCAAGAACATGTTTTTTTATCTCCAAATAAATGCTTCTTGATTGATTGTCCCTATGTTGTTAAAATAGCTCAAAATGCTGATTGATACAATGTTGGTTGACAGAGGGCAGGATAACATCATACCTTATAAATTAGTCAAGAGGAAAAAAAAATTAAAACCTTTGTTCTGCTGCTATTTTACTTAAAAACCAGGCCAGAAACCTAAGTAAGTAAGGAAGTTGGAAGGCAGGAGCAATGCCAAGGATAGGTCAAACAACTTGATTTTTCAAAAGCCATAGGTCAGAAAGTGATGCATTTTTTGGCACTGTTTTCTACCAACTAGCTGCCAGTCTGGTGACTGCGGTGATTCAAAAAGACCACATTCTGCCATTAGTTGTAGTCACATCATTTCTTGATGCAACTGCCCTGGAAGCAAGGGCACTAATTTAAGTCCCACAGTCCCAGGGAGTATCCCTGAGCTGTATTCTTTCAAACAGTCACTGGCTGGGCTATAATGGGGGAATTGGCATGCAGGAACTCCCTGCTGCCATTTCTGCCAATAGGGATCAAGGGAAAGTGCCAAGGTTCCTGTAGTTCCCGCATTACCACCACCATTACCACCTCTGTTTGCATGGTGGGAGATGTGTAGGGTGGCAGGAAATCCCGTTCTGCCAGCCCTCCTTCCCCAAGTCTTCTTGCCACAGAATAAAAATATTTAACTAAATAGGGAATAAAGAAGCACCTTGTAGTATATGGATGTGTAAATAAGATTGAAAAAAACAAAAACAAAAACTCACAAATTCTGGGATCCACTAAAAATGGACAGCACAATTCATTTTCATGCTGATTTAAAAGCTCCTGTACCAGGCACTTCCTTAAAGCATCTTATGCCTTAAATTTCAGACCTAGACCCTTTGAAACAAGAATGAAAAATAGTGTGTCCACTTGAATCACAGCTGTGGTTGCACCTCATTTCTTGGGTACCAGCTGACTTTCAGTGCACCTCACATCTGCCTGTGCATTTTTTATGATACTTCCCAATACAGAACCAATGCATGCAAGATTGCACCAGCCAAGAAACAAAAGGGAGAAAGCCCTCTCTTGCTTCAGCTTCATTAGTCAGGAAGATTGTATGGTGAGTGGACATGTCTCAGGAGGTATACAGAGCTTCAGGGTGTCAAGCCTGGATGAGAACCTGGAACACAAGGCCATTTCTTAATGTACTGTTGGAGCCACTAAGTAGGAACCTTGGTTGACACCTGCTGAGATTCTTTTCCCTAGAAATACTGTCTACTGCTAAGTAACCTCGAATAGGCAAGAGTTACATTTTTAAAAGTTAACTTTTTTTTTAGCTTAACTACTAAGCATATCTAATTTATTACTATTTTACAATGTTTACATTTTTAATAATTATAGTCATCAAATCCAGATTGTTAATCTTTTCTTTGTTTCTGTGAGAATAATACATAAAAAGCCAAAAAGCAATTTATTTTTACTTTAAAAATGTGCTCTGTTCCATAGCATTACTATATAAATCCCTTTATTTCAGGACTTTTGAGAACCTGGAAAACATTTGCCTTTGGGCATTTGGGTTTTCTGATAGGTGACAAAGATTTTGAAACTAAAAGAAACTTCAACATTTTTCACAAAAAGAAATGACAATTTAAAAAAAATTCTTTTCAGGTGAAATTGCCCAGTTTTTGGCATGTGCCAGTGGTTTAGCATATGATGAAAAGCCCAACTATCAAATGCTCAAGAAAATCTTGCTGGATGGATTGGAATCAAATGGAATACTACACAAAGGGCTACTGGAATTTTCTGCTGCTGGATATATCAGGAGTCCAAATGCTTCCTCAAAAGATCAAAAAGTAAGTAATGTGATCTTTAGGGGTTGGTGATTACATTTTTATGAAACTTTTGTGCCATAGGAAATTGATTTAGGTTTCAAAATGAGTCTGACCCTGAACTTTCTTGGTCATTAGATTTGTTAATTCTTGTTTCCTCTCGTTTGGCCCAAACTCTTGGATGTGGTTTCTCAAGGAAGAAAACTGCCACAAGTAGTTTTGGTAAACCCATAGTTTCTCAAGTCAAAGTGGATTATTAGTATCACAAAGAAAAATCTGACTTCCTATAGTCAGATTAAAGGCAGCATTGCCTTTAGTGGTTATAACATTGAATTTACTTTCTTTCAACTATTTGTCTCCATTTTCCTGATGATTTGACCAATTTTGAGCTAGGATATTCTTGGATTCAAGTAGATTATTTGTATGCAGTATTGCATGATAATTTTTCTGGAATGACATATTGAAAACAAAACAGACATCATTTTTATAGTTCTACCTTCTACCCTCTGTTCCCCCCTTATTTTTCTCTTCAGTCTTGAAAGCTCAGTTAAGCAGGTTTGAAAAATAAAAAATAAAAAGCAACTGAGATTGATGCCATTAGTGAGATTACTGGACCTGCAACAAAATATCAGTCCTGTTCCTTAAATGAAACTACTCTTATGCAAAAGACCTGTTTCTTCTCTGATGCATGTTCAATAAGGCAGGGTCAGGGTGCCATTCATTTTTAATATTTCTTGTGAACTTTGGATCATCACAAGTGTATATGAGCCAAGAATGCAGGATGCAAACTAATGTGACTGATAGGCTGCTAGATGAATGGTGAGTCAAGTATCAGTGCACAGATGGTTCTGATTTGCTGAGTTTTGTAGCTGCTGCAACTGAAGACATAAAATATCCTTCTAGTCATAAATTAGCTCTTTGGAAGCAAAACCTTGGCACCAGAGCTTTACAACCTTCAATTAGTAGGGAAAGAAGTATTTGAATGACTGTGGTATTGACATCTGTAGGCCTGCATAGTAATCATTCCTAATAGAAGAGAATATCTGTTTGAGGAGGTTTTGCATGGCTAATTAACTACCAGTGAGAATATGTAATTTTTTCATGATCTCCTGATTGTCACCTTTCTCTCATGATACAATTACGTTTTATTGTAGCAAGTGGCTCACAAACCAATTGTCAGCACTATTTACGTATTGTAGAAGGCAGAACAAAAGTTCATGTTTAATAAAAAGCCACTGGATTTTGATCTTGGTAATTACTGAGACTTATTTTAACAGTTTTATTGACTTTTGTGTTTTTATCACTTTTGCAACAAAACAGAAAAGCCATTTCATTGACATACATTTCCCTTGCAATAATGGTCACCACTTAATCTACACTAATTTAAGCAGCTTTTTCTCATTTTTGTAGTTTTTCAGCTTAGTAAACTTAATTGAAATATAAAAGAAGCTAATATAAAAAGTGATATCTGTATTCCCCTCTGATATAAAAATTTAGATCGTACCGCCATAATCTTTATCAAGAAAGTCCAAAGGGTTTATATATATATATATATTTTATGAAACCACTTTTATAGGAAAAGAATAGAGTATAAAATTCTCTATTGTTAGGTGCCTCAACCTGAAATAATATTTTCTCTCTTTGTTCTTTCAGTTTAGGACATTGAGTAAATTATGAGAAGCAAAATCAAAACATTAACTCATAAAAATATCAGAAAATTAACTAATGTCTTAAATAGATACACATTAAAAGCACAATTTATTATGATGTTATCCTGGATATATTTTTTGAAAGTATCTATCATATAGATGTATATAACTCCTCATTGACTAAATATTTTTTAATTGAGTATTTCTTAAGGGTTTTTTAAAATAAAAATTTACATCAAAAATTTATAGCATAAAATATTAAATAGTCTGTGTATATATATATGCTTACATAAGTAATTTAAATTAAATAAATTAATACATCATAGGTATATAACCAGTAGCATTTTTATCAAGCCCCTAAGCATTCTTTTTTTTTTTTTTTTTTGCTGAGGCAATTGGGGTTAAGTGACTTGCCCAGGGTCACACAGCTAGGAAGTGTTAAGTGTCTGAGACCAAATTTGAACGCAGGTTCAGGGCTGGTGCTCTATCCACTGCTCCACCTAGCTGCCCCGACTAAGCATTCTTTTTAATTTTTTAAATGTTTTTATTTTTTTCTGAGTATTTATTGAGTGCAAACTCTCCTCTGATGCAGGTCTTCTCTAAAAAGGCTTACAGTGCTATCTGTAGCCTTGAGAAAAATGTGCCATGCCACATGGTTTTGTAGGTAAAGTGCCAGGCTTGGAGTTAGGAAGACCCAAGTTCAGATCATGCCTCAGATGCTAGCAATATAACAACAGGTATATCACTTTATCATTCAGAACCTATTTTCCAAATCTCCAAAATGAAAGGAAAAATATGATGGCATCCAACTCTGATGAGTTAAGAAGCTTAAATGATCCAATGCACACAATACTTTGCAAACTATAAAGTAATATATTATATGTCAGAAGCAGAATTTGAGTCAGATCTCAGGACTTCTCTACCCTAAAGCAAAAGGACTCTATTTTCATACTATTCCATTAAGTAAATGACAAAACTTTTTTTCTAAAAATATGACAGTATAAGAGACTTATGTAAACTAAATATAGGATGACAGGGAGTTTGTATAACTAAAAAAAAATCTTAAATGCAGGACTATTGCTCCTTGCGCTATACATGATAACATTTTGGTTTTCCACATTGAATAGATTTCAAACTTGTAGGTTCATGACTTGAAGGATATGTTTTGCTCATGAACCACCTGGGTATACTAGAAGAGGTATAGAAAGTAAATAAAAAGGTTCCTGTGACTCAGATTTTCAGGGGAAAAAATAGACAAAAATTCTGCACATCAGTCTGCCATAAAAAGGTATTTTTCTTCCAAGTATATGTGAAGGATTGAGTGGTTTTTAAAATTTCTGTTTCCTCAATGATACATTTAATTAGCTACAGAAAATAGCCCATACAAAGAGGGGAAAAGGCCAGTTCTTGAAAGAGAAAAATAAATAAGTCTCTTCTCAGTTATCCAGAATTAGTAACATAGCTGGAAATTCCAAACAGTGCTCCATTTTTGAGTAAAATCACCCAACTGGTTAGAAGTGGACAGATAGGCTTTACTGATTTTCTACGGTAGACCACCAGTACTCAATTGACCTAAGGGTGGGAAGAATGCAAGACCCCACAGTATTTGTTTTTTGATTATCAAAAAGCATTAAATTTTGTAGTAAAATGTAGCTTTAGTGGCTGTCTTCCAGCAAGTTATATGCCCCATGTATATATTAAAGTCATGGAAGAGTCCTTGCTACATTCAGGGAAAGAACTGTTTGGTGATCTGATTATCATTATCAAGTGAAGAATAAAAAAAAGCATGTGTCCAGCAAATGTATTTATTATTGTGAGGCAAGATGTCTGGTCAAGTGCCAAGTTGGATTCCACATAGTGAAGCAATCCAGGTGATCCTTTTAGTTAATGACTGTTCAAATTAGTAAGGACTTTGGCTATTACATGATCTCCTTAGTAGAGGCAGCTAGCTACGTGGCCCAGTGGATAAAGCCCTGGATCAGAAGTCAGGAAAATGAGTTCAAATTGAGCTTCAGACACTCACTAGCTATGGGCTCCAAGCAAGTTACTTAACCTCTGCTTGCCTAAATTCTTACTTGTAAAAGGATAAGATATTTGAAAAGCACACTTTGCAAACCTTAAAGCACTACAGAAATGCTAGTTTTTTTTATTAAGTCCATAGCCACTCAAGATTAGGATTACAGTCCACAAGGAAAATAAGTGGATAATAATGTATATATAATTATATCCTGAATAGGCCCTGAAGATGGACAGTGACTAGGTCTAAACATTGAGTAAGAAGAGTGAAGATTAGATTGAATTTGAAAAAATGTTCTCGGTGTGCCTTTTCAGAGTGTTTTCAAGAGAACAAACTCTTCTCTGATACATAACCATATGTATATAAAAATAAGAACCCCTGAACTAGAGGAAGGTATCCAACTTTTATTTAGACTCTGTGAAGAATTAATGAAAGGATATAGATAAATCACATAGGATTAGAGTAACACAAACCTCAGGTTTAACAGCTTAGAGGTTAGCTACTCCAGCTGGTACCCACAAGTCTCATCTACCTTATCCCTGATGAGTAGTCATCCAGTCTTTTCTTTAAAACCTTTATGGAGGGGCCATGTGCCTGCCACCTTTTAAGGAAGTCTACTTCACTTTTGGACAGCTTTAATTATTAGGAACTTTTCCCCTTGCACTTGTTTGAAATATGCATCTCTATAACTTTCCCTCATTGGTCTTAATTGTGTCCTCCGGGAGCAAGCCAAGAAATCTGAGTCTCTCTAGTATCTGAAAACATGTGTTTTTTTCTTCTCCAGACTACATGTCCAAAGTTCCTTCAGTCAATTTTCATATCACATGATCTGAAGATATGTCAACATTCTGGTCAGCCTTCTCTGGATGCTATCCAGCTTATCAGACTTCCATTTTATGGTAGTTTCTTTGTAGCCAGTTTATCCATATTCTTTTAGACTCTTCTTAGCACCAGATGGATTATTCCCCTCGGCCCTTTGATTACTGTCCCCCTCCCCCCAACCCACTTGCAGGGACAAAGATTTCAGCTAAATCTAAGGGAAAAATTCCTACAAATGAGAATTATCCAGGCATGTGTTGTCTTAGGAAGCAGTTCATCCCCACTAGTTCTCCCTCCCTATCCTCCACAATGAAGATCTTAAAGAGACTGAATGGCCACTTATCAGAGATGATTAGATAGGATTTGTAGGTATCATTTGAAGAGAGCAACTACTATCTGAGATTAGCATAGGGCAAAGGAATAAGTAAAAGGAGGGGGAAGAAACTATTGCTATACATTGGACTAGCATTATCCCCCTTCCTTAAGAGTATCTAGGGGAAGCAACAGGTACAGTCTTAATTTGATGAACAAGGTGACACTAATCTGATTCTAAATTCTATATTATAAACTCATCTCTTTGGCCTGTTATTCTCCAGTAGTTTTAAGACTGTGTACAATCAAACTCTCTTATGTTTTTAGTAGCTGGTACCTTAAATAAGATTTTAACTGGGAAATAGAAAATTACCCACATTTGAACTATATTTGAATATATATATAACTGCTGACATTTCTGTTATGCTTTAATGATTTGCAAAGCACTTTAGATATATTATCTCCCTTGATTTTACGGAAAACTCATTTGAGAATTTTTAATTAGGTGTTTACTCTTAAGGCCTGTAGCTTTGGGGAAAAACTTTTACTCTCTTTGTTTCAACTTTGTGGGCTCCCTCCTTCATATTCCTTTCCCTTCCTTTTCCCACCTCCCTGGTTTTATGAAGGAACTCTATCAAGGCTTACTTTCTTTACTGTTTGTGCCAAAAAATTCCATTATTAGAGCAGAGTTTTTCCTCAGGTTATACTTTCATAAGAATGTGTAAACCCACATTTAAATGTCTTAGATCATTTAAGGAGAGTCAGACATGGGAACAATAATGAAAACCTTGAGTTTGGGCTGGTGATGTTACATGTATTTGTTTAGCACTTTTGATAGTAGAATATCTTGGTTTTTTTTTTTAAATTTTATGAAAGGTAGAGTGTTATTGATAAATTAGGGAATGCATTTCCAATGTGCAAGTAGTGGAAAGGCTTGGGGATGCTATCCCTATGATAAGTTGGATCCTACTAAAAAATAAAATAAAAAAAAATACAAGATGTTATTGTGACAACTTAGACCTATACACATATGCCAGCATATTTTAAAGGGGAGGAAAAGGGCGAACACCAAGCACTTGGCAAAAGAGGCTAAATTGTGACTGCAAATTGAGCTTGGCTTGCCTAGCCATTGTAGTTCATTCTCTGTTTTGGCACCAGCGACTCCATTATTTCCCCTTTGTGCTATTCTCATCTCTTGCCCCGTATTTAATCCATGCACTCTCAGCTGTTAGATGTTTAAAGCTGGTGCTCTGTCTCACACCAATGCTTCTACTCTCTCTTTCTCTGTGCATTTTAGGGAGCACTACATTCATTTTAATGCTTGCTTAAAGGATGTTGAGTATCAAGCACCCCCCAAGTGTAGGCAACCATAATGTTATCTGTGGGATGAAATAAAAATACTCTTGCCATTAGTCATACAACTTGTAGAGTATAACCCCTGGTACTTAAGATCAAATAATATAAACTATTATTTATATTGCTAAAAGGTCAAATCACCTATGTGAAAGTGAGTAGTCATCATCTCATTTTAGACTTTCACATTAATTAGGCTCACTGCAAAGATAGAAAACTAAGATGTAGTTAATTAATAAGAATTTAAATTTCAAAGACAACTGGATTCACTCCCAGCAAAGGTTAATAATGAATTCATGTGCAGCTTTAAAATATGACAAACAGTTTTCTGTAAAAATGCCTTTTTAAAAAATATGCAAGTTATCTTTAGAGATGACTTTTGAAGAGAGCATACAGCAGCACTAATTTTAATTGGTCTTGTCTTATTGATGAGGAATAGACAGGATCTTGCCTGATAGTACAGTTTTTCCTCACAATAGTTTTTCCTTACTCTCCATTTGATGTTCTCCTTTTAATTTTTTCACCTTGAAAATTTTCCAGGCTTTTTTAGATAAGGGAATTTTTCTTGCATATGACAAAGTTTTTTGTTTGTTTGTTTGTTTTTTTTTTTCATTTTACCTTGTGATATTCTTTTTATCAACAGGTTAATGCACCAAAGCCCATCACAAAACAAATCAATCAAGTTCCAAACAAGTCCAAAGACAAGAGAAGTGCTGAGTCTCATGTAATCTGGAGACAAGTACAAAAAAAGGAGAAGCTGGTTGGACTGATTAACAGTGAAGCAGCTCAGGTAAGAGCTGTCCTCTACTCTCCCCCTCTCCTTAATGTTGCATTAGAATATGACCTTTGGGAATAAAGATATTTTATTTTCTCTTGAGAGCCAAGATTGTGTTAAGTAAGGAGACAGAAAAATGTCCAGCTGATGTAATCAAAGCAGTTAATACTAATTATCATAGAAGTGAGATCAGTGAGTATTTGTTTCCTAGTGCTGATTTCTTCCATTATCCCAAGAACATGAGGAAGTGTACTTTGTTTTTTTAGGTTGTGAATTATTAGAAATACCCCAGTGTAGCTTGTACTTTGGAATCAGTATCTCACAAAACTGACCCTTGTAAGCACATGCAGCTAGGTTTGTACCCTTGTCAGCAGTGCTGCCTTTTGCACTGATCAGTGACTGACAGACTCAGAGCAATGATGGGGGTTTCATTTATCACCTTTTGACTGGTTTAGTCATATAACAGCATCTGTTACTAACACTTCTGGACAAGAAGAAAAGGCAAAATCAAAAAGATGTCTTTTTTGGACTTAGTCACTTAGATGGGTAATTCCATTAAGTACTTATTAGTGGCAATTTGTTTTGAGCTATGACCTCTGCTTTTATATTCAGAGAAAGATAACTTACTAAAATGCAGATGTATATGATGATTTATTTTAATTATTGCTATTTCATATGTCCCTGCCCTTCTTCTCCCCCACCCAATGTCCCCAAAGTAGTTTTTGCTTTGTCAAATAACTGCTTTTACTGTTTTTAACTTTAACCATTGTGGCAGAAAATGGCAGTATAATTCATATAAGTAGCTTTGAAGTGTATATTTTTCTAACCATCCCAGGATCATGATTGGTATAACTTCTATGCCTTTCAGACATCACTCTCTAATGTTCCTAAAGAATTCGTTTTGACTGTGGCATTTTGGCTAGGGGAACCAGCCAAGTTATGAGAATTCCAGGACCCAACCTTTAAGGTCTTTATATTGCTATTTACAATTAGTGCAGTAATACAGGGATCCAGTAAAAACAGTAGACTGAGTGCTGGGCCTGGAGTAAAGAAGGCTTGAGTTAAAATTTAGCCTCAGACATATACCTAGCTGTAGGATTCATCCCTGGGCAAGTCACTTAAAAACAACACCAGTACCACCACCAAAAACCAACTGCCTCAGTTTCCCCAACTGTAAAATGGGTTGTTGTGAGGAACAAATTAAGTAATATTTTCAAATGCTTAGTCCAGTAGTCTAGCACTTAGTAAGTCTATAAAAATAGTTCTATTATTATAGTGAATATGTTTTTAGCATATCTCATTCTCCTCTTTCTTTACTATGAATGAAGCTGTTAAGGATGATTTATGAAAGTAACACAGTGTTGACTGTTTTAGTTAAATGTGAAAATTGAGAGAGATTGAAGGAGTAGGTCTTATTGTTTGATCTTTGCTTCTAAGTTGCACAATGACCAGCCGGCCAGGGCAGAAAATAATAGAAAAAAAACTTGGCTTTTAGGGACATTGTCAAAAGGAAGTTTGGTTTTAAATGCATCTCAGTAGCTTCTATTAATTTCACATTGTGATTGTAAAGTTAACTAATGTATACTTCATATTACTCAATGCAGATATACACTTACATTATGTACAAAAAGAGTTCATTTTAATTATGCTTTTCTTTATTGGCAAATGAGATAATATATGTGAAGCATTTTAGAAATACTAGCTATTATCATTATTATTAGATGTATCTCCTTTGAAAAATATTAAATATAAAAGCAAAAGATGATAGCAATAAAATGTATTTTAAATGAAAATTACTAAGTGAAACAAAATGGCAGTTTTCTTATTGTGTTGATATGATTTTACTTAATGCAAAATTTAATTTAAATCAGATGAAAGTAATATACAGGTATGTAGGAGGTACATCATAGTCTTCTTAATTAGTGGTATTTTCCCAACTTTGGGGAGGAACAGAGCAACTTTTGGGTTTTTTAAGGTAATCTTTACCCAAAAAAGAATGAAAATATTTTAAAGATCTGTTAATTTATTGGTGTGATTGTGAGTTCCTATTCTGATATAACCAATCACAACCCCTTTATAACATAGTAGTTTTATTCTCAGAAGTGAGCAAATCTTAAAAAACTGCTACATCTAACCTGATAAAGAGTCTCTTGGAACTTAAAGTTGACTGATCCTTGGCTTGAAAATCTACTAAATCATATGGTGGGTAGACTATGACCCCAATAGTGAGAAAATGTACAGCTAAGCCTTTTTAATAAAAACTCAAAACATTTAAATCATAAACTGCAAAGTGTAAGCAAAAGATAATTTTTTAAAATTTAAAAGAAAAAAATACTTAAGATCTAAACTTTAGAAGTCATTCAATATAAATATTAAACTGTATAGAATGTTACATTATGACATGCATGTCCTTCAAATATCTACTTGTATTAGTTTTAATTTCTGTATTACAAGTAATTGTTAAACATATCCCTCATATAAAAAACAAACATTAACAAAAAATTTTTTAATACAGAAAAAATTGGCACATTTTCTGTCTCTAAATTCTCTATATAGCTCAAATCTTTATTTGGTAATTTTGAATAAAAATTTTAAAAACACATGAACATAAGACCTTCCTGTATAATAATTTGTTTAGTATTTATTAGGATAAATATGTTAACTAAATATGTATTTATTCTTCCATAGGAAAACACAGGAAGAAGACACAAATATCAAGAATTTTTATCAGTACCAGAGCTCCCCAATAAAACCAGCTATGAACATTTTTCAAGCTCATTTCATAAAGATTTTCCTAGGTCAGGTATATCCAGTCAGTGCCCATTTTATTATACAGATGAAATGCCCACTCAATTCAGTACCAAGGCTATGAACTTAAAAGAGTATGAGAGCAAGGGATTTTGGCCCACTATTTCCCACCTTACACTCAGTGAAGAGACCAAGGCAGATGTGTATCACTATAGCTTAACCATATTTTTTCTTTTGATTTTAGTAGCCCTTTCTTTGTACTTTCTTTGAAGACATCTGCTAAATTCCTTCTGGTTATTTTCTTAATTTTGTCTTCTTTACTGAAAAAACGTCTCAAGTTCTTGTTTCAGGATTTCCTTCCAGACATTTTCAGTGTAATTGGCTTGGAAAAGAGAGAATACTTTTTAAGTACATAGAACTTGCAAAAATAAAACCTCTGAATCACAGAAATGGTGTAATGTTATATTTTGAAAAACTCACATTTACAGAATGCTTTATAGGTTACAAAGCACTTTCTTTCCAATCATAGGAGAAGATAAGTTGTATTATTGTGCCCCATTTTATATATGAAGAAACTGAGGCTCACAAAAATAAAATGACTGTCAGAGTTTCACAGCTATTTGGTATCTCAATACTAAGTCTATTTCTGACTTGGATCAGGTCCTGATTCTATAATTAAAGCTCTACAAATTACCATGGGGCTGAGTTTTATTGATGAAAGCTATAAAATTATTTTTAAATTGTTATAATTTTTCAAAATACCCAAAATATAAATTTAAAACTTTGATGATGGATAATTCATTTCATAGAAAAAATCAACTTGGAAAAAATTTTAAAGTGCTTGTACTGTTCTTTAAATGCCATTATATCTAATGATCTATTCAGTTAGCTACAGTGAAGGATATTATATTTACCTTACTGCAGTATGGGCATTCACCAAAGATGATGTTAAAGCTCTGTCTGCTGGTCATCAGACCTCTCAACCACTGTAAAAAGAGAGAGGAGAGAGAGGTTATAGATTATAATCAATTTTAGATTAATTAGACCAACATCCAAAACAGTCAAAAATCAAATTTTTCTTTTCCTTTGTAAAATATTGCGATGTTCTATTTCTGCTTACAAACATTTTCAGTTGTAATAGTTTACTTTGGAAAACAAATACAGCAGGAGCACATTTTTAATAATGTACTAAAGGCTGAATATGGAGGTTCACACTCTGTCACTTTCCACTAGTCTTGGTGAAGGAATGATAGGTTTGTAATCATTTTTATCCACTATTTGATACTTAGTAAATTGATTTAAGAACAGTGATCATGCTGTTTCCCCAAACTTCACCTGCCATTTCCTATCTCCCTGCCTTTTTACAGGCTATACCCCATGTCCGGAACACATTCTCTTTTCACCTCAGCCTTTTAGATTCCTTAAAGTCTGGGCTTAGGTTTTTGTGGGAGCCATCTGATTCCCTCATGTTAAATGTTTTTCTCTCCTTTTATTACTTGGCATTTCCTTTCCTATGTATCTACTGAATTCCCCTAATAGAATTTAAGCTCCTCAAGGGCAGGAACTGCTTTGTTTTTATATCTGAATCCACTGCATATAGCAGTACTTCTTGCATGTGGAGTAAGCATTTAATATCTGCTGAACTGAAATAGACCTAGTCCATAATGATTTGCACTATCAATATTTTCTAATGAGTCCTTCACAACAGTTGATTATATTAATGAAGCAATTCTTCAATGTGCCACCAATTAAACTCTTCAGGAACAAATGTCTTCTTTATCTAGTTTCTCAATCAATCAATATACAATTTCTAAGTGCCTACTATGTGCCAGGCACTGTGCTAGACTGGCGGGAATACAGAGAGAAAATGAAATACTCTTAGTTCTCAAGGACCTTACATCCTACTGGGAGAGGCAAAATGGATATATGTCTCTTATCTATCTTGGAAACATATACCAATATAATGGTATGAGTATAATGATATAATTGGTACATACCAATAGTAATGGATGAGAGAAGTAGAGACTTCATGTAGAAAGATGTAGTAGAAAAAAATAAATGAGAGATTTTACAAAGTGTTGGCAAAGAAGGAGTATAGTGTAGAGAAGAATAGAAGGTCACATGTGAGGAAATGAAAATAGTCAATCTGACTAGCCCATGGAATAGGGCAAAGGAGATAATGTCTAACAGGAGAGTATGGAGCCAGATTATGAAGGGCCTAAAGGGGGGAAGCCAGTCAGTGGAACTTATTGAGTAAGAAGAGTGACTTGATCATTAGAATTGTGCTTTAGGAAAAGTCATTTTAGCAGCTGGGAGAAGGACTGACTGCACTAGGGCAAGAACGTAAGACAGGGAGCTCAAAAGATATAGATGGAGAAATGACAAGATTTGGCAATTGATTGGTTAGGTGAGACATGTAAGAATTCAAAGATAAGGAAGAGTTTGTAAGCCTGGGTAACTTTGTCTTCTTTTTATTCTTGAAGACATCCACATCAGGGAGATATGTAAGTGAACTGGATTTAAGTGAGGGTTGGCTCTGCAAAGTCAGCAGCTTCACTTTCTCCCAGAACCATCTGGGGCTAGTGGCCAGATATGGATCAGAACTGGAGATGGCCCTGGATGCAATGGGAGACTTTCCCAGGTCTCAGTTTGATCAAGACAACACCTAATCAGTGATTAAGGAAGCAAAAACATGCCCTTTTTTAACCTAGTTAAAGAGGGAAAAAAGAAAAAAAAAAAAAAAAGAGAATTCTGGGGAGATGATGGAGGTCAGAAAATGCCACGCTCTCCAGATTGCCCCCACAAACAAGATAAAAGCAACATTTGAGAGAACATAAGAGCAGTTAAAAAGAAACAGGAGTTAGGGCAGGACAGGGATCCTTAGGAGACAATCTGAGAAGATCCAAAGAAAGATGCCAAGAAGGAGGTTTGCCCTGTGAAGTGTCAACACCTCCAGGCAAGCCCTGGAGCTAGCTGGGTTGGGAGCCACAGGAACTTCCACTTCCCAGACAGTGTAGAGAGCTGGCTGCCCAGAGTCTGAGGGAGGGAACTTCTGCCATTAGGAACCCCAGTAGCTGCCCTGCTGAGATGCTGGGTCTAGGGGAGAAGGAACCAGCACTTGCCTGGTGAGTGCCCAAGCAGTGGGGCCAGCAGGCACTTAGAGGAGGCTTCTTGGTTTCTGTTCCAGGCCAGAGGGAGAACTGAAGGAGGACATGAGGACAGAGGCATCATTCCCACACCACAGGTCTAGGGGTAATTACACTGAATAGTCTTTATTTTGAAAGAAAAAAGCAAGCAAAGGAGAAAGAATCCAACCAAAACTGGGCTTCATCTTCAGAGAAGGATACTAAAGGGGAGAAAAGGCCTTTCCTACTCCAAAGAGTGATGGTAAATGGTCACCTGCCCCAAAAGAATTCAGAGAACTCAGATTTTAAAAATGAAATAAGAAAAATTAGGAAAAAGAAAAAAGAAAAATAAGATTATGAAAAGAAAGTCAACTAAGTAGAAATGAAGATCCAGAGTCTTAAACTAGAAAAAGACTGAAAATTAGAAAGGGAAGCCAGCAAAGTCATGAGACGAAGGCATAAACAAATATAAAGAATAACAAATAGAAGAGAATGTGAGTCATCTCATAAGAAAAACAATAGCTCTGGGGTATTAGATGGTGTAGGAGGGCTAGTAGTTCTGAAATGCTACTCATGAGGAATGGGTTAAAGAAGGAACTAAATGTTACATACACACAATATACATACACACATACATACTGCATGTGTATATACATATATAACTTATATTTAGAAAAGTATAAAGCTCTTCAAAATTTATAAAGAATTTATATATATATATAATTTATAAAGAAATAAGAATGGAATCGGATAAGATGGAATATAGAAGGATATTTATTACAGGTTAATGAGAATGAAATAAAGGAGAGGAAAAGAGCTGGGGGAGAAAATAAGGGAGGAGTGGGGTGAGGGAGGAGGTTAAATAATAGTATGTCAGGCCAGTGGATGTATGTAAGTAAGAAGAGTCAACTGGAACAGGAAACGAGATACACACAAACACAGTAATAATAATCAAGAGTAGAATTTATTAGAAAACAAAAGCAAAGGTAATAAGTATTGATCTCAGGCAAAGTTAAAATTGAAATAGATTGAATCAAAAGAGAAAAAATAGGGAAACTATATTATTTGTCATCCACATTAAAACTGTTTTAGACTACCCAAAACTAAGGCTGAAATATTGTGGTATAGGAAATGATCAGTTGGAAGATTTAGAAAAGTAGGGGAAAACTTGAAACTAAAAAGGATGTTATCCAATTTCAGAGAAACAGAGAACAATAAAACTGCAAAATTGTAGATGAATGTAAATATGTATATTTGTGCATTATTATAGGTATCTATGTATATGTGTTTATGTATGTGTGTGCATATTCACACATATATGGATATATAAATATATGTGTGCTTAACTGTAACCTGCTTGGGGAAAGTGGGGAAGAAAGAAGAACAAAAGAATAAAGTAAAAAGTGCATAACAGGGAACCAAAGAAAACCTACAAGGAAGCCAAAAAAAGAAGGCCAGTTTTGAATACAATGTGTTCTATTATAATATACATTTTCTTGAAATGGAAATTTATTGTTGCATAAATTGAATCCTCTCATGTACTGTGGTACACATGACAATTTTTTTTGTTTCTTTTTTTCCTGTTTTGTATTTGTTTTAAATAAATAACCCAAAAAAGTAATAAATCTGGGCTGAGAAGACTTTCAAGGTTTTTGGCCAAAACAGAAGCAATTGCTATTTATATTTATTCTAAGCCAATCAGACCCAAATAAAGATCAGATAGGGCTGGGCCTGAGAACTTTGTTGGCTAGTCAGTGAGAGCCACAGTGATTTGGGTTTAAGGCATGATCCTAGTCCATAAACCCCAAGATTATCTTGAGAGATTACAGTGATCAAAATTTACATTCCTTTCGGCAGAGTACAGGTATGGTACTCTATGTGGGTAGAGGGAAGTGAAGGGAAAGAAGAAAAGAAAAGACAAAATTAGGTAATGTAATGAATGGAATACTAGACTGAGTCAGGAAAAGCTGAATTTGACTCCTGCCTCTAACAAATTATGTGATCCAAATTTCTTTCAATTTCTTCATCTGCAACTTTTTTCAAGGTTGTGAGAATAAAATAAGAAAATATACATGCATACATATCATATTATATATGATATGTAAATACAGCATTTATAAAGCATTTTATAGTACTTTACAAACCACAAAGATATATATTTATACACATACATCTAGGTATATAACTGCAAAGCATAAAGTGTTATGTAAATGCTAACTATTATTACTAGAACAATGAATGATTACCTGGACTGCAAAGAGGTGAGGTTTGTAGTGAAAGATAATGAGTTCCAATTTGGAGCTATGTTCAAATTTGGAGCTATGCTCAAAAAGTATACCCTTTGACCCAGCAGTGTTTCTATTGGGCTTATATCCCAAAGAGATCTTAGAAGAAGGAAAGGGACCCACATGTGCAAAAATGTTTGTGGCAGCCCTTTTTGTAGTGGCTAGAAACTGGAAACTGAATGGATGCCCATCAGTTGGAGAGTGGCTGAATAAATTATGGTATATGAATGTTATGGAATATTATTGCTCTGTAAGAAACAACCAGCAGGATGAATTCAGAGAGGCCTGGAGAGACCTGCATGAGCTGATGCTGAGTGAAATGAGCAGAACCAGGAGATCATTATACACGGCAACAACAAGACTATATGATGATCTATTCTGATGGACATGGCTCTCTTTAACAATGAAATGTTTCAAACCAGTTCCAATTGTTCAATGAGGAAAGCCATATACAGCCAGAGAGGGATGTGAAATGTGGACCACAACATAACATTTTCATGCTCTCTATTGATGTTTGCCTGCATTGTGTTTCCTTTTTCTGATTTTTCTTTCTTGTAGATATGATTTTTCTTGCACAACAATGATAAGTGTGGAAATATGTATACATATATTCGATTTGTCAAGTATTTTAACATAATTAACATGTAGTGGATATCCTGCCATCTAGGGGAGGGGTGGGGAGTAGGGGGGGAAAATTGTAACAGAAAGCTTTGTAAGGGTTAATGTTAAAGAATTACCCATACATATGTTTTGCAAATAAAAAGTTTTAATAAAAAAAAAAAAAGATAGAGTTCCATTTTGAATAAGCCAAGTTTGAGATTCCCATGGGTCATTCAATTTGAAATATTCACTAGGCAGGTGGTTAAGAGATATACAGAAATGGAGTTTTCTGGTTGGACATAAACCCATGAGAGCTGATGAAGTCACCAAATGAGAAAATGTAAAAAGATAAAGAGAATCCAGTGTCCTTGGATAAGCACCCTTAAATAGGAAGGTCTGATTTCAATAGTTAGCCATCACAAGAGCCTGAGAAAGAGCGATCAGACAAAAAAAAAAGCAAGAGAGAACCCTAAAAGGTGACAGTATCGAGGGTCAGCAGCATCACAGACTGCAGAGAGATCTAGAACGGTGAGAGAAGAGAAAAGGCCACCATGTCTGGTAATTAAAAGATTGTGGATAACCTCTGAGAGTAGGAGGTCTAGTCATATTGCATATAGTTGAAGAGCTGGGGAAAGGAGAACAAATGGACATAATGACAAATTGCTTAGGATTTGAAAAATGAAGATTGACATCTCTGGGGAGAAATGAATCCAGTAAGGGTCTCCTAAAAGGATTTTTTACATGGAATCACCAATTAGTATCTATGCTCTCACAGATGAAATAAAAGTAAATATATTTTTCACTTCCAAAGTACTTAAGTATCTACTGTGATCCAAAACCAAGACAGTATAAAGCCAATGACTTTC
>JAJPUD010001640.1:223452-243251 GCA_023553655.1 Myrmecobius fasciatus | reverse complement strand
AACTTGTACTTGCTAATGGGTTTGGTAAAAGGGCTGATGAAAGAGGAAGATTCCATGATAAGATTTTAGATGACTCACAGAATCCATGTACCTTAAACACTTTAAGTGAAGCTTTAAAACACCTGTTTACCTCATATAAGCAGGTCTGATGGAAAGGTTGTCCACATTGGGAATTATCACATACTTGATCTGGGATGGCACCATCCAGGCGATAAGCATAACAAATCCCACAATCCATTGTGAAATCCTTAAAATGAAAGCTGTAATTTAATTTCCAAACTTCATTGTTTAAAATTAGAAGAATGATGTGGGACAGTTTTAAGATATGCTCAGTAATTTTTAAAGATAAATGCGCATTATTTACAGATACTATGTAGTATTTCCTTATTCAATTAATAACACTGGCACAATAAACATGCCCTAAAGGATTTTTTTTTGATTGGCATGAAGCTTAGTCCCTTTAATTATTTTCCCATACTGTATTGAAATACAACAACCATTACGTCACTGTAATATTGTAAAGACTGGGGCTTGGAATTAGTTCTACAGTTTTACAATTATATAGCTAACATTTTTTAAAAAATGAGAATCTACAACCATAAAACTTTGTTCAAAAATCAACTTTAAAGTTATTTGTACAATATAGTAATAGTGCTAAAATTGAAAAAGTTGTGCCACTATCTTGATAAGCAATTCTACTAAGCTAATTAGAACTTTATTTCAGTCATCCCTATGAAAATGGTGTAGGAACACCAAACATCTCATTAGCTACTCTGAACCTTTCCCCCCCACTTTTAATAATAATGATGTGTGTCATTAATCACCTTGCTATGAGGACCATGAAAAAAAGTACATTTATAACCACCAATCAAAGGTTAACAAGTTCTTTGATGATGCAACTGTTGCTTGTAGTTCAGAAATCTTTGTTACAATATTCTGCCAATTACTTCTCTTTTCAATGTCTTGTCTTTGTCAGATATAAGATCATTTGACTTTCATCAGGTTACCCTACTTAGGACAATGTATTATTTCTGAATAACTTACAGATTTTTCCAGGATAGCACGTACAGGAAATTCAATTTCTAAAACATTTTTCAAATTTTGTAACAGGCTAGTTTCCGGATCCCTAAAAGTAAAAAAATAAAACTATTTCATCCAATAGCTTTTAATTAATATTTTTTTTAAATACACTTGGAATATTAGGCCATGAACACAGAAAAATAATTAAAATAGTTTACTCCCAAACTTACCACATATGTATATTCTTGCTCAGCTTAATTCCCAGGGGTTTTACCACTTAAAGAGGAAAAAAAACACCCAACATCAATTTTTCTTTCTTTTATTTCTTTTGGAATTTCACACATTTGAATAGTACTTGCTTTTAAACTATGTGGTTAGAAAGTCCAAAATAATTACTTTAAGTGATAATTATGACTACTAAATATAATTCAAATGACTGATATGTATACAGAGAAAATGCAACATATTACTATTTATTACTTTAAAATAATACAATTAACCATATAATATTATTGGAAGCAAAAGCACAACCATTTTGAAATTAGCAGACAAAGGCTAGATAACTTAGTCTATCAAGCAATTAATTAAAGTTAAAAGAAAAAAAAACTGCTCATACCATGATCAGCACCAAGAAAGAAGCATTCAGGAAGCATTGTGGGATGCCTGGGGTCTACATCTATATTTACTGAAACATTATTTCCTACAATGTAAAGGGAAGCTATCAATTTAAAGTTACATGGAAATAATATAAAATTATTATAGCTCTGGCAGGAGAAAAGAGAGGAAAGGGGAGGAAGGAAGGGAAGAGGGCAGGGGAGAGGAAGAGGGAAGCAAAGAGAAAGAGGGAGAAGAAAAGGAGAGGAGAAAGAGGAAGGAGAAAGGAAGAAGAGGAAGAAATAATTTGGTAGTTTCTTAAATAGGGTTAAGGAGGTCAAAATTATTCAAAATGAAATTCCAATTTATTGAATACTAAAAAGACTAAAAAAAAATAACAAATATATTACTCTTCTAAAGATGATGTTTGTACAAATAAAATAGCTCAATTATGACAAAGTCTTCAAATCATGACAAATATGGCAAAGTACCACAAATGAGCTGACAATGAAAAAACTGGCACAAAAAAATGGCACTGAGTTTTTAATGCCCCTTTAAATAACTTTCTCTTTCATAAATCAACATGGGTCAGATACCAAAGGAATTGATATGTAAATGGTGACCACTGTCATTTGTACATTTTAAAGTCCTTACAATAGCTTATGGCCAAACTCTATGATTGGTTTGTGAAAATAGTGACTGAAATTCTCCCAGATAAGAGGCAATCCTTTTTTAAGTGAAAAGCTATTCACTCAGGAAGGAAGATTCTATTCATAAAAATGAAGCCCATTTAAACAAAAATTGTCTTTGGGAAAACTTAACAAAAATCTGCTCTATTTTTCAGGTTTTCTTAGGTTAACTTTAGTAATGTATTAATTACCGATTTCTTCTAGTCATTATTAATATGTAGTTAAAAACATTCATGTTAATGGTTGTTTGGAATGAATTATAAGTTGTTTACTCTGTTCAAGGACAATTTTGTTTTCGGCTTATATGAACATGGAAATATGATAGTTTTACATCTTATAAAAAAAGTCTTGAGATTACTCTGAAAATAAAGAATTAATATTTAAAATATAATAAAAGGAAGCAATCAGCACCAATGGAGAAAATGGCAAGTCCTTTGGATTAAAAAAAAAAACAATTTTCCAAATATGCATTTTTTAAATCCAGATTTTTAAAAAAATTTATTTCAAATTCTGAATAAAAGAGTTCTGTAAACTGATTAATCCAAATAATGCTAATTCTTTACTTTTAAAAGGAGCTGTAGTGTCTTAACTCTCCTTGGCAGGAGGCAAGTTAACTTAGTGTTCACTCAGCAGGATGAAAACCTGGTCCTTGAAGGAAGAATGGTAGTGGATCATAGGTGAATGTGTCACATGAAGACCAATCAATACCTGAAGCATGGAAGGAGTTAGCAAGAAAATATAGAAAGGATATCTTTGTATAACTGATATCATATAACTTGCCTTCTCAAAGAGTAGGGGTGAGACTGCAGGGAGGGAGAGAAACTGGAAGTCAAAATTATTAAAAATGAATGTTAAAGGTATAATTCTAAAAAAAAAGGAAAGGATATATTAATCTACTAAATTATGGAGAAAATAAATGAAAACTAATTCATATCCATTCTTACAATCCTCTGAAAGAAGCAGAAATAAAACAAGATAGGGGAATGAGAGGAAAATAAAATTTAAGAACAACTACTTATTGGATATCCCTGAAGAAAATCGTTTCATTATTGATATCTGATAGTTATCCCAATATATCTTGATTTGATTTATTATTTCATACTTAAATTCCTTTAGGCTTTTTCAAGTTACAAAGCAAGAAATATTATGAATAGAATAGACCTGGGAAACAGTGCTTTCTACCCAAGAATAGTGGAATATTTAGCTGTTTTGTATATAATCCACAGTGCCTTGGTAGAAACTACTGTAATCTGGGGGTACTTTGGAAATGATTCATAGCTCAAAATCATCCCCATTGTGTTATGAATCATCACTAGAAAGAAAAAGATACAATTGCCCTATGTGAACTGTAGTCCAAAATATAGATTTTCAAGTCAACAGGCATTTATTAAGTATTTACTATGTTATTCATCAAAACCAAAATTACCCTCTCCTCTAAAATAAAATGGTGGGGCAAGTATTTTTTCAGTATTTCATAATAGAACATCTAAGTCTAAGTACCTCCAAAGGATTTTCCATTTCATTATAAGATAGATGATATAAGTAAAATTCTATGTCTACACAGAATTTTCTTTCATAATATTTATATTTTCCACACATGATAATTAAGTTAAAATTATTCTGGAATATAAAGTTATGTTTAAAATAATTTTTAGTTTTTGTTGTTGTAATTGTTTTAGTCATGTTTGACTCTTTATAACACCCCCAGTGGGGGTTTTCTTGGCAAAGATACTTGTTGTGATTTCTTTCTCCAACTCATTTTACAGATGAGGAAACCGAGGCAAGCAAATAAATAAGTGAATTGTCCAGGGTCACACAGCTAGTAAGTATCTGAGACCAGTTTTGAGCACAGAGAGATGAGTTTTTTTGATTTTAGGCTCAGCACTCTAGCCCAGCTACCCCTTGTTCAGCTGTATGCACCAATTAATTTCCAGAGGAGGAAGAAGTCCACACATATCCTGAGACTGGAATTTTATGAGGGAAATATTAGAAGATCTTTATTACAACAATATTTTGTCAAATCCACTGCTCCACCCAGATGCACCCAATATGCACTTGACCTCTCTTTTAATATTCAGCAATAGCACTTTAGCTGTCAGCTAACAACAGAATAGATACTATTTTGTTCTTTTCTTAAGCAAAACAAAAGCAACTACTTTTCCCCCCAAAAGTTTAATTTTTAATTGTTATTTTCTGCTTACCTATCACAATTCTTCTCATAGTGGCACTCCGTGTGGGTTTTTCTGGCTCAAGAATCCAAGTTTTCTGATCAATCTCATCCATGACATCCCAGAATGCCTTTAGTGATTCTAATGCAGCCAAAAACTGACTATGAATGTCTGTCAATGAACTCTGTGGGAAGATGAGGGCTGAATTGGTCATATGATATTCTACTAAAAGAGGATGACTTCTTTCTCTTAAAATGGAGCATAATCACAGATTTTTAAGATTTCACTCAGCTTAAATTGTTCCATTGTTGGCAAATGTCAGTTTACTTTCTCCCCACCCTTAGCATCTGCTGGTTCTAGATTCTTCTTTTTTAAAGTTGAACATAAATTTACAAACTTTAGTAAAAGAATGATTCTTCTAAAAATCATATTTTTGGTCATTACTACTACAGACAGAATGTTAATGACTAAACTACATGTATTACATGTATGTATATAATACTTTGTGTTCCTAATAGGCAGTATCTTAAGGATGCTTTTCATATGATTCCAGAATGAAATAATTTTTTGTAATTTTCTCCTAGCTGTAGTTATCAAATCAAATGAAGTGCTAGTTGTAATTTGATTAAACTAGATCTGCTTTAAATGCCATTAGTATATAACTTTGTTATGCACTTCACTGAAGCAAAAGTATAGAAAGGATTTTACATTTCTTTCATGAATTCAAATGGTAATTACAAACAATATTTTTCTCTACATTTAACTTTTAACCACTCTTTGAACTCACTGTTTCAGACATTAAACATTTTCTCAATTTGCTTAAACACATTTCCCATAAGCGAGAATTAAAGAAGTACAGTATCACTTTATTTCCATGATTGAAAATACCATTTTGAAGAGAAAAAAATGTAGAAAATTAGGAGTTCCTCCTAAAGATCCTACTAAAAAATTCATAAAGTATGTTCAATGAAGTTAATTACTCCATGAAAGTTTTTGGTTTTGACAGAATAATGAATAGCAGGATAGTTTCTTTGGGGGAGGATGCAAATGGGGGAAGTCATCTTTCCATCAAAGGAAAATGTAAAGCCTTTACTTGTACATTCTAAACTATTAGGAATGTTTAGATAATCATTTTAATCTAAAATTTATTTACTATTTCAAAGACTTATATAATGTCTTTATTATATATGATAAAATGCAATATGATATGATATAATAAAGTAGGTATAATAATACAATACAGTAATGAGATGGCTGGTTTATGAACTGCCAAAGTACATTTCTGATGAACAGAAGTAACAGCAAAGTAAAGATCTTTCAGCTCCTCAACTTTCTTCTTACCAAGTTTTTCAAGTACATTAAAGAGGAAAACTTCCTCTACAAACTTCTGCAGCCCCTTTTACATTAACATGATTCTGGGCAAGTCACTTAATCTCTACCTCAGTTTGGTCATCTGCAAAATGAAAATTATAACAGCAACTTCCTCTTGTAATTGCTGGGAGGATAAAATGAATTATTTTTAAGGTGCTTTACAAGTTTAAAAGCCTATAGCAATGATAGTTATTATTATAGTGAAAAGGAAATATAGTTCGTTTTCCTAATATCAGTTCCCAAACTTCTCTAACATGGCAGACCAAAATGTCAGAGCAGGAATCACAGTTATATTCTACAGGCATATTCTTTGATTCCCAAAGCCATTTCATCTAGGTCCTTGAAACACTCTGATTGTTATGTAAGCCATGCTTAACACATTAGTATTTTTGTAGGGTAATAGAAAACTTAAGATGGCAAAAATTTTTCCTTATAAATTTTTTCTCTAGAGATTTACGTGTCATTTCAGAGTTATATATAGTCATTTCAATTCATAGATTGGATTTTTTCTTGACAGTTTTTTCACAATACAAATATAATTATACTATGTATACAAATCTTGGGTATTATTTGGTTTCATTTGTCATATTAATTTCTATTTAACAAGGACTTTAAAATAATTCTGAACTATATAATTCTGGTCATTTCTTGTACTGTTAACCAACACGTCTACTCAAATACTCTTTCCTCTCATGGTTTTCATGTCACTACTCTCCCTTGTTTCTCCACTATTTTCCCTTAATCACTCCTACTCCTTAGTCTGCTTGGCTGGCTCATTATTCATATCACAACTCATAACTGTGAGAATTTTCTAAGGTTTTGGTCCTGGATCCACTCCTCTCTTTTGGGAACTTCATCAATTCCCATGGTTTAATTACCATCTATGCAGATGACTCAGATCTATGTAGGCAACTATAGTCACTCCTTTGAATTCCAATATTATATTACCAATTTCCTTATTAGACATTTCAAACCTGATGTCCTAAAGATGCCTCAAATTTATCGTAATCCAAAACAATTATCTTTCCTACCAAACCTACCCCTCTTCTAAACTTCTAAACTAAAAATCAACAATCCTTCCCAAGTTCTTAGCTTTGATGTTCTCAACTCCCCATTCTATCTTACCCACATATCCAATGGCTGCCACAACTTTTCTACATCTACATCTAAAACACCTCTCATATCCAGCCTTCTTCTTCTTCATAACTAACTTGTGTCCACTTAGATTTCCACCATCTTCATTCAGAGCCTCTCACTTAGATTACTGTGTCAGCCTACTAAATGGTCTTCCAGTCTCAGGTTTCTTCTCATTCTACTCCATATTCCAAAAAAAAAAACAAAAAACTGACAATGATTTTTTTTTTTTTTTTTTTTTTTTTGGTGTCATGCCATTCCCCTACTTGAACTCCTGGAACTCTTTTTTGCCTTTAAAAATCAATTAACCAATAAACATTTATGAAGTCCTCTCTCTAGCTTTGAAAGCCCTTTATCTATGCAGCTTCACTGTATATTACTCTTCTTCCTGAACTCTGAGATAGAGACAACTTGGTCTTCTCTCTGTTCCTTACATCAGACATCCCATGTCCATGTCTCTGCCTTGCCATCCCCAATGTCTGGGATGCACTCTCTTCAACTCTCTTATCAGAACTCCTCTCCTTTTTTTAAGAACTCAGTTCTTATTCTACACAAAACCCTTCCTGATGACTACAGATTTATTCTGTATGTATTTATAACTGTACCTGTCTCACCTATAAGAAAGTAAGCTCTTTGAGAGCAAAGATTGTCAGTCTTGTATTTTTATCCCCTGCACCTAGCATATCTGGTGTATGGTAGGTACTTAATGATTATCAATGTCTTCACAGAGGTAACTTATTAAAAATAGTAACCCTCAAAACAGCCATTTCTACATTTGTTTCTGCTACAGCAAAATTCTAAATCACATTTCTACACCTTTGTATATCTGACTACAAAAATTAATTAAAAATGAAAGAAGCCAAAGAAAAAGGAAGACTAGGGATACCCTACAAAGCCTGGACCTATAGGCTACTTTCTCCCAAGAGAAGTGTGTGAGCTCTTGATAGAAACTTAATTTCCAAAATAGCTGTTTATTCTTTTGTATTTGCTTCTTGGAGACACAAGAGTTGTGTCCTTCCTTTTTTTTTTTTACTGTATCACTGCCTTCTATCACCCTGTTTTTCCTATCATCCCCCACTTTGAAGGGGATTTCCACTATGAAGATATGTTAAAATAGGTGTTTTATCTTAAATAAGAAGATTTTTAAAAATCAAAGCAAAGCAAATGACCACATAAAATTATTTTGTAAGGAAATTCTGCTCTTTTAAAATCATTAAAAAAATAGATCACATTTTTAAGATTGCAACTATTTTGTTATCTTCTTTTCACCCCCATGAGGGGGAGAAGTTAGACGCCAGTGATTTTGTGATATGCTGTATAACTGGCAAGACTAAGTTTTTTCTCTAATGCAAATGAATCAATTAAAGGAAAAAGATGTTTTAAAATCTTCTACCACTCAAAACAGTGAACTCTCATTCCTCTGACATACAAATAATTGAAAAATCAGTAGTTGTGAGTCATTCTAGTAAAATGATTTTTGTACAAGTGTAACTTTAAGATAAATCATATGTTAGGCTAGGGGTTCTTAATAGATATCAAGGAGTCTGTGCAACTGGAATTTTTAATATTATGATAAATGATTTCTATACAATTGGTTTCCTTTTTATATCCTATTTATTTTATTTTATCCATTTAAAAACATTGTCTGAGAAAGGTCTTTAAACTTCCCCAGCTATACCAAAGAAGTATGCTGAGGCGAATTCATGTGGGTTTATTAGAATCAATTATTAAAATTTTAGTGTGAACATTTACTTCTCAAAAATCAGCAAATATTAGAAATTGTGGCTTGAATTATTGTTTTGGTGATTATGTAGACTTAAAAAAGTGATGAATTAAATGTTAATGATTCATATATTAAAGTTAAAAGTGTATCCTGCATATTCTCTCCCCTTTCTGCTCCCCTTCCGCTCCCTTCCCCCTCCCTCCCAGGAGCTGGTTGTTAGACCATTTACCCACATAACCTACTACAAAGATTAAGAATAACTGAATTAGATATTAACTTTCAAAATCAGGTCATATTTGTATTTTTAAATAATTTTTATTTTAATTTGGCAAAATAAAGAATAAATGACCTCACAAATAATACTCTAAGATCTATAGAAAGGCTACTTAAACATTTAAAAAATATACTTAAAATATATTGTGTCTTCTAAAGAAAAAGGTCTTATTATATGTAAACTTTATCTTCCCATAATTCACCTTCTGTAATGCTAAGAAGTGATTTACCCTCTCAGGTTTTAGATTATCATTTACTTATTATCATAATAGTACTATAATAAATAGGGTAAGCTCCATGCCAGGACAAAAAGAAGTGAATATTCTTTCTTAAGCAACCTCATTAAGTTGCTTATAAAGGGATGATGTAGGCACAGGAAAAAATTAAGCTCAGGAGAATTTTAATGATTTGAATTTAATTTTTCCCAGGACAAGTAGTTGGTAAAACTTAAAAGATAAAACTAGAATATATGAAACATTAAAATAACATGAGTAAAACTCGAATTAAAGCTTGGATAAAACAAGAAGTCTTACATATTTCATTCTATTACCTGATTATATACAAACTTAACATTAGGAAAATCTATTTTTAAAAAATTATAAATATCTTTATTCAAATACACTTGCATTTCTTCCTTTAAAAAAATACTCATTAGAGGGGAAGATGCAGAAAGTGTCAGTAAACACTTGAACCTTACTCTGATCAGAATTGGTTCAAAGAAGGAATAACATACACACTCAGTTGGGTATAGAAATCTATCTTATCCTACTATTTCCCCTCTAAAAGCAGGAAGGAAAGGGAATAAAGGAAGAGAAAAGTGAAAAAAGGGAGGGTGGACTGTGGGAAGTGATAGAAGCAAAACAGGTTTTGAGGAGAGACAGAGTGAAAGGAGAAGGAATAGAATAAACAGGGTGGGGGAATAGTATTAGCAGTCATGACTAGGAAAAAAATTTTGAAGCAAGTTTCTCTGATAAAGATATCATTTCTCAAATATACAGATAATTTATTCAAATTTATAAAAATAAGACTCATTCCCCAATTAATAA
Source organism: Myrmecobius fasciatus (assembly GCA_023553655.1). Classification (NCBI taxonomy): domain Eukaryota; kingdom Metazoa; phylum Chordata; class Mammalia; order Dasyuromorphia; family Myrmecobiidae; genus Myrmecobius; species Myrmecobius fasciatus. The sequence continues at coordinate 233,233 of JAJPUD010001640.1, read as the reverse complement.
ATGATCAGATTAAAAGATAAGAAGAATCAGTTTCCAGATAAAGTAACTAAGCCTATCTAAAGCCAAATGAAAAAATGTTCTAAATCACTACTGACTGGAGAAATGCAAATTAAAACAATTCTAAGGTATTACCGCACATTTGTTTAATTGGCTTCTAGGACAGAAAAGAAAAATGACAAATGTTGGAAGGGATATAGAAAAATTGAGACATTAATGCACTGTTGGTAAAGTTGTGAGCTTGATTCAACCACTCTGTAAAGCAATTTAGAACTATGTTCAAAGGGCTATAAAATGACTCAAGCATACTACTACTAGGTTTATATTCCAAAAGAGAGAAAAAAAAACAAGAAGGAAAAGGACATATATAAAAAAAAAAAATTATAGCAACTCTTTTCTGGCAGCAAACAACTGGAAATTAAGGAGGATGCCCAGGAACTGGGGGAATAGCTCAACAAGTTGTGGTATGTGACTGTGATGGAATTAGGATTCCATATATATAGGAATATATATATATGTATATATATATATATATATATATATATATTCCACATATATATAGGAAAATAGGGGATATATATATATATATATACATATATATAGGGAATATATATATCATACTATGTATAAGAAATGATGAGCAGGATACTTTCAGAAGAAAAGAGAAGAGAGCTTTTCTTAAAGACTTACATTCTTTACAGATTTGCAAAGTGAAATGAGTAGAACCAAGAGAACTTTGTCCACAGTAACAGCAGCAATGTAAGATAATTTTAACTATTCTTAGCAATATGATGATCCGAGACAACTCTGAAGGAATTATGATGAAAAATGCTATCCATCTCTAGAGACAGAGAACTGATGGTGTTTGAATATAGATCAAAATATATTTTTTTAAACTTTTTTGTGACAATTATGGAAATGTTTTTCCTGACTATACATGTATATAATGTATAACCTATATGAAATTGCTTGATTTCTCAATGAGGGAGGGTGAGGAGGGAGGAAGGGAGAGGATTTGAAGTTCAAAATTTTTAAGACAAAAGTTAAAAATTGACTTTATGGGGCAGCTAGGTGGTGCAGTGGATAGAGCACCAGCCCTGAAGTCAGAAGGATATGAGTTCAAATCTGGTCTCAGACACTTAACATTCCCTAGCTGTGTGACCCTGGGCTAGTCACTTAACACCAATTGCCTCAGCAAAAAGCAAAAAATAAATAAATAAATAGACTTTATATGTAATTGGGGAAAAATATATATTTACAGGTAAAACTACTAGTAAATTAGTATATCTCCACTTAATCTCCAACATTGTTTCTTCTTCTCTTCTACCATCTTTACTAACCAGATGAGTATGAAGTGATATATCAGAGTTGTTATAAATTGTATTTCTCCAATTATTTGACTCACATCAAATTTTAGAATGTACTATTAAAGTACTGAACATTTAGAAAAGAAAGCAATAGTCACAGCTTTTTTGGTTACACAGAACTAGATTCACTCCCTTTTCTGACAGGTTTATTAGCAGGTGAATCAATTTATACATGTTTTATACAAATTTTACCAAAATATTTGACAAAAATCTTCTTTATACTTCTTGTGAGAAACATAAAGAGAGGTAGACTATCCAGATAGGTGGGCTCTAAACAGAAAGAATGTCCAGCCCCCAACGAGTAGTCATTTAAAAGTTCAATGTCACCTTAGGAGGATTCTAGTGGAATCCCTGAGGAATCTATGCATGGGATTGTACTGTTTTCCATTTTTAAAAATTACTTAGATAAAGGCAGAGATGGCATGCTTACTAAATTTGCAAGTGACAGAAAACTGGGAAGTAGAGCTAATACATTGGATGACAAGAGTCAGGATCCAAAAAGATTTTGACAGGTTAGACAGGTTACCTGGAATTAAGACTGAATTTAAAAGGAATGAATGTAAAGTTTTATATGTGGACTCCAAAGATCAGTGTCACAAGTACAAGATGGAGAGATGGAGAGATGGGGTTAGACAGCAGTTTGAAAAAGATTTGGGGGTTTTAGTGGACTTCTGAGTCAATACAATTCAAGAATATAACATACAGTAAAACAAAACAAGACCAAAAAGCATTCTCATCTTAAGCTCCTCTATAGAATCCTACAGCAATGATCCACAGGGCATACAAAGGTGGCTGGGGGATCTCCAGGGCTTTCTGTCCCCCTGAAAAAGCTTTGAGTACAACTCTCTCACCAGAATACATCTGCTCTCAAAAGACCAGCTTAGTGGAGTCCAGAGAGACTCATTGCCAGTGGCATGGTGATGAGCTAAGAAATCCTTTAGCCACAACAATCCAGGAAACCGAGAAAAGTACACAGTGGCATCCGGTCCTGGAAATGGGGACATGCCCTAGAGCTGGGGTCAAAGGTCTTCAGTCTGTATTCCAGCTGTGACTGTAGAGGACCACAAACCTTCCAAAGTCTCAGTTTCTTCATCTGCAAAATAGAGAGGCTGGGCTGGGGGGCCTCCAACGTGCCTTTCTTCAATGACATTAGTAGTGTGGATGGAAAGTGGGTTGTGGGAATCAAGAGTTACACAGCTTTTAAAACCGTCAGTATTGTAAAGGAAGTCCTCCATGGCCAGCAAGTGGACAAACTACTCAGAAAGCTTAATCACATTAATCTTGAAATTCTTATACTCTACATTTAAGATCAATGCTAGAGCCAGGTTTTGCCCCAAGTCTTTGGGGCAGGGAGGTGCCACAGGGAATCAAGAGCTGGGCCCGCACTTGGGAAGGCTTGAGTTCAAATATGACCTCAGACATTTACTAGCTATGTGATTTCCAGCAAGCCCTTTTACCTTGATCTGCCTCAGCTTCCTCAAATGTAAATTGGGAATAATAATAGTGCCTACCCCCCAGGATTATTATGTGGATCAAATAAGACAATAACTGTTAAGCCCTTAACAGAGCCTGGCACACAATAAGTACTATGTAAATATTAGTTATTACTAATATTTATCCCTGTCATCGTTTCATATTGGAACATTCAAAAACCTGAAGATTATAATAAACAATTTCTTTAATTAAAAGAAAAAAATCAATGAGCTCTCCCATCCCTCAGGTAAAAGCAATCTACAAGGCAATAAATTCAGCCTACAAAGCAGTTCACTGGGGTATCCAGAGCTCTCTGTCAGAGTGCTAAAACTATCTTTACACACTCCTTGTCCAAAGGTCTACCACTGATTTCCTTGTCATTCTCCCTGGGAGATTATCCAAATCTTCTCTGCATCATTTTGGCCCACAACAGTGGTTGGTGGTAGGAAAGGATAGGGAGAATCCTTATAAACAGGCCTACCTAACTAAAGTTTTTATAAACTTGTGGAACAGGATGCTCATAGATTTTCCTTGGAAAAATAAATAAAGGAATTGGAGAAAAATTTCATCATGTATCCAAAAGCAGTAAGACAACATCATTTTTTGGAATATCTCTTTTCTTATATTCTCCCAACCATAAATTGCACTTTATTCCTAAGAACATGGCCTCTGATGGGTAACCTTATGCCTTATCTCAACCAGAAAACAGATCACTCTGTACCTCCCAGCCATTTCCAAAGCAGGCAGTAAAGACTTGTAATAATAATTCACAATAATAACTGATAACGTTTACATAGTGCCTACTATGTTCTAGGTATTGTGCTAAGTACTTTACAATTTGATCTTCACAATTACTCTGAAGGATGAGTACTCTTACGGGCCTCATTTTGCAGGAGGAAGCTGAGGCAGAGGTTAAATGCTATGCCCAGAGTCATATGATTGGTATCTGAAACTGTATCTGAACCCCAGATCCAGAGCTCTACACATTAGGCCATACATCATAACTATGTTTTCCAAGAAATGGAGGAAGAATTGCTGAACCCAGTGGGGACTAAATTACATCAGAAAAAAAAAAATGATTATTTTAACAAGAAATAACTGATTGATCAGTCACCCTCAATCAGCTATCTCTGTGAAAGTCAGACTACCAATTTGTTAGAACAAAGATCAAAATTAATACAAAACTGTAAGAACAAATTTTTTTTGAAGATATGATGCTTAATTAAAAGAACTCCAATCTAACCTACATAAGTGAATTATTGATGCTGAAAAATGGGAAATGGTGGGTGGAAAGGGCATCAACACAGATTGCAATAATTTCATACATTAGTTTAATAGACATACATCAATTGTCATAATGAGACCAGAAAGCCTCTACCTTAGTCAGCAAACACTTGACATACATAAAATCAGAGATTTAGAAAATGAAAGGACCTCTGAAGTCAACTAGTCTAACCCTCTCATTTTACAGATGAGGAAATGGCAGTTCAAATTATTTAAGTGAATTGTCCAAGGCCACATAGATAGCAATAGAACCAGTTTCAAGCCCATGTCTTTTAATTATAATTCTTATGCTTTTTTTTTTTTTTAATGGAACTATCCTGCTTACTTGTTAAGCAGGAAGAGTGTCAAGGCTAATACTAATTTACTATATAAGCCCATTTGTAAAAATCTTACCAATTCATAGCAGGACTTTTTGCAGTAAGAAAAAAATGAAATGACATGTGCCACTTCAGTAAAGAAACAAAATGTGGCATATGAATGTAATGCGATAATACTGTGCCATAAGAAATGATGACTATAGGGAATTCAGAGAATGTTGAAAAGACTTGGATGAACTGATGCAGAATGAAAGAAGTAGAAAGAGAAGAACAATATGCAAAATGATTTTAATCATTTAAGTGATAATAACACAAAAATTAAGATAAATGCTGTTTAACTGTAAAGACCAAGTTGATGAGAAAATGTGCCTCCCTCCTTTCCTGAGGGAGGTGAGTGGCTACATACAGAACACTGCATATGCTATCAGAAGTCTCTGTGACAATTGGTCTTGTTTAATTCCTTTCTATGTGCTGTGAGGGCATGTTCACTGGGTTGTAAAAGGTATAGATGGGAAATGGAAAGGGAAGGGTGAAAAGTGACAATGGGAAGGGTAGTGTACATCCAGAAATAATTGTAGTACAGAAATTATAGACATCTATCTATGTGGTAAAAGATTATGAATAATTCTGCTTCAGGTGAATGGTAGGTATGTAAAGAAAATTTGTCAAGAGACATAACTAGGCAATATCATCCTGAAGACAAGGAAAAAGCAAAGTGGAAGGAGGATGACAGACAAGCAAAAGATGATAAATATCTAAAAAGATTTTCATGGCATTCTCTTTACTCTCAGTGATTAGCAGAGCTACCACATTTGACTCCTAATTTCATAGTCCCAGATACACTGCTAGAAGAGAAAATGATAACAAATAAAGTCCATACACAGACTGCCACTCATCTAAAACCAGAGACCCCAGAAGAAATCAGGGATGGAGAAGGGGAAATAAAGGGATTATTTTTCAAGGTACCTGAAGGAGAAAACAAAGGTATGTCAAAAAACAATAACGACCCTTAAAAAACTTAGAACTTCAATAGTACAACAACAGAAAGCTTTCCTATCTTCAGAAGAGTTTTATGGGAATAATCCTCACAGCAATCAAAGGCATTCTTCTTGATAAAATTAGAAGGGAACTGGATAGGATTTTCCAAGCCTCATTCCCCAGCAGACTACTTCTCTCTCATCATATACCTGACAAAAGAATATAAAGGATACAAGATCCCACTGAACTTATTGTTTGCTGAGAATTTAAAGTAGTGTCTAATTTCGTAAAGGAAAATGATATCTTGAAGGCTTTTCTCCAACAAGATATCTCATGCAGATGTCAAAATAATGTAAAATTTCTTAAAAGATATAATAGTGATAATTTTGTTCAATGACCTTCTATCATGTCAAATGAGGAATAAAAGGCATTCACCTCTCTGAAGGAAATCTAATGTAGTATCCCAAAGATCATCTAGGTATAAGTTCTTCCAGATGTTCGTTTTTGCAGGTAACATCATGTAACTGCAGAATCCTAAATGAGATCCAAAATATTCTAAAGAGTTTAGAATTAACTGTCAACATAAGAAAAGTCAATTGAATGACAAATGCCTATGGTATATACTATGGTATGAAATTAAATATATAATGATATATATAATTATAATAATAATATAATAATATAATATATATAAAGCTCACCTAGTAGTACGTGTATCATATAATAGCATTTAGAGATAATGAAATAGACCAAGAATTAAACAAAAAGAGGAGAATGGATTATTTTTCCTTTTGGAAACTACAGTTAATAATCTCAAACTTTCCTCTGGAAAGAAGGCCCATTTTAAAAATACTATCTTGCCAGTGTTATTATAGGAATCATGAAACACTACAGCCACTAAGGATTGGAATTGAGAAACACATTACAAATATGGCTTCACAGAAAAGAACAGAGGTAAAGGATAAAATTAATGAAATGTATAAGCACAGGGGAAAGAAAAACAATGCTCTTTTTACACTGTGAAAATGAAGAATAGCCAATGGACACCATACTTTGTATGATCAAATGGGTTATTCTTGATGAAAAGACAGAATGCAAGGAAGGACTCCAGCAAATTGGGTGGAAGCAAATTTATGGAAGGATATCAGTAAGATTCCAAACAATGGGCAAGTTGCATTGTTGAAGAGAATATACGCACACACATGAAATCACAGATCCATTTGAATAATTATTATATGCAAAGTAATGTACTAGAAAGTTCAGATATAAAAACAAATATGACAATCTCTTTTGTACCAGTAAACTTCCAAGAGTCTAATGTGGAAACAATTTATATACACAGATGAATAAATATAAAATAATTTCATGAAGGAAAGAACACTAACAATGGGAGAATTAACAGGAGTAGCACTTGAACAGTCATACACACATGTGAAAACTCTCTAGGTTTACAATTCCCAAGACACTCTAATAAAAAGTTTTTGAAATGAACCCATTTGGGGAGCATTGGAAGTGGGAGTGTGGACTTCTAATTTTATCAGTATGGAAACTCATCCACTTGAACACACATCCTCTTCACTTTAACACTGGCCTTATATCTAACATGCTATGCTGTTTCTTGGCTCATGGCTAAAACTGGTCTAAGTAGAAGGAAAGTAGGGATGCAAGCTGATAAGAAGGTGTTTGTGGCTCATTTTGCTAGCTAATGCACAGATGATAGATAATGCTTTGAATGGTGTTGCTAAGTCAAAGGAAACTGACAGGATTAGGATGATGATTTCCTAAAGGGCAAGATGGCTTGGATCAGCTATTAATTTTGTAGAAACAATAATCAGGATACATAGCTCCTCATATAGCTATACCTCCTTTGCTACTCTCCTTAAGAGAAGAATACATATGACCAAAAAAATAAGTTAAGACTGGGAATTTTAATGAAAACAAATTAGAGGGCTACTACTTACGTCAATAATTATTCGGTCCTGTGATTATATTACCTGCATTTGCAGCTGCATCTTTAGTGGACTTCAGTAACTGACATTCATAAGGATAATAAAATCATCAAGAAAAGCTTAATTATGTTGTTATAATTTTAGAATTTAAGAACCTTTTAGAAAATTGTCCATAAAATATTTAAAATCCCCAAGTAATATTACTTAAAAGATAAACCCTCAGCTATTTAGAAAATTTATCCAAGATAGTTTAATTCCGGGCTATCAATATGTTATGTTTTACAGCATAAAAAAATTATCTTCTTGTTATATTTTTTCAAAATACTTTGGAGCTAAAGTAAAGTAGAAAATACCTCCCATGATACATCAACACGTATAGGGAATACTTTCTTAAATGAAGGACAAAAGAGGCAGAATAGTAACAGTTCACAAACCCATTTCTTAGAGCATGAAATTTTATGATTTTTATATGTTAAAAATGCTACAGAGGGGGAGGAAGAAAGGTATATGCTAGAAATGAAATGTTAGATCCCCCATAACTGTTATTAAATTATGTTAAACTAGGAAAGCACTTAAGCAGAAAAGTGTGAACACTGCCAATCTCAGAATGTAACGCTTATTATCTTTAAAAGCATTTTGTTACTTTTATAATACCTGAAGTGATATAATAATGTCAGTCACTTAACCAGATCTTAGAGTATAATATCTTCATCTTAAGTACTATTATTTCCAGTATTTTAATAATTTTCTCACAGTCCTGGAATGTGATCTTTTGTGCTCTGATGACACTTAAATTAATAGCATAATTTTCTGGTACTTGCAACAGTTGCTTTCCATTTTGATTTTTTACATTTTGCTATATCTCATACAGATAAATCCTCTAATAATCTTTTTATCTTTATCTTTGGGGAATTCAAAAGGCTACACAATAGAAAAGGGAAATATCAAGAGATTACAAAGCAGATACTTTTTAAAATTCAATTAATTTTATACTAATTGTAATTTTTCCAATAATGTTCTTTTAAAAGGGAACTAAATCTTTTAAATACTCAATTCATTTGATCTTATTTGCATGCTTCATTGATGTTGTCAACTCTCTCTTACTGTATATCTATATCCAAATCATTTAATCAAATCATATTGCTTTGTCAAGCAAGCCATAAAGAATTTATCATCCCTTTTATACTTCATTAACTAGTTTATCTTGACCACTGCTGACCACTGTTTATTTAAGAGATTGATATTGATACTATTTTTATTCATGCTAATAAAGTATTTGCCCACAAGGTCAAAATGATACAAACAGAAAAGTATCTGCTTCTGAATACTAACCTTTTCTGAAATTATGTTGGCATGCTGGTAAAAATCTGTCAAGTGCATTTTGAAAATAAGTAGGCACTTAATCTTGCCCAGCTAAGCTACCCTATCTGCTTGACTAGAAATATCAAACTTACAAGCAAAAATAAACTGACATCTTTTTATTTTAATCATGCCAAACTCAGAAGTATGGCACAGAATAGGTTGGCAATATCTAGTGTTTCAGAAAAGCTCATGCTAAAAACAAAATTGAGATAATGACCATATTGTATATTTTTGCATAGTACAAAATTTTCAATGTTACTTGTCACTAAAGGTCACTGCTCCAACAAAATCAGCAGATTGCACCAATGTTAATTATCAGAACCATCTTTTAGGTTCAAAGATTTTCAGAAAATGGTTATTAAAATGTGTGGTTCAAAAAAAAAAAGCCAAGGTTTAAGGTTTCAACATGGACATATACCTTCTGACTGATCAACACCCTCAACACCAAGACTATATATAGTACAGAGAATGTTGTTCAGTTTTTTTTCAGTCTTGTCCGACTGTTCATGACCTTATTTGGGGTTTTCTTGACAAAGAAACTGAAGTAGATTGCAATTTCCTTTTCCAGCTTATTTTACAGATGAGGAAACTGAGACAAGCAGGGGAAAAAAGAGGGAGGGAGACAGCATCTCAGAACTGGAAGACAGTGTCATGGGCAAATAACAGCAAGAAGGTCAATGCCATTCAAACTGAAGCACACAAGGGGAAGAGTAATTTGTCAGTAGATTATAAAGGGAAGAAGAGGCCGGTTGTAAGGGGCTTTAAAAGCCAAGTAGAGGATTTTATATTGAATTGGAGGGGATGAGTAGTCACTAAAGTTCGCTGAAAAGGACAGTGCTACAGAAAGACAAGGCAGATGATGAGAGGCTTTCACAAGAGTCCAGGGGTGAGGGGATGAGGGGCCTCCACCACCCGGTGATGGTGTCAGGGAGACAAAGGAGAGGATGCGAGGGATCTTATGGAGGGAGAAACAGCATGACATTCATTAGCAAGCTGGGGGCCAACATTTGCCTATTCTGGGCAAAACTCCTCATCCTTACCCCAGAATTTAAAT
>JAJPUD010001640.1:208556-223442 GCA_023553655.1 Myrmecobius fasciatus | reverse complement strand
CCCACAAACACACACCACATAACCACACAAACATATACCACACACATACACCACAACCACTTACCACAACCATACAAACCACACAAAAACACACACCATACACACATACACACACACACACACACACACACACACACACACACCCCACACACACACACACATACACCTAACACCAAGGGTAGAATTTTCTGGCATTAAAAAGATAGTTTTTTAAAATAATTTTTTAAATAAAAGATTATTTTAAATGTGTCTCTCTTGTTTTGACTCCCTTCTTCTTGCACAATCAAATGACTGCCCATTTTTTTCTACTCCTGCTGCTAATTCTCATTGAGGGTATCTAGGACCCCAGAGGAATGGTGTTTAAAGTAAACAATTAGGCCTGGAAACAAACAAACAAAAAAACTAAATAGCCACAGCTTGTCATTTTGCCTTGCTGGCAACTCCTATTATTTAAAGGTACAAACAAATGATGAAGCTGGGATATTTTGGGTTCATAATTGTGTGGAAACTAAGTTATGAGTCATTGATTAATATCCATACATAGAGGAGCTCTATATTTCTATAAATGAAAGAATCCTAGAGGACATTTAATCTAATTATTTTATATATGAATAAGAAAAATGAAGGGTAAATATATTTTCCTTGAAGTCACATAGCTAGTGGTAGGGCCAAAACTGGAACTGTTGCCCCAGTCTTATGCTTAAATATAAAAAGTTAGACATTTTATATTTAAAGCATTTCTTATACCTAAAATGTTTAAAATTAATAAGATAATTAGAAACTCTCATCTAAAATAGCCTTTTTATTTGTTTATATATGTGCAAATATAAAATATTCTTTCAAAATTTCAAGAATATTAATTTCTTCTAAATATAAAAGTACTAGTCAAAAATTTAATAGTTCTACTTTCTTAGTAAAACCATAATAACAACTGAGATTCACCTAAGATTGTCAGATGCTATTTATAAAGTCATTCTTCAGCAATCATTGACTAAATGATTTTTTTAAACACTGGAAAGCAGGAGAATATCTCTGTTCCTCAATAGATGAGTTACCTTAATGTTAATACAGAACATTTTTTTCTTTTTCTCTAAAAATTCTGGCCAACTTAAGAGGGAACCAATGAATAGAATGTCTTAACTCTAACACCAATAGCTATACACAAGAAAATAGAAAGCCGAGCATCTTAAGAGCTTCATGAATACGACAGTGATAAATTTCTTCAGTTGTTTAAACTAAATTAAGCTGCTATCTTAAACTTTTAATTAATATGCTCTATGGAGTTATGCTGAGCCTACAAATACAACCTTGGACTTTAACTCAATGAGATTCCCATTTATTGAAATATCTATTCTTTAAAGCTGAGCACTTTCTATATAGCAAGGTGCAATATTAGGTAGCAAGAAGGATGAAAAGGAAAATAAGACATGATCATAGTTCTCACAGTGTAGAAGGGAGTTAATAGTGCTGAGTAATATGAATGTAAGAGTACAGCTAAGATATAAAAAAGTCTCGAACTAATAACTATGGTAAGAATATAAGAAGTATTGCAGAGATATAGAAAGAACAATTAAAGGATGTGGTCAAAGATGACTTGGACTAATTTGATCCAACTCAACAAATATTAAATAGTCCACAAACACTTATTAAGCATCTTTCATGTATTATACATGGCAAAGGGATGGCAAAGGAAAGTTTCACAATGAAGATGGTTATAATGGTAATAGTGAACATTTATACTGCAGTTTAAGGTGTGTCTTTAGAGTGCTTTACATATATTATTTCATTTGAGTCTCACAATTCTTTGGGGAAAGTCCTATTATTATCCCCACTTAGAAGTGAAAAATACTGAAGTTGAAGGGAGTTAAGTGACTTACCCAGGATCACAAATCTAATTAAGTGTCTAAGGTAAAAAAGAAACTTATTCCAAGTCCAAGACTTAATCCATGATACTAAGCTGCTTCTTGCCTTAGAAGACCTAACAATGTATGTTAACTTGGAAGGTAATTATGCTATTAGCAGAAATAAAGGATTTATAAAAGATGAAAAGTTTTTGAGGTAAAGATGTTGAGTTCCATTTTGGGAAATATTGAGTTGTTGAATGCAGGTACCTATGAGACATATAGGTAGAGTAATATGGGAGATAGAAACATGGATCAGTAATTTCAAAGAATAAATGAGACTTGGCAAATAGATTTGTCATCTATGTTAACCATGAAGTTATCTTCATAAAGGTCAGAATTGAGGCCTTAAATATGAAGAGATCACTGAAGAAAAAATAGAGGAAAGTGGGCTCAGAAAAATAATTCCTAGAAAATGCCAATATTTACAGGGGAAAAGAAAAAGGCAATTAAAGGAATTTAAGAAAGCATATTTTTTAAAAGATGCAAGAAACTAGTTCAATGCTATGAAAATAAACAAAGAAGAATGTTAAGGAAGGATTGGTTGGGGGTTTCAGAAGCAGCAAAGTGGTCAAAAAAGGTGGAGGATTGAGAAAAACAGATTTATAGATTAGGACATCCCAGTGACCTCCCAGCAATTATTGTCAGTAGAGTATTGGATATAGAAGCTAGATTTCAAGCAATTTGAGAAGTAAATGGGTAGACAAGAAGGGAACTCTATGAATGGATATAAATTATTCCTCTAAGAATTTTGGCAGTAAATAGGAGGGAAGGATGATAGTACAAGGGAATGTTATTTCAAACAAATCCTTCAGGATTTCCTTCAGGAAATCCTTAGCAGGTTTGTAGATAGAGAGGAAAAGTTTAAATACACAAGAAAAAAAAAAAAAATTACTGCTGATATAAGTCCCAGGAATAGAATGAACTAAGGATGTAAGTGAAGAGGTGAGTTTTGTAAAGAAAAATGAATACTTTTAATAGAAGAAAGGTAGATGTTGACAGAGAAATGTTTAAATGAAAAGGTTAGAATGATAGAGTATGGTACTATGTTCTTAAATTCAATAAAGTAAGAGATCTGATGACAATTATTCAGAATTTATGTTTTTTTATATGCACAGTTCATCTAATAGGGAAATTCAGATTGGAAAGAATTTTATGATACTCAAATCTTCAATCAATTGAAAAACCAATTAAACTCTAAAATAATGAGATAATATTATTTGAAGCTTTTTTATCTGGTCAGAAACTACCTAACAGAAAAATTCTATTTCCTCATTGTTTATATATTTTTATTAATGTAGATTAACCTTCAAGAAATATATTTTAAATGTCTAGTCCTAGTTAAGACTAATAAAGAATATTACAAGAATATTATAATAAAGAATTTTAACTCAATAGCTCAAAGATATTATTGTCACATTTATGCTACTGAATAAGATTCTTCACTATTTTACATCTTAATTCAAGTAAAAGCAACACTACAGTATTCAATGTACTAGTGACTTACTTCTCTGTACATAAAGCCACCCCCAAAAAAATTAAGTTTAAAGCATTTGTTCATCATTTGCCCTTGATTCATTTGAGGTATATAGTACTGTAAAATTCAGCCATATTTCATTACTAACATCCCATGGATAAGTTATAAATTTTTAATGTGCAAAGGCATGAACCACAGAAATGAAAGTTTTTTTTTAAAATGCATGCATCTAGCATATATATCAGAATTTAAATCAACAAATGGAAACTGCACTCAATTCTATACTAAACTGTAGCCAACAAATGATCAAATTAGTGAAGTTCTTGTATTCTACTTTTGTAATAAAAACTAACAAATTACTTGATCTAATATGACCAACCAGCAATTACGTAAGCTAATGAAAGAGACAATTAGGACATATGATACTAAATACTGTATCACAAAACATTAGGATAAATTGTCTCGTGTATTACTTCCCTCCTAGGAAGAGAGGAATAAGAACACTACCTCCACTGAAATCTTACTCCATTGACTCCTCATGGTGTAGCAAGGCTCTAACAATGTCTCTGAAAAGAGATTAAATTCAATTTTTTCTGACCCCTATTATATCTGCTGCGTTTTTTGCCCCACCACTTTGGCAACAATAAGATTTCTAGGAATCTAAAACTGAATGTCTAAATTACTTAAACACATTTTAAGGACCCATGACTTTATTGATACAAATACTCCTTTCATCAATAAGGATCACACTTTACAATATCTTATTAAATGGTTTCATGAGTTGCTTTGTCTGAGAAAAGCCAAATTCTGATGGCTAACTTAGAAACACATCTCTCCAAATTTCATTAGACGGTCCTCAAACAACATTTCCAGCTTGATAGGACTTACAAGAGGTTATATCACATTGATACAACTTTTTAAAGAGAGGGTCACATCCATTACGGCAGTCAGCACCAGACCTAGGAGAAATTTCTTAATTAATTAAGAAAAACAACAGATATAAAAGAGAACTGGGGTTCTTTTATGATCTTTCTATCATGGAACCCCTTGATGAAAATTATGGAACCCTGCACCAAATGTTTTTAAGTGCATTAAACAAAATGCAGAGGATGATTAAGAAAATAGAATATGTTTAAATATATATGTTTGTAAGTATAACTATAAGTATTTTAAAGTATAAGAATCCCTCCAAGAGAAGGAGTAAATGACTTTCTGGCAATAAAATCAAAGAAAAAAATCAAAAAAAAATTTTCAGAAGAAAATGTTCTAGTAATCACAGTTATATCACTGAGAAGAATAAATGTGGTCAGAAGCATAACTAGAGATAATTCCTAGTATAGACAACTGGAAGCAAAGGTTATTTCAGAAGCAGCATGACATAGTGAATAAGGAACTGGTTTTGGAATAAGAAAGACCTGGATTCAACTACTGTCTATGGAACAAAATGGTTCTGCAATCCTAGGCAAGTCACTTAACTTCTAAGTACCCCAGATAATTCTAACACTCCAAGTTGAAAGGCTAGGTACTGATTTGAACTGGTGGGGAGAATTTCCTCAATAAGAGTTCCTTAACAGCAAGCTGATGATATATTAGAAAGTGTTAGAATCAGAAAGACCATTGTTTAAATCATAAATTTACTAGTTGTGTGACCCTCAATAAGACATGTAATCCCTCTTTGCTTCAGTTTCCTCAAAATAGAAATACAGTTTTCAGCTTCCTGTAAAATGGGGATAATAATAGCACCTATATCCCAGGGATCCCCCAAAATTATGCCTTCCCTATCTACCTATCTATTTACTCCAAATAAATCACTGATCTAGTCTAAAAATTTATATCTACAAGCTTTATTTTTTAATAAAGATGTCTTTCTATAGTATTCCTACTCAGGAAAAAAGTCTCATCATTTATAGATAATTTTTATATAAACTGAGGCAAAGGCTAGTCACAATAACTTATTCATATTTATGTAATTGGGAAAATGGCTGAATTGTACCAAAAATCCAAGATACCTAACTGCTATTCAGATGATTTAACTAATGGATAATATTCTCCATTATATTATAGAACTGTTTCCTTTAATTAAAAAAATTTTATTCACCATCAGATAATCATCCAGAAACTTTTTCATTAAGTTCTTACATTTGTGGTATTTTTCCAAAAACAACATATTTTCACAGCCTATTTATTGTAACATGTTAAATGTGATACCAAGAACCTGTGGCAAGACTATTTGTCCTAGGCTGAACTATTTTAATAGAACATGTGCAAGTATATCCATTTCAATAGTGTCCATTTTAATGTGGTCGAAGTCCTCAACTATATACTGATTTTGATATAACCATTATGCCCTTGACATTGCTATACCTGAGATCTTATAAAAAGGGTTTATCATTAAATTCAAGGCTTCTTTAGTTACCAATTTCCCAGAAAGAACCTAAATAAGGAATGGCCAGCATCAGATAATTTATGAGGTTGGTTTTGGTTTGTTTGTTCTGGCTTGGTTTTTTTAAACACAGAGCCATGTAATGAGACATGAACACGATAGGCTGCTTATATGTTAAAATGTATAAAAGAAAATCCATTGGGTTAATGAAAAAAGTAAATAACCAAAATAAGTAGATGCTTAAGCCCTTGTCATTGAGAAGCACTTCGTGTTTATTTGGCACATATAACAGCAGCAGAGGCAGCGGCAGCAGCAGCGCTGCCCTTGGTGCTGATTTCTTACTACTCTAAATGTCTCCTCCGAGCCAGAATACACTGGCTGTTGCTGATCACGCTGTGAGACACCTGCACTGGCTACTAGGCTTGTCATGACGCACAAAACCCTACCATCTTCAGCTTGACATTGTGCAAGTTATAATTATTCATCCAAATGAATATGTCAGAGCAGCAGCAGCAGACCTCTCATCAGAGCAAAAGAAAAATACATCAAAACATTATCAACCCAGCAGGAAGACAGGGACCATAAGGAAAATTACCCATTTTTAATATGGATGCCACAAAGCCATGTCTATTATTTTACAAAAAGAAAATAAAATAAAGATCTTCCAAATTTAAAGTCCGGGAGCACTAAAACAGAACTTGAAATAGGTAAGAGCAGACAGTTAAAAAATCAATTACTTAAAATCTATTTACATTATCATTAATGAGATTTTTGTACCTATATTGTAGCAGTGGCATTTTTGCTACTTCAGGAAAGAGTCTTACCAGTGTTTCCATTAAAGATAGCCCACAGATGTTAAAATTTTAAAAATAAAAAATAAACCTTTCAAGATAGAATTTATGTGCCAAATCTCCCAATTAGCCAAGGAAATGGAACCTTCAAAAAGAATAATCTGATAATATTTCTACTTTCCAGGCCAAAACGATTATTTTCAAAACTCTCATCAGCTCCCAAAGAGTCTCAGAATTTATTTATTCTAACTTCACTAACAACTTTTAATTTTTTTTTTTACAAAATACTAGTTCTCAGAAAATTAATTTCTGTCCCCTATACAAACCAGCAAGATGATGAACACAAATATAAATGTCTTTCAAAATGAGTTAAATTTAAGCTAATACAAAACATAAGAACTTACCTGTGGTGTCCAGGAAACAGAAAATGGAAGTGGTAAATCCACATAGCAATCTGGTGATTCTGTCGGATACTGTGTGGGGGGGGAAAAAAGTGACTTCAATGATTCCAGCTCCTCTTTGTCTGTCTTTAAGGTTATGTGACTCCATTGAAATAGAATGAAAGACTTGACTATTTTAAGTCAAGGATTTTATATATAATTTTTAATCTAGCAATCTCAAAAGCTTCCAACATTGTGTAAACAGGTATTACCATATGTCTCTACATTCCATGAAGACAGAGGCTATGTTATCTAAACTTTGCAACTCTCTTAGCACAATGTTGTACATATGGAAAATTCTTAATGTTTGTTATTGAACTCTCTTAAAATAATCAATAAATATATACAGATATAGAAGTACAATGACAATTATACAGATGATATTTTTTATTAAAATTTTATTTTCCACACTGACGTGTTTGCCTTTTAAGATGAAGTAAAGGCAAACACACAAATCAAGGATACTAAGGAATTTGAAACTAATGAAAAGAAAAGAAATGAATGTAAAGACTAATGCACTGAAGATTGATAAAGTCCAAAATATGTAACTAATCTGACATTAATAGGATCTTAGGTCTATAATTAATCTTATGAAGTGAAATCTTTCTGGAGAGGAAAGGATCTCTAACATAGTCATAATAAAAAAAAAAAAATTTAAAAACCAAGAACTAAAATTTCCAAAGAAGGACACAGAATCTCTCTATGATTTTAGATTAGGAAGAGATAATTTCATTTTAGAGAGTTTAGGTGAAGTCCATTTTAAAAAAAGTTGTTGAATATAAGCTTATTTCTTGAGAGTCCGGTTCTAGCATTCTTTACTTTAAATTATAATTATATATGTGCATATACATAAATATGTGTATATGTAAATAAATATATATAGTATAATATTGTATTATACATATATGTACAAGATACATATAATTATATATAATTAATTATAATTTTTTTCATTATTTTCCTTGAAGGAGATTGAGTTTTAGAAAAAAACTTTCTGATGAAAAAAAGACATATGCTGTTTTTGTGTCATATTAAATTCTTTTTACCTCTCAATTTTGAGTATTTTCTTGAATAAGCATAAGTGGCAGATGACTAACAAGAATTTGAGTGGATATTTAGTAACTCCTTAAAAGACCTAAGTGCTAAAATGAAGATTTTATTCTGCTGAACGCTATGCAAAGAAAGATATTAATTTAAGCCTAATTGTTGGTAACTTACAATCTAAAACTGATACAATTCAAAAAATATTTGATATACTGCTGTAGACTGATATGTAGAATGGTTTAAAGGGAAAACCATGGAACAGCTTTGATATGATGTAGCAGTAAGAGCCAACTGAAAGTCAAGTCTTGACTGATTAGGTTAATGGAGGGGAACAGTAATGCAGATAACCTGAAACTCAGATGGTATGAAAATCATTTATATTTAGCAGTAAACTATATTTTTGCATTTACCTTCTGGTAAATATATCTGACTTTCTAATAATTCACAACACTTCAAACAAAATAATAAAAGCATGTCATGAGGTTCTCAACTACTTAAAAAGTGGCAAGTATTTATTTTCCTTTTTTGTGCACTACTGCCTGCTGGGAATATTCAGTTAGTCCATCAATAAACATCAACTCTCATCCTAAAGCAAAGTACCAACCAAATTCAGAAAGTGGCCTATGAAGTTTGCATTAAATATATATCATTCATGACTTTGGACATAAACAGAAATAAATGTACATAGGCCATTATGATAAATAGAAAAGCACCTCATCTTATCAGCAAATGATATTTTAAAAACTACAAGACCCCTTCTGGTCTTTGGAAAAGCATCTGATGACTGAGGGGGGGAAAACCTACAAAAGAGAAGCAAATATCACAGAATTCTCAGATAAGTTTCTTTAGACTTCAACTAGGTGTAAACAACTTCACTATTTTTTTTTCCACTTTTGCTTCTATATAATCTTTCGTAGCAAGACAGATTTGAAAAAATAAACAAAAACAAACAAAATGAAGAAATATCCTCTCTCAAACGTTCAGGTCTCCCAAAGGTCAAAATGGATGGCAATAATTTCCCGTATTTGTTTATGCACTGAAGCTAAAGCCAAGCTGGGTTTTTTTTTTGTTTGTTTGTTTTGGGTTTTTTTTTTTTTTTTTTTTACTTTAGTCTTATAAGGATTAGAGTTGTTGTCCATCCCCATGCCTCTAGCCATTTGAACGGGTTCTAGAAATATAGTTCAAGAACTTTAAATCTTATTTGCTAATTTAACTCTTTAACTTTAGTTTTGATAGATACTATTTCTTTTTTATTTTTTACATGAGAGAGAAGAATGTGCTTGGAACTGATCAAACTTATTTAGCATGAAACTTCTCATACAGCTATCCTTGAAACAGAATGTTCAGTTCAAGGTGAGAGTTCTTATATCACAAGACATTATGGTCTCTTTAGTAGAAAACTGTGCTTTGAAAAAATGTCAGTTTCTTATGTATTGAATGTATGGATTAAGCATTGTAAATCATATCCAGTGAATCTATTTTCCTTTCAAAATGTTAGACTAAACAATATAATGCAAGTAAGATAAAAATATAGCATATAAGAATGGCATTGTAATTACTTTGACACATCCTTCTTTTCACAAAACTTTCTGCTTAAAAAAGCACCCACAACTTCATAGGCTTTCAATTTAAAGCAAAGAAAAGGTAAATTAAAAGCTGAATCTTATAACCTTGATAGTATCCTACCAAACAACTATATGCCTAAACATAATCTAGGTCAGAGTAGATATAAAAGGGCTGATGAAAGAAAGAAAGCTCATCTCTACTCAGGCCCTTTGCCTGATTTAACAAGTCAAGTGCTCTCAATTTCCTTTTCAAGGCAAAAAATACTTGCAAATGAATAACCTGCTTTAAAAAAAATTAATTACTTAAATAGATTTGCTTAGTGAGAGGTAAGTTTATTAATGTATCTTAATCAAACTATATCCCCTATATTGAAAAAAAAAAGTTCCCTAAGTACCTAATTTATTATGAATCAGAATATTTAATACACAGAATAGAAATCTGCCATTACTTTCATAATACTTTATCTGTATCTGTAAATATCCTCTAAACAGTTAGGTAACTGAACAGCACTTTGCCAGATTCAAGACATCTTTCCATAATCAATGTGTATACTTCTATACAATTCAACAACAGAGCCACTGCCCCAATTCTTGACTTGTTTTACTTAGAAGTTTAAATGACTAAAAGGCTCTAAGTGACATAAAGTATTTCTTCAGATATCATTGAAACATTCAATTTACAGTGATCAAATATCTTCCTGGGAAATGAAATACATGATGACTATTATAATGTTACATTCTATTAAGTATAAATGGCAATAGTTGCTATAGAATCATAATTGTTTTTTTAGACTCTAAGACAGACTTCTTCTTCACAGAAATCTCAGCATAAGATTTTTGTCTGGTGCTCTTAGCCCCTTATTTCCTGATTTTTTGTCTATCTTCAGATAGTACAGTTGTGGTAAGGAAACACAAAGCAGAGTGATATTAGAGAATATTTCCACCACAAAGTGCTCACCTTGAGCACTTGATTTTTTGGCAGGGAACCCTGATTTTCCTTGAACTGGAAAGGAGGAATTGAAACTGTCCATTGAAATTTAAAAGGTCATTTTACTTATAAATCCTACCTAGATGACTTATAGCAAAATAAACCACATAAAGATACTTTTAAAACAATAAAGCATAAAGTTTTCTGTGCTGAATTTCATGTGTGTATGTGTTTTTGGAGTGTCAATATGTATGCAATGGAAATTTATTTCTTTTATTTTGTTCTCAGGTAAGGATCATCTTCAGCCAGTTTCATCTAGTTTAAAATAGCTTCAAGGTGTTGAGGCCATTGAACAAAATTTTTGTGAGAATGATAACTCAACTATTTCAACTCTAGTAGCTTTAGTAGTATTTAATTCCTATATTCTTTTGAGACTACTCAGTGACACTCCATCTAACTTAAGTTCTTATTTTCCATAGCTAGTAAACAGATGGTCTATTTATATAAAATGACAGGTTATTTATTTTCAAGAGTAAAAAAATAACTTTCACCCTTTTCTCATATCCTATAGCTCAGTTGTATCATGTACTTTAAATGGACAGCTGTATCCATCATTGCATAACTGACATTCTGAAGCCAAAATATTCCTGAAAGAGAAACTTTCTTACAAGTACTTTTTTTCAGTTTCCATTTAAGCTGAGATCCTAATAAATAATCCCATTTACCACCAGAAGCATCCTGACTTTTCCTTTCTAAAAGAAAGTCATTCCCAACTCTCAGAATCTTATTTTTACTTATGAACTTTATTACCATAAGTGTGACTGCTGCATAAGGTAACACTTGAAAAAATCCTTCTGAAATTCTATAATTCTCTTTATTATTTTCTTAAGAAGTATATAAAGAATAATAATCAATAGGCCAAACAAAATGATAATCAGTAGGCATAAAATAAAATTTTATTCATTCCAATCTCAACAACAAATGCCTTTTTTGTTTGTTTTACAGAGTTTCAGTAAAACTCTGGGTGGCTATCACTATAAGAGCTTTTCTGAGGATAAAAAGACTTTCACCTATCTTAGGAGAGTATTCCTATTAACTAAAATGGAAAGTTAAATCATTTTATGCCAATTAAAACACAACTGCTAAGCTTCTCTTAAAAACAAGATTATTTCTCATTAATTCTGTCTTACAACTTTAATACCAGTTGATTTGAAATTTTTACTATACTGTTCAAATTCAGAGGGAAAGAAGGAAAAGGAAAAAGACAACAAGAAAGAAAACAAGGGGATAGGGACTGATAAATGGAGTGATTTCTCAATATGTCTTATATGGGCACCATCAGATATCAAATTTCTGTGTCACCCAGCACACACTTTTATATATTAATTTTCTCTTGTGGCAAGCTTAAATGCCAGACACATTTTTAAAAAGGACAAACACAATTGATCTTTTCATCACTACAATCTTCTGAAATAGAGTTGATTGATGACTACTAGGTACAATAAAAAAAAGTTACAAGTCCTGATTTTCTTCATATTCTAATGTTTCCCTAGTTATTACTATTTCTATGTAAGCCTCTAATCTGCAGAAACTATGTCAATTATTATTCAAAACGTACAATCCAGGACCATCAAAATAAAGTAAAGTAGTATTGTTCTGGGTCAGTAAACTGAACATGTTGTTATTGAGTAGTATTGATTGTCAATATGCTAAGAATTTTCTGGCAGGAATGACCTGCCTAAAATCTTTACAGCACACAAAAGAAGAAAAAAAATTAGTAATACAAAACACAAAGGAAACAGGGAGAGGAAAGGAAACTCACAAAAGGGAATAGAGGCAAAAGGGAATAAAGACTAGCTATTCAAGAACATCTAGTGAACTCGAGTTGTTAGCAGCAGATCTCAGCCAAAGATGCCAGATCAGTGGAACTCCGGCACCTGAGTTATGAGAACCTTCCAATGTAATGATTTTCTGCTAATTTCCTAGTAAGGATATATGAACATAGATTGAAGTATGAAAGACGCCAGGTCTTGCTACTTCCAGATATGGAAACATTCAATTTTCATACTTTAACTACTGCCTTCACATATACACACATGTACAGATAGATCTATACTGACAACACTGTTAAAAAATAAAACCTTTAATATGCACAGAGAAACTGTGTTCCAATATATAGAAGATACATATCTATTATACATGCACTCTAAAACAAATTTTTTTCACCAAAAAGACATGCAAGTTGATTCAAATGAGTTCTAAAGGGCTTGATAAAGAACTCCCAGTCACAACTTTGCTCCAAAGGTAACTATTTAAATCCATATTTTCATTTAAAAATCAACAATGAGGTGATTCAAACCAATTCCAATTGTTTAGTGATAAAGAGAGCCATATATACCTAGAGAGAGAATTGTGGGAACTGGGTGTGGACCACAATATAGCATTTTCACTCTTTTTATTGATGTTTACTTGCATTTTGTTTTCTTTTTCAGGTTTTTTTTTTCCTTTTTGATCCAATTTTTTCTAGTGCAGCAAAATAACTATATAAATACATATACATATATTGGATTTAATATATATTTTAACAAATTTAACATGTATTGAACTACCTGTCATCGGGGGCGGGGGTTGGAGGAAGAAGGGGAAAATCTGAAACAGAAAGTTTTGCAAGGGTCAGTGTTGAAAAGTCACCCATGCATATGTTTTGTAAATAAAAAACTTTAATAAAATAATTTTTTTTAAAAAGGGATAGGAGTTGGGGGGGGGGGGGGAAGAAGCTTTCTCACTCCCCTCCACAACCTTGTCTCTTTTCTTCTACATTTTAAAAAATATCTCATTCATGGTTCTGTCTCCAAATATTGTTGTGGCATCTATAGCAGATATTGCAAAGTAACTTGTAAATTTTCTTTCTTTTTTTTTTTTTTTCTTTTTGCTGAGGCAATTGAGGTTAAGTAACTTGCCCAGGGTCACACAGCTAGGGAATGTGTCTGAGACCAGATTTGAACTCAGGTCCTCCTGACTTCAGGGCTGGTGCTCTATCCACTGCACCACCTAGCTGCCCCAACTTATAAATTTTCAAATGTTATGCAATAGTAGTCACTAACTTAATTAAAAGGTCACTATGTAAAATAAAAAAAAAACCCAATATAAATTTCTAATATCATTATCTATAAAAATATTATTTAAAAAGTTATGATGATAATTGATCACCAATATTTGCTGAATGCTCATTATGTGGTGAATATTACTCTATTTAGTATTTAGGAAAGATGAGGAAGGTATCATCTGCATAATAACTCAAAAAACTTATAATCTTCAACATTTTAAATTAAAAGTTTATTAAAAACTAATTTCTATACTTTGCCATGCTATGAGTCCAGCCTCATTCTTAAATTGACTAAAAAAATAAAAATAAAAAGAATTCTGTCAAATCATTAAAATTGGCATTTTAAATTACTTCATTTTTAAGACAACAATAGTACATCTACAGACAACAGTAGGAAGTCAATTCACTAATGTGAGAAAGAGATAAAGAAATTCAAAAATTAGTTTTCTCAGATTAACTGACATAGCTAAGATTCTTTGTGGCAGGTCTAGCTGCAGAGAAACCTGGATAGGGAGTTAGTAGAAGTCTTGTCTTCATCCAGTTGCATGAATATTGACGAAATCACTAAACTGCACTCAGTTTCAGATTATTCATATGGAAAACAGGGATAATTTTGTCCTACCTGCCTCTGGGGTTTTTATGAAGAAAATATTTTTCTTCTTAATTACAAAACATTGTTAAGTAATAAACAATTACTACCATGTCAATGACAACCATTTAAATGAAAACAAAAGTTCACCTTTGTCTTTAGCTTAAGAGTGATTAAATGTTCTCTCCCAGAAGTATCTTTGGCTTTTAACTTGATGGTACTAAAAGAAGTATCCACATACACGAGTCTGTGTAAGAAAGAGAATGAAAATGATGATAACATTTAGGGGAATTACAATTTGAATTTTTTCCATGTTCCTATTAATCTATTACAAATATTAATCAGAGGCAGTCCTGCGTGGCAGCCATTTCTGCGGCTATAGATTTACTGCTGTTAATACACCGGCCTGGTGCTTAATGCAGTCATATATCTCCAGGTTATTTACAATGTGTGTCAAGGCTCACGCTGTGGTCAGTGAGCACCATGTTTCAGTTTTCCATCACTGGAACCTTTGGCACACACAGCATGTTCCTGTCAACCTCTACTTAGGTACACATTAAACTTCCTGTCAAACTCTTTGATCCATTTCTGCAGTTTCATACAGTATGAGCCTTTTATGCTTTTTTTATTTGTTTTTCTCCTAAATGAACTTCTCCTTTATT
>JAJPUD010001640.1:137768-208546 GCA_023553655.1 Myrmecobius fasciatus | reverse complement strand
TTTTTTATACCATTATATGTGAGTCCAGTCACTTGAGCTGGCATGCTGGGAAAATGGCTTTTTTGCAAGAGATGCTGGGCAAAGAATTGTGGCGCTCTCTTTTCTGCAGTGAAAAATTGCTCTGAACCAAAAAGGGCACAAAGTCTTGGCATCTTGGCTAGAAGACGCGAAAGAAAAAAAAAAAAACGATTTGCAACCCATGGTTCTAAACTTTAACATACAATATTAATTTTTTTTTAAAAAGCATTCTTAAAAATCTTTGATCTGCTTTTATATCCACCAATGTCTCCCACAATATCACCCCCAACAGCCAAATGTCAAAATTTTTTTATTTATCAGAATATATCAATTTGATATCACCTATCTATCCAGATATCTGATAATTCCTGTCAATTTGGTGGCATCCAAATAAACAAATAACATTTCTCATATTTCAAGAGTTTGTCCTGCAAAGTACAAAATGCTGCCTTAGCCACAGATATGCAGACAGGTATTCACACAAGTTTTCTTCAAAGCGTTTATAAATTGGGAAGAATGCTTTTAAGTTTTTCAAACAACCAAAAGAAAGTGAAACAGACCCTGTTCTCAAAGACCCCCCCATTTGAAGAAGAGAAACAATACAAAAGAGAGAACTTAGCTACAAGATAAATGGAAAGTTCTGTTTGTCCTTAGGGTGTAAGTGAAGGGCAGATAATTTAGACCTTAAAGTCCAGGAACTCTTATGGTTATGGGGAAAGCAAAATCCAGATGGGATCTAGGTTGATAGGTTTTCAGATTGTGGCAGTTGGGAATGAATGGTTCCTTGCCTATTTGGTGTATTCTGCTCTCCATTCTGTGATGGTTTCTGGGATGGAGGGTTAGGTCTAGGTTTAGTTTTATTAAAGGAAAATGAAAAAATAAACTCTAAAACTAGTCTTCATTATTGCTAGTATTATCATCATTCATATTATTTCTATCATCACCACCACCACTACAACTATTATAGCTATCATTTATATATCACTTAAAGATTTTCAAAACTTTTTCTATATAGGAAACAGGCAAGGAAAATCAGACTGGTTTTATATGGCTTTAAAAAAAAAAAGACAATAAGAGATATCATTTCCAAAATGTAGTATGAATTTTAAGGTTTGTTGCTAAAATAATCATCAGAGCAAACCATCATATTAAAATATGAGAAACAAATCAAAGACTAGAACTTTTTAAAAACTTAAAATTAATCTTCACAGTCATCATTGTACATTTATAAATTATGGACATGACATTGGCATAAAAAAAAATTTGACATCTGTAATGGTCCACTGCTAAACAAAGTTTAAAAGGAAAAGAAAAAACTATTATATTTCATATATTATTATTATATAATGCTATTATATACACTGTTGTTTTATACATACACACATAAACACTGCATTTTTGTTACACTGATAATGATTCAGTCATTTGGAAAAGATTTAAGGGGGGAAACAGTCTGGGAATCATCTAAAGTTCCTTCTTAATATACAGGTTGATTTTATTTAAATGACTAGATGTTATAATTATTTGTGTATTCTTTCCTATATACATTTTCTTTTCTTTCTTTCCTTTTTTTTCTTTTGTTCTTTGCTGAGGCAATTGGGGTTAAGTGACTTGCCCAGGGTCACATAGCTAGGAAGTATTAAGTGTCTGAGACCAGATTTGAACTCAGGTCTTCCTGACTTCAGGGCTGGTGTTCTATCCACTGCACTATCTAGCTGCCCCACTATGCATGTTTTCAGAAGGGACTGCTGGTAAAGCTGAATCCTTTTCTAGTTTAGAAAGACCACTGAGTGACTTTACAACATAATTCAGAAAAGCCTAGTCCATTGCTTGAGGGATTCATCTCACAAGTTAGGTAATGAAGAAAGTCTACAAAATTCCCCAAATTCCTACTCATCCATAACTATTTCCTCTCCTCTTTATTCCCTAGTATGTATTATCTTCATTCATTAGAATGTAAGCTCTTTGAGGCAGGGACTTTCTGCTTCTATTTATATTCCCAGAATTTAATTCAACACTTGGCACACTGTAAATGCTTAAGAAATGCTGACAGTTCAATTCAGACTCATGAGAGGTAGTTTATAATGGTCAAAGAGTAAGAATAAAATTTATTTATTTTTTTTTTTACTTAACAGAAGCATCCCTTTAAGTTTTCCCAGACCAGACTTAAAGAGGAAATAGATATAATAGGAAGATACAAGTTAAAATTATGCCTCAGAGAAATATTATAAGATGTGTGACCCTGAACCTACTTCACTTCCTGGTATTTCAGGTTCATCTTTCCATGAGGTCCATCTTAGATTCCTCATTTACTGATATTCCAAGGGAGATCCCAACCACAACAATGATCTCTGTTTAGTAATTCTAAAAAGCCTTACTGAAATGAGGTAGCTTTATTTTACTATGGCAATGGAGTTTTACTTTGTGTTTCACAATTACCATAAAATGGAAGGGGGAAGCTTTTTTTTTTTTTGATTTAACAAGAAGAATTCTGACAATCAGGACCTCTCTCCAAGTAAGCAAATACTTATACATTTAAAAAATTAAATGCCTCTCACAAATCTAGCTAAAATGCAAGAGTAGAGAGGGAATTCTTTTCTTACATAACAGGTCATATAATCCATCTACAGAAGAAAGAAACCTGACATGCTGAGCAGCTAAGTTGAAAGGGAGATCACACTTCATTTACTAAATAAAATGTCTGTTAAAAGAGTCTTCTTATTAGCATTGGGTCCCTTCAGAATTTGAGAACATGTGGCTGTTGGAATGAAAAGACTTTCTACCTAGCTTCAAAGTTAGTTTTACCAAAATGAAGTATTTATTTTCTTTAATTCTGAGATTCTCTCCCTATTGAATGGAAACCTGGTTTACTGACAACATTAATGTTTTCAGGGACAGGTAGGTGGCACAGTAGATAGAGCACCAGCCCTGAAGTTAGGAGGACCTGAGTTCAAATCTAGTCTCAGACACTTAACATTCCCTAGCTGTGTGACCCTGAGCAAGTCACTTAACCTCAATTGCCTCAGCAAAAAAAAAAAAAAATTAATGTTTTCAGTTATATTTCCTTAAAAGGTCATTTTGCAAAATTACATGGAGAGAAGTAGAGAAGATACTATTGAGACCTCTCTTTGCATCATTTGCTTTTACAATTCAATATAAGACCTATACGTCCTTATCCACCTGCCTCTCTGGAGGAAAACAAAAAAGGGGGTTTTAATTTGTTTTTGTTTTTTTTCAATACATACAAGTACCAACAAAAATAATTTCAGCTTTTGATTCTCTTTTCCACCATCATCAAAATTTATACTGGATTAAAAAAAGAAGAAAAGATGTAATGGTGAAAGTCACCATAGATAACCACTCTACTGCAATTCAAATAAAATGTCATATTCTGATTGAAACATTTACCAAGTGAACACATCTGGATTATTCACTAGTTTTAAAACAAGTTCTAATCATTTCATATTGGCTGAGGAGTCTTTTATTTTTCATCATGCCTTCAGAGGCTTCTGAAAAACAATGAACAAACTGGAATTGGAAGGTTGAGTATCTGGCATGAGAAGATTCTAGAAAAAAATTCTGAGAAGGAACTGCTTAAAAGAAGAAAGAAAAGAACATTTCAATCTCAACTTTGATCTTCTCCTTCCCTCTCCTTGATCTAAAAAGGCTTTCATGCATTTCAGAGGTTCAAAGGATTTGGGATTTCCCATTCTATTATTATACTTGGGAAGTTTCTGAATCAAGAACCAAAGGTGGACACAAATTCAAAGCTTACTATGTGATCCTGGACAAGTTGTTAAACCCCTATTTGAATCTGCTTCCACATCTGTAAAATGGGGATCCTAATAGGATCTACCTTCCAGGGCTGTCATTAGGATTCAATGATATAATAATTGTAAGGCACTTAGCACTGAGCCTGTATTAGCACTATAGAAATTTGAGCTATTATTAGTGATTATTATTACAAAGAGCTCAGCAGAAAAATTACACCAATCCTAAAGGAAACATCTTGAAGATTCTAGCAAAAAGACTGAGAAACAATAATTTATCCTTTTACAGAAGTTATGTCTAAACTTGAACCTATATTCCCTTAGATCTTAAATGTACAGGTAGAAGAATGTTTCACAAACTTGGGGTAAGAGAAGGAAAGGAATTTTTTTAACCATTTTTTTTACTAAATCCTTTTAGAAAATACAGCTTTCCCTAGCTGTGTGACCCTAGGCATGTCACAACCCTAATTACTTCAGCAAAAAAAAAATATATATATATATATATATATATATACTTTTCTAAAAGATAATGAAATCCATCAGTCAGAATTTATATAAATATATAATCAAAGCAGAAAGCACAACAATCCAATCCAACAAATATCTACATTGTGTTAGGAATACAAGATAAAACAAGGAAATTCTTATATAGCTCAATGCTTCTTTGTTTCATAGAATGAAAATCGTATACAAATTTCCCAAAATAATAATTCTAGCTAACATTATAATTCTGAAAAGTCCTCAAGTTTACAATCATTTGAGTTAGTCATTCAAATTATGATGTGCCAAGGACTTAAAATAAATGGTGTCAGATACAGAATCAAGAAGTTGACCAAAAAGAAAAAACTCCCCACTCCCCTTTCCATTCATTGCTTAGAAATTGGCTCCTACTAATGAACTACACTGGTTCTCTTGCTAATGACATCATAACCAGACTTACTAATCTGGATAAAACCTCATCCTCTGCAACCTTTCAATTGCATCTGACAGTGTTGATCAATCTCTCCTTGAAACTGTCTCACTTGGTTTTCATGGCACTGAATTCCCCAGTTCTCTTCCAACCTTTCTACAAAGCACAATCCTTAACGTTCTCTTCTCTAGTTATATTTACATACTTGCAATCCATTCTCAATTTCAATTAGAGTTCTATGCTCATAGTTAATGAATCTATACTTCTAATGTCCAACTCTAATTTTCTATCTTCTCCCAAAATGTCTCTACTGAGATGTCATCATGACTTCAAATACAACTTGATTAAAAAAATAATAATAAAATCAGCAGTTACTTGCCCTACCCTTTATAAACTCCTCATCTCTGTCAACAGCAACACTGTCCTAAATATCATAATCAAAATTTTGGAGTCACTATGGACTCCAAAAAAAGAGCAATGAATTTGGCAATCTTCCTATAGTAAGAAAAACATCTAAAAGGTTATAGAATTAAACAAACAATGGTTCTCTCAAGGCAACATTCTGAATTTTGTTGAGCAAAAATGCAAAGATCTTTTTAAAATATATTAAATCCTAATATTATTTAATAAATATATGTTACATCAAGTCCTATTCCAATGCTCTAGTCACTTGGAGGTGGTTCCGAATTCTGAAAAACTATGCCAATGAAGCAACATTAGCAGACGCTTTCAAGCTTTGAAGGCTTTGAATATGGGCCCAAGAATGAGCTGGATATACTGTATCCAAGGTCCAGCCTTGCTAGCTAAGTATAAAAAGTCTCATCATCAGGTTAGTCATTATCAGTCTTAATCACAAAGAGGTATACTTGTCAAACACATCAAAAGATTACCTACCAAAGTCAAAATGCATTGTGATGTGTCAGTGGGAGGATTACTCACTACAGTGAAATCATATATATCTGAAGAGTTTAAGAAATATTAAATAATAAACCTACTTATCCCAACCCAGAGTTTCTATTTCTTCAACAAGACATGAGTAGTAATGAGGAGGAGGTGGTGGTGCATACAGCTCTTGTTTATTCTTCAATGCAACTTCCTGTTTAAAGAGAAAGACAAATACATATACATACATCAGCTCTAGTATTATGGGATCAGTACCAAATTACAATAAACAATTTCATTAAAATTCTCTGGGCTAATCCAAAAACCCTATAAATCTGGCTGACTCAAGTCTTTTCTCAGGTGGTGAAACATGGGAAAGTTAAAGAATTTATCAGGTGATAAAGAAAGTTAGTGAGGATGGCAGGTAAGGGGGAGTGTGATTTAAGATTTCTGAGCCCTAACCATCCATTAAATATCACTCAGACCTTGAAAAAAATTTATCTAAAAATAACTATCCTGAAACTCTTCTATTTCTTCATCTTTTTTGAATCTATCAAGTGAAGAAATATAACTCAAGAAATACTCCAAGTGGCTCCTTAGCACAAAAGTAGGAACTCACTACTTCAGTGAGACTATCTTTTTCCTATTAGTATGTCCTCATCCAAATAAAGAAACAAAATAATCAGTAAATGTTCCAATTATCCATGTCCTGATTCTTTCCATTCACACCATTATTACAGTGGTGTGGAAAGACTCCACACCAAGGCTTTTTCTCATTCATCAATAACTCAAAAGTCATCTGGGGAAATAACACCCACAAGTCAATGATGTCAGCTGGTAGGTAGCATTTATACAATATATTGAGGATTGTGAAGCACTTCACAAATATCTCACTTTTTCTTCCCAGAACCCCTGGAGGTAGATGCTACTACTGTCCCAAATTTACATATCAGGAAACTGAGGCAGATAAAGATTAAGTGACATTTCCAGGATCATATAACTAATAAGTGTCTGAGGCCACATTTGGACTCAGGTCTTTCATGTCTAGTACACAATCCACTGCACTATCTAGTGGTCAAGAGAATGAAAGGAAGGCCCTCCCATCCCAAACATAGGATGGAATTATATATGGAAGTTCCAAAATATGACACAGAAGCACATGGTCTGGTATAATTTGTCATGATAAGCACCCATTGGAAAAAGGACCCACATCACGGATTTATTGGAATCATAGCTACCTTGCTCTATATTGACCTCTCTAAGGTGATAATCAAAAACTACAAACAAAATTATAAAGAAAACAAGATCAAAATCAACAAAATGGAGCAGTTAGCATTAAGAATGAATACTGCTCCATTTTGAAATTGCTAACGTTTACAAATTTGGCATTTGAAAAAATATTTTAAGATACTCTCATTTTTATTGAGTGTAAGAAATATTTACAAATTACTTTGGTGTTCACGTTGTCAGAAAAGCCAGAAGGCATTACGAAAGTGTAGGAGTGCAACAGAAGGAAGAAAGGAATTGACAAGAAAAACACTGGGGATGAAACAGAAAATTTAAGTTTTTAGGAAAAAAAAAAATCTAAGCTGGGAGGGGATGAGAAAAGCAAGAAAAGAGAGATATCAAATTTTAACCCACAGTATGACCACAGACAAATTACAGCCTCTTAATGTAAGCAAGGAAATTCTTTATGCTAAATTACAACTGTTCACCTCCATTGGTAAGGGGAGATTTTTTCACTACAAAAAATGATCCTTTTCACACTAATGAAATCAGTTCTGATGAAAAGACAGCAACAATAACAAAAAAATGTATTTTCATTTTAATCTTGGAATCATTCCATTTTGAAAAGGTATTATTCTCCACAGAAAATTATTATGAAAATGAAGGAAATGTTTATTAATAACCAATTATTTGGGGAGATCCAGAGCTCCCCCTCTTTCCATAGTCCTCATTTCAAATTTCAATAAAGGACATTACTGATAATAAAATTGGATTAACTTGGTCAGACCCCACCCAACTTTATAAGGAATTTAATCTAAGTCCATTGTGTACTACTCAGGTTTGGGTGAGAATAATTTCTTTAATTAGATTGCTCAAAACAGAAGGTGGTCTGGATATATAGAAACTCTTTGTCCAAGAGTGACATGATATCACTCTCTCAGCCTCTCATTGGAGGGAGCCCATTTCTCATTATAATATTTATTGTCTCATTAATTGTTAACTAATTAGATTTGATTGCCACCTTCAGGAATATTCACTTTTCCAAAGGCATATAAACTATGACCCTTGTGCCACACACTGCAGTAAATTCAAGACTGCCATTTACCTCTTTTATTAATAAAATACTAGAATTATTAATAAAATGATTAGTTACCCAAAACTTATCTATCTCAAACTTTTTAAATGATACAAAATTATGGTAATTGACAGAGATTTCAGGTTTAAAAATAGAAATTTATGTGAAAACATTCAAAGTCTTAAGGCTAATCACTAAAATGGCTCTTCTAGTTCTAAAACTATACTGAAGTGAAAATACATTGTAAAGTTAATAGAGGGAGCATAGCCTAGTAGATATAGTGCTGGGCTTGTTTAGGAAGATCCTGATTCAAATCCAAAGACATTAATAATCGCATAACTGAGCAAATCATTTACCTTTCTATATATCTGAATCAGGGGGCTGGACTTGGTAGGCCTCCAAGGTCACTACCAGTTATAAATCTATAATCCTAAAAGAGACAGGAACAGTGGGGAAAGTTAAAAGCACTGGATATGGAGTCAAAAGACATGGATTTTAATTATTCTGTTACTCCCAGTGTGAAGGAACAAACTCTCCTGGCCTCTACTTTCTCATTTGTAAAAAGAGCTCTTAAATCTATAAGGTTATAAATGCCTATACATAAATTCCAGCAGTACAATAAAGAATTAAAGAGAAAATATCCATATGTGACTATAAAATACATCATTTTCAATAATTTTATAAGATGTGATTTTTTTTTTTAAATTAGACAGTGTTACCCTCTAAGGGGCTCCAAGTGAGAAACATGACTTACTAAGGTAGATCTGCCATAACTTAGAGGGTTAAAATTGGATTGTTTTGGGTTACACTATGGGTCAGAGATGAAATATGACCATTGGTCTTCCCAATTCAGAGAACTGTCTATAATATACTACACTGAATTTTATTTAAAATGCTTAATACTATGCTAAAAATAACCAGAAATCTAAAAGTATAATTTTAAAATAGTAAGTATTTTTGGTTGTTAAAAAGGAAATAAGTAAAAGGTGTTTGCTTTATTTACAAATTTCATATGGTTTTTTTCTGAAATGTCAGATTTTTATTCAGCAAGTCTATAAACTACCAAAATCAGAAAATCCTTCATGCTTTAATAATAATAATAATTCATTCACATATATAACATTCTCAACATTGTGAGGTGTTTTGCAAATAATAAGCTTGTAAGGTAGGTAGTACAAAATATTAATAGTATTCCCATTCTGCAAATAAGAAAAAGTCTCACAGAGATTAAATAACTTGCCTCTTGTCACACAGCTAGAGATTGAGGTGAGATTTAAACTGAAATCTCCAAAATTTCTTATTTCTATTATTTCATACTAACTCCCAATAGGGAAAAACCAACCACCCTACCCCCTTACTCAAACATCATTATAAAACTAGATTTTTTTTTGCAGTTTCTGCTTTTTGAAAAAATAAATCAAGATAAATCTATAATGATAAAAATTACTATTATAATTAAGAATCTATAAGATGGTGGGCAGCTAGGTGGTGCAGTGGATAGAGCACCAGCCCTGAAGTCAGGAGGACCTGAGTTCAAATCTGATCTCAGACACTTAATACTTCCTAGCTGTGTGACCCTGGGCAAGTCACTTAACCTCAATTGCCTCAGCAAAAAAAAAAAAAAGAATCTATAAGAAGGGATGGGAATGCCAAATAATGCAAAGTTGAAATTGCCAAAGTACTCTTTAGGTTTTAAAAAGCAGGGCTCAGAATAATCAAGCTTCATTAATCCTTGTATCTTAAGTAATTTGCTGGAGAAAAAAAAAAAAACAAGTTTATTTTTTATGGCTTAAAAACAGGCTACTAAGCCAATCTTTCTCAGAGTTTATTCTCTATAACTGGAGAAGCCAATCATCAATCCAATGATATTATATTCCTTTTTAGAACTTCATGTCCAGTCCAGGATACAAGCATAAAAGAAAAATAAAAGTCCACTACAAATTATATTGAGGTGCTGAATAAGACGAATGTCTTTTGGAGGAAATATAATGTTATAATAGGAAGAGCAATGAAGGTATTCTAACCATTATAACCAAAAAGCAGTATAAAAAATCTTTTTCATAGTAAAGTATTCAAGGCTCAGTCACCCATTCAGAATGATTGCCCTTGCTCTTCAATCTTTACAAAAAAATGAAACTAATAACAATCTATAGAAGAGATGCAATCCATTTTTTTTGTGGGGGAAGGGGTAACAACTTAAAGACAGTATAAAACTTATACAGCTACACTGAAGTCAATCAATATAAATTTGGCAACTGCTTAAGTCATTAAAATTAATCACCATAATTTTTTCAAAGGTGATGAACCTCATCACCTTAATACTAGTAACTTCAAAATTCATGCTAATAAATCTTACATTTTTAAGAGCTCTACGTCTTAGATTAACAGTAAAATCAGAAATCTACACTTGTTTTTTTTTAAATACAAGCTAAGTCTGATAGGATCATATTTTCCTATAAATATGTATATGAAACATATAATGTTAAATATTTCATGCACCTTAGAAATCTGTCTCCATAGTTTTAAAGGTTAGAGTTTCAACTGAGTCACTCCTGTGTTTATATGAGTTACTAAATCTATATTTGTTTTTTACATTAAACTAAAACATAAACAATCCATATTATTATTATTTCTTCAAATTATATACTAAATACAGCTATGACTGATGGCTTAGGTAGTAAATAGAATTATTTTCCATAATGACTGCTTAATAGGGCAAAGCTGTGTTGCTTTACTCTAGTTCCCATATACATTTCACTTATTTGTATAACACTATAGTTTGACTTGTAAAGTTTTGTGGGTTTTTTTTTTTTGTTTTGTTTTGTTTTGTTTAATTTTCCTAATATTATGAAGGAAAAAAAAAACTTCCCTTGAACAAATTTATTTTTATTTCTTAATATTTTACTACTGGCACATGTTGAAAATAAAACTATAAGGAAATAAATCATTAAGGTATTTACGAACATTTCTCTTTTTTAAAGCATTTGTTCTTAGTAATAGGACTATAAAAAACTCTTGAAATTTCTCTATTCTTACTACATGAAGCACACATTCACACACACACACACACACACACACACACACACACACACAGTTGTTGTTTATTTATTTTAGCAATATTCAATTCTTTGTGGCCCCATGTAGGATTTTTTTGGCAAAGATTCTGGAGTAATTTGCCATTTCCTTCTCCAACTCATTTTGCAAATGATAAATAGAGGTAAACAGGGTTAAGTAACTTGTCCAGGATGACACAATCTAGTAAGTGTCTAAGGCAGGATTAGAACTCAGGTAGAGGAGTCTGGCTAACTTGAGTTCCAGCTATATATCTCCTACATCATCTGAACCAAAAATAAAGACACAAACATATATACATATAGAGAGAGTTAAATGACTTGCCAGAATCACATAGCTAGTAAAGGCCTGACGCTGGTTTGAATTCAGATCTTCCTGACTCCAGGACCATGGGCTACCTTGCTGCTCATAATCACACACACACACACACACACACACACACACACACACACACCCATAGAGACATGTGTATGTGTGTGTGTGTGTGTGTGTGTGATTATGAGCAGATATATGCATGCTTGCATATGTGTGGGGTGTTTAAAAAGTCCTTCAAGATCACTTGGTCTAGCCAACTCATTTACAGATAAAGAAAACTGAAATACAGAGAATGTAAGTGTACTGCCCAAGATTATAACTGTTAGTTTTGATCTTCTTTTGTGCCTCATCAAACTTTTATTTTTTTAATCATTTGTTAAAAATAAAAGTACTATATCATTTTTAAAATTCAATAATTCTAGAATGATTATTCAAATGTTTCTTGGGTTACTAAGTTTACATATACAACTATCCTGGGGAATCTGACCCTTCTTCTACAATTTTAAGCATAATCTCTCCTTGTATTTCCAAAAGTTCTTTGAGAGAAAGGACTTTATTTGTACATTCATGACCTTCACATGAGCAGAGCAATATAGTAAGGACTATACATGTATCAGTTTGTTATTTAATCAAACAAATTCTATCAGGAATTAACATAGGTTAAGGGGAATAGACTTTCAAGCCAGTTGGAACTAACCCAATATGCTCAATCAGTAATTTTAAGGGCAGAAGGAGAAAATCTAAAATTCTACTTATGTCAGTTTAAAATGAAATTAGAGAAATTGTAAAAAAAAAAATGTAGGTATATATATATATATATATATATATATACACACACACACACACACACACACACACACAGAGAACAGTAATACAGTGTCAGAATTCTTACCAAAATCAACTTCAACTCCATCATAAAGCTCACCAGGTCAGGAGAGTACTGCAATCTCTAAATTAAACAATAGTTCCAATTAATGTTACTTGTTCCTTGGAGTTAAAAAGTAGGTCAACCTAAATGTGAAAAATTAAATAACAAATTAAACACATCTGCATCTTTTAAGTATAGTGACTATATAAAACATTAACCTTTTGACTATTATCTTTATTGGATACACAGCAATGTTCTTAATAAAAACAATTTTTTTTAATTCCAATAAACAATCTTCAAATAAATTTTAATGAATTAATATTAAGCTGAGAATGATGCTACTAAATACTATGGTATCTACTGTATTTATTTAGCAGATTGTGAACTCCCTGAGGGTAATATCTACCTTTTATCTAATCTTATCTCCCCTAATCTTAGTATAATGCTCTACTGATAGTAAACGTTTAATAAACATTTGTTGAAGTTAATGGAATTGTCCCCACAATTCTTAGGACTGGATTGGCAACCTTACTCTGCATTTTCATCCAGCCAAAAGAAAAGGAGGAAAATAAATAGATTAATTATTATCTAAAAACAACATTGTATTAAGGAAGAGAAAGAAAAGAAACTTTTATAGTTGAAAAATGAAATTAAAATAAATGGATTCAAAGTAAGTAAAGAGCAAGACTTTATATATTATTTTGGTTCTCTCTCATGACCTTGAAGATTAACAACCATTATTATTTCTGTGCCAGAAATTATCCTATAGTAATTTAGTCAATCCTCCAAGAGAAAGCAGCAACTATTGGAAAAAGATGAAAAGCCAAACTTCCAAAAGCAAAATGATTATTTAAAAACAATGTCAAAAGCTCTTTGAAATCCCTCATAATTTATTTTTAAGCCCCTATAAGAATCAGAGAATAAAAGAAAGTAATAAAAAGCAAGATCTTGCATTATCTTGTGTCTTTAGCTGAAACTCTGAATTATTCTTCTATGTAATGTTACATTGTATTGCCAGTTACCTTTTGTGTACTACTGAACCAATACTGCAAGTAACCTGAACAAGGTCAACAAATGAATTTTTTCTCCTCTCTTTTGGAAATTTAAAACAAACCACAAAAAAATATAGGATACATTTAAATTATAGATTCAAAGTTGCACAGGACCTCATAGGTCATCCAAGTCTAGCCAAGCCTCTTCATTTCATTAGGAAAATAAGGCCCACAGAATATGTGATTTACCCATTAAACCCAAACTGCAAATGATTCTGCATAAGGTTAACAAGTGAATTTTTCCTTTCTTATTTCTGAAAAAAATTTTTAAAAAAGTAACAAACTTACAATAGAGTTAAATAATAAATAGAATCACAGATTTAAATGGGATTTTCAAGGTAACCTAATCTAATTTCTTTACTTTTTGAGCAAAATGGTCAAGTCACTTGCCCAAAGTCATCCACTTATTAAGTGGTAAGATTTAAACCCACTTATTCTGATTCCAAATCCAGGACTCTTTCACCTATGCCTTCTGCTGTATAGCCATCCTGAGAGTATTGAGAAGGTGGTCTATCTTCTATTGAACACTTACAATTTTTCTTCTTTGTTTCCTAGAGCTGAAAAATACTCCATAAGTATTATCATTGGTTAAGGCAGATTCTTGACTCTTCTGGCTTATTCATCATAGCAAGTGTTCTATATAAATTAAACTTTTATAAGAAATGATAATGTTCTTTACTTTAGTCAGTTTCTGAATTTTTTAACAGACAAGCTTGTTGAATAGGTAAGAAGAAAGTTCCCATTCTAACACATTTCTTTTTCTAAATTTTGCTTTTTCAAATCTCCTACTCCTTTTGACCTTTGCTTTACATAGGGAGTAACTGACTTAGCACACAGATGATTTGGAAGCAATTCCCATTTTGGCAATCATTTCACATCTAGATTTGCTGAGCTTTATTTTTCTGGTGATGTTCTTAACATCTGCCAAGTTCAACAGCTTGAGTCTCTTCTTGTAGTATCTATCCATGAGGCTTCTAAGTAATCTGAAAATCTCTGGCTATTTTAAAGTCTGGATTTCAAATTATATTTTACAAAATAGTTTTGTTCATCATCCCCATGACCAAATTCACATTGAAGTTAACTAGTATGAAGGTACATGGAGATTTAGTTTGGAAAATCTGGCCAATTTTTCTATAGTATTTCATACATACATTTATCAAAATGTCTCTCATACACACATTTCTTTAACACTATATAAGATACTATGACAAATGCAGCTTCAAAGATAACTTTGTTCAACAATCTGAGTATCAAGGCAAGAAAAAACAACAAATACCAATGATGTTCACCAATATCAGGGATGTCCTATGTCAAGGATGTCCTGGATCAAGACATTGAATTGAAGAACATCTGCCGTTAATAGAGAAGCTTTATAATGATCCTGTTTGTAAATATCAGGGTGCTTCCATATAGTTTCCAATCAGGCCATCTCGGCACATATGACGATCCCCCATTTCCTATCTCCATACTTTTCTTTGCTCAGCTATCCTCAGTACCTGGATTGTTCTCTCTCCATTTTTCTCTGCCTTGGAGAATCTCTAATCCCTTCAAGATAGGCAACTAAGAGACACTATGGATAGAGTAATGGATCTGGACTCAGGAAAACAAGATTTCAAACCCTGAGCAAGATACTTTGACCTCTGTTTCAGTTTTCTCAACTGTTAGTATATGATGAAAATAGTTCACCTGGACAAAAATATAACAGGATAGTCAAAATAAAGAAAAACTTTAAACCCCCAATTAAAATATATTTTAATTACAGTACCAGAGAGGGAAGAATGGATTATACAACATAGAAAGGGCTTTTTTATATTTTTAATATTGTTTTGAGGTTCTATTTTGCTAATTAATTATGTGAAAGCAAAATTTTATTTTAAGATTAGGACAAGAAATAATAATTAGGGGAAATATTTTCATACAAAATATGTATCCATATATAAATATAGAAAGTTAACTGTAGAGAAAATAGCAAAGTAATTGGGTATCAACTTTATAAGGAAAATATATTTAACTTTTTTTTTGAAAGGGTGTTTACTCATTAACATTTTAACATGACTTTAAAATATCTTGTTGATTTAAAGCTCTCTACTATATGTATACACAGATACAAATTAAACACTCCTATTAATCTAATGGTGGGAGCTTTATATACATATATATATATATATAAATGTACACACATACATATAAATATATGCATATGTATATATATATGTACATATACATACCTACATATAATCAATATTACAGTTCTTACCAAATAATAAATTCATTTTTTACTCATGCATTAAGATAATTTTTTAAAAGGACATACTTGGTTTAATATCTGATGATATCCATCCAATATTGTCTTCAGCTGCCAACTACAGAGTATTCTAAAAATTAAAAACGGGACACGAGGTTTTTAAAATTGTTTTTATGTGATGCATGGTTTTGTCCTCACCTAAAACACTATTTCAAAATTTCTTTATATGACACAAACATAGATACTTATATGTATATACCCAAGGGAGAAATAAACATAATTCTGACAATTAATTTTATTACTAATATCTAAAGTATTGTCTTCAAATATTTACCATTATTTTTAGCTATCTTTAAAGTACTATAGAAACATGAATTTTATTAGTTTATTAGTTTAGGCAGGAATGTAAAGGATTTTCATTAGCATATGAGATCCAAAAAAAACCTGATATTTATACAGTGCTTTAAGTAGTTTGTAAAGCACTTTCATAATAATAATAATAATTTAAAAATTAAAAATAAAATTTAATAATAATTAATAATAATGAACTTTATATAGCACTTACTATATGCCAAGCACTATAATTAGCATCTCAGTGGATCCTTACAGCAGCCCTGAGATAGAGGAGCTAGCATTATCATCAATTTAAAGATGAGGAAACTGAGGCAAACAGGCCAGTTTCTCACAACTAACGTCTGAAGCCAAATTGAAATTCAAATGTTTCTGACTCCAGGACTGGCCTTTTATCCAATGTGCCAGCTAGCTGCCCTGTGAAGGGATATACCATCATGTATCATTATTCCCATTTTACAGAGAAGGAAAGAGGCTAAGTAATTTGTTCAGTCTTATAATTAGTAAACCACAGAACGAGAGGGTTGGTTTTTTGTTTTGTTTTTGTTTTTTTTTTTGCTGAGGCAATTGGGGTTAAGTATCTTGCCTAGGGTCACATAGCTAGGAAGTATTAAGTGTCTGAGACCAGATTTGAACTCAGGTCCTCCTTTCTTCAGGGCCGATGCTCTATCAACTGTGCCATCTAGCTGACCCAGAACCAGAGTTTTAACCCACCTCTTTCCTGATTCCCAGTTCAACAATCTTCCTACTATATTTCACCATATTGAAAAAACAATTAATTTAAGGACAATACACAGTAATTATGACTTATTATGATAATGTAATTCTTAACAACAGAACTAAAATATTTTTCTACTGAATGAGCTTCTCCTCCCAAAAGAAGTTAAACAAAAATTTTACAAGTTAAATAAAAACAAAGCTATACATTATACTATATCAGACTTGTATTTAGCATCTAGGACCAAGGAGGAAAGGGTCCCTTTTTCCTTCTTAGAGCGTATTTGGGATACTGAGTTCAGTTTTGGATGCTATATTTGCAAAAGGTTGTTAATAAGCTAGACACCATCTAGAGAAGAACAAGCAGGGTAATGACAGGCTCTCAGTGAGGCCACACAGCGTCGGGTACAGAAAATGGGTACAATTAGCCTGGGGAAGGAAGAGACGAATTTTTAAGATGGAAGGTTAGAAAGACACCATAGATTTCTTCAAAAATCTGAAGGGCAGTCATTGGGAAAGAAGATTTAGAAGAGCAAACTGCAGAATTACAAGGAGGACACAGAGAAGAATATATCAGAAAGACTCCCTTCCAATTAGCATTACCTGAAAAGTAGAGTGGGCTCCTTCCAGGCAGTTTGAGGCTTGTGCCCCAATCACTAATAGGATTCTTTCCAAATCTGAAATTCTCAAGTCTATTTAAAAAGGTAGACCACAACAATGGAATATCTTTAGTCTTTAAGAAGAGCACTGCCAACACAGGGTTTTTAAAGCAGTGATGGAAAGGGAACACAGCAGACTCTCTATAATGACAAGGTGAAGAGAAGGTGCCCATCCACCTGGGTAGAGAAAGTTTTGGGGGAGTTGGCTCATTGAGTAGAGCGCCGGGGCTGGAGTCAGGAAGCCCTGAGTTCAAAGCTGACCTCAGACACAGGCTAGCTACACAGGTAAGCACTTGGGCAATTCACTTAACCTTTGCCTTGGTCTGCTGGAGAAGAAAGTGGCAAATCATTCCAGTATCTTTGCCAAGAAAATGCCAAAGGCAGTATG
Organism: Myrmecobius fasciatus; assembly: GCA_023553655.1. Taxonomy (NCBI): domain Eukaryota; kingdom Metazoa; phylum Chordata; class Mammalia; order Dasyuromorphia; family Myrmecobiidae; genus Myrmecobius; species Myrmecobius fasciatus. Next base: position 190,997 of record JAJPUD010001640.1, on the reverse strand, counting down.
AATATACTAGTATCCACGGGGTCATCAAGAGTTAGCCACGACTGGGGGCAGCTAGGTGGGGTAGTAGGTAGAGCACCAGCCCTGAAGTCAGGAGGACCTGAGTTCAAATCTGATCTCAAACACATAATACATTCTAGCTGTGTGACCCTGGGCAAGTCACTTAACCCCAATTGCCTCAGCAAAAAAACAAACAAACAAACAAACAAAAAATAATTAGCCACGACTGTACAACAACAAGGGGAAGCTTCTCCAGTGAAGCACCCCATACAGATGAAACAGTTAATCTGAAAAAGTACCAAATTTGTGCTTATCCAGTCAAATTCTCTCACCCAATGCCCCTGCCAACAACAGAAAGCATTCTTGAGCTAACTACTATGGGTATGACATATATTCTAAGTCTTATGAATGACTCCTAAACTTAAATGATTCACACAGACACAATATCATCTTTGATTTTGTGCCCTCTTAGTAATTAGGTTCAAATCATGCACATAGTCCACAACTGTTCTGGAACAAATGACTGAAAGGAATACATTGTTACTGGTATTTTAAAAATCATGTATAAGTGTTCATCTGATGATAAGGAACTGTGTGAGGTAGGCTATGTTGGTGCGTGGCAAACACTACCTCCTGAGGTGGGCTGGATCAACCCTATAGAAGTTACAATCCAGATTTAACATAATTGGCAAAAGTGGATAATAACTTATATGAAGGAAAACTATAAGTCATATAATGTTCTATCCAGGAAAATTTGGTTCAATTTATATTTGTGATGAACTTTTAATATAAGTAGTATCATTACTTTTAAATGAATGAAGAATACTATCTTACCTTGCATTTTTTAGCTGAAGATCTTCAGGTAACAGTATTCTAACATGAAAGTCCCTCCCCTGTGGAAAATATTCAAATATTATAATTAAGTTTATAAACTATTTTCATTTAGTTAATTTTGAGAAAATAAGTTATCCTTAAAGTTTCTGTGTTCTCAGAAATATGGAAAATACATTTTCTTCTGTTACTCTGAAAAGAAAATTCAGGAGGAAAAAACAACTACAAACTATGGTTGATTTAAAGACAAATTTCACAAAAGTTCAAGTCCTTATCTATACTGATCTATACCAATACTTTTATATAATGTCACATTTTTGAGACTTTAGACAGACTAAACAAGGGAGATACAGGTAAGAAAAGGAAGAATTAGAAACAATAATCCAGTGTTCAATAATGAAAACATAAGTTACTTAGGTAAGAACTCCCTGTATGATAAAAATATGGCAGAATAAGTCTTAGATCAAAACTTACATGATTATTTCACAATACATTTTAAATAAATATTTGACTTTAATATTAAAGAGTATAAAAAATAAAAAAAGTAGATCCTGTACCTTTCACAGCTGTGGTAAGATATATATATATATATATATATACATTTTTTTTATTTTTTTTAGAGATATATATTTTAACCAAACAAGAAATAAAGGCAATTGCAAAAGATAAAATAGGTAACTTTAATTACATGAAACAAAAGCTTCTACATAAATAAAATTAATACACCAAGGATAAAAAGAGAAGCAGTTAAATGTGAAAATTATTTGTATCAAAATTCTCTGATAAGGATTTGATATCCAAGGTACATAAAGAAGTCCAGGAGAGCATTCTGGTGAGAAATATACTCCAAGGAAGCTAGCCATTGATAAGAATAAAGTATCTACATACACCAAAATACTTATGGCAACACTTTTTTGTAATTGCAAAGAATTGGAAATAAAATAGATGCCACTGGGACTCTAGGTAAATGGGGCAGCTAGATGGTTCAGTGGATAGAGCACCAGGCTTGGAGTCAGAAAGATCCAAGTTCAAATCTGGCCTCCATTGAGAAAGTCACTTAACCCTTATTTGCTTGTAAAATGGGAACATACTGGTGAACAAAGTGGCATACTGCTCCAATATCTCTGCCAAGAAAATTCCATGGACAAAAGTCCATGAGGCCACATAGGATCAAACATGACCGAACAACAAAGATGCCCCTGACTGGGGAAAGGTAAAACAAATTGGGGTACATGAATGAATGCTATATGAAATCATATGTGTAATACATACAAAGAACCATGGAAAGATCTACATGGACTTTTTGCCTTTTTTCAAAGCCAAAGACTACAACAATAGAATGGAAAAAAATATACACATAAATCAAAAATGAATACTGCAAAATTTTAAACAAGCAAGTCTCAAAAGAAGAGATATGGGAAGACATTCCCAATCCATTTCTTTGTGCATGTTTTTGATCTTTTCAATGTACTGAGCAGGTATGCTGATTTTTTTCCCCTCTTTTTTGGGGGGAAGAGGGTCTTTCAACAACTACTACTTGTTATATGGGATGACTCTCTGGGAAGAAGAAAGAGATCAGGATGATTACTAGGGAAAACTGATAATGTCTTATTAATAAAAAAATTTTTAGAGGCTTTTGCAAACTGAATTCAATTTTAAAATCATTTAAAAAATTAATTGTATTAGAAAAATATTCCAATTGATCTTTATGACCCTTTAAAATTTGATCTTTTAGGTATATTACTAGAATATTATTGGAATATATATTATATTATTGCAACATTATTGGGGAAAATATATTATTTTTAAAAATCACTCTTTGGAGTTTCCAAAGTTTTAAATTAAACAATAAAATAAACTGTGTTCAACTATTTACATCACAAATAAAACACTCAAAAGTCAGAAGTAACAAAACAAAATTATAAATCACTCTTCCTTCCTTTCTCTGAAACATAAAAATTCATATTATCTCAAAGTACAATATTGTATTTCTTGATATTTGGCTGTTTATGATCTTAGCGACTTTTTTTTAAAGGCAATGTTTGTCAGAATCTTCCCATTCTCATTAGGAAGTAGTATCACAGATACTCTAAGATACAGTGGTATTTATTTTTAACAAGAAACATGCCCACAGTCACAGGAAATACAAGAAAATGGCTAACATCAATCTAAGGAAGAAATTAAAGGAGGGTTATTTCTCATGGGAAACTAATTCATCAAAAAAGTAAATTCCTTTTAGAAAAAGCAGTTGCTTTTAATACACTATGCCAAAAAAAAATGACACCATAATATAGAAATACATAGGCAAGCTTCATATTTTCAACTTGCTAGCTAGTTTTAAGGGAGAAACATAAAATATTCTTAGTTATGTAAACCAAACATCAACTGACAGCAGATTTATAAGAAATATTCACTGATGCTTCCAGGCTACTATTATACCAACATCATTCAACAATCTCTCCCCTCTTTTGAAGTTCAAAGCATGATTCTATTATATTCTCTCTATCATCACTACACTGCAGTCTACAAACCTCAACTATGTTTGACAAACATCATTATTTCACCACCTGACTCACATTCTCTCTCCATCTCATCTCTTGCCATCATACCAAGTTACAATAGCATCCATGCTGATGGCTCTTCTCAGTTTTTTATTTTCAACTCCAGTGACTCCACTTACTACTGAATCTGAGAAACTCATAGCTGGGGGGCAGGGAAGAACCTCAGGTTATCTAGTTCAGTACATAAAAGAATGAGATGTTCTAACATATGCACAATAAGTAGACATTCAGTCTTTCTTTGAAGCTTGCATAAGACAAGTCAATCAAGTACTAATTAAGCACTGTATTTGCCAATCACTTTGCTAAACGCAGAGGACACAAAGAAATGACAAAATAAAATTCCTGCCCTCAAGGAACTCACACTAATAGGAGATACAGTATGTAAATAACTGTACTATACATACATGATACATGCAATGCAAATGGAAGGCAAGCTCAGAGTAAAGTCACTAGCAATTGGGGGATGAAAAGGGGTGGGAGGGGGGGACCCTGAGCAGAAATTGAGTCTTAAAGGAAACTAGGGAGGCCAAGAGATAGAAGTGAAAAGGGGCATTCAGACATCCATACCAGACAGTGTAAAGACAGGAGATGGGGCATCTTGTCCTTTAAAGTTGTGTAAGAAGACTTGAGAGATAGGAAGGGGCCAGGCTATGAAAGGTTTTAAATGTTAAAGTAGGGACTTATGGTTTATCCTGAGAGTAAGAGGAAGCCAATGGAGTTTACTGAGTAAGGTGACATATCTATCAGAAAAATCACACTGGCAACAGAGCAGAAGATGGGGGTGGGGGATGGAGATCTGAGCAAAGGAGACAAATCAGAAGGCTATTGGAACTGCCCAGGTGTGAGGGAGGCAATGAGAGTTTGCACCAGGGGGTGGCTTTGTATGTAGGAAAAAGGGGATGTACATGAGAGATGCTGAGGTGGTGACAGATCATATTTGAGGAATGAGGTAAGGGCAGTTAAGGAGGGCAGCTCCTTTGTGAGTCTATATGATGGGGATGATGGTGGCATTAATAGGCAACTTAAGAAAAGGAGAGGGTTGAGAAGGCAGGAGAAAGAAGATAATGAAAATATTTTAGACAGGTGGATTTTTATATATCTATAGGCTATACAATTTGAGACAGCTAAAAAAAATATAATATGAGCCTGGAGCTCAAGAGAGACTTTGGGGTTAAATACAGAAATCTGAAAATCATCTACACAGTGATAAAACGGAACCAGTAAGGACTCATAAAATCACCCAATGAAATAATACAGAGGGTAAAGAGATTAAAAGAGTTGAAGGGAACACCTATAATTAATAGGCACAAGCTGGACCAAAATACAGTAGAGAAGTCCAAGAAGTGATGTTTCGAGAACCAGGATAAAATAGTTCTGACAAAACCTAGAGAGAAGAGAGTATTAGGAACAAGAAGGTGATCAACAATAGTGGAGGACCTTAATTTATATAATTCTAATAAAAATGAATAAATAATAAGTTAGGACCTAAATAAAAATTTAGAAAAAATAAATATAATAAAGAACTGGTGATTATTAAATGGAAATAAGGCTAGAAAAGTTAGGCATGATAGATCTCTGGAGGAAAGTGAATGGTGATAGAAGGGAGTATACTATTTTCTCAGGGGTTCATGGAACTTATACGAAAATTGATCATGTGTTAGTGTATAAAAACCTCAAAATCAAATGCAGAAAAGCAGAAATAGTAAATGAATCCTTCTCAGATCATGATGCAATAAAACTCACATGTAATAAAAGGCCAGGAGAAAATAGACCACAAGTTAATTGGAAATTAAATAATCTAATCCTGAAGAATGAATGGGTGAAAGAGCAAATCATAGACACAATCGAAAATTTCATCCAGGAGAATGACAATAATGAGAACATACCAAAATTTGTGGGACACAGCTAAAGCGGTTATAAGGGGTAATTTTATATCTCTAGATGTTTACTTGCATAAAACAGAGAAAGAGAAGATCAATGAACTGGGCTTACAATTAAAAAAGCTAGAAAAAGACCAAATTAAAAACCCTCAATTAAATACCAAATTGGAAATTCTGAAAATTAAAGCAGAGATCAATAAAATTGAAAATAAGAAAACTATCAAATTAATAAATAAAACTAAGAGTTGGTTTTATGAAAAAACCAACAAAATAGATAACCCTTTAGTTAATTTGATTAGAAAAAGGAAAGAGGAAAATCAAATTGTTAGTCTCAAAAATGATAAGGGAGAACTTTCCTCCAATGAAGAGGAAATTAGAGTAATAATTAGGAGTTTCTTTGCCCAACTTTATGCCAATAAATTTGATAATGTAAACGAAATGAAGGAATATCTACAAAAATATAGATTGCCTAGGTTAACAGAAGAAGAAATAAATTATTTAAATAGCCCCATTTTGGAAAAAGAAATAGAACAAGCTATTAATCAACTCCCTAAGAAAAAAATCTCCAGGGCCAGATGGATTCACATGTGAATTTTACCAAACATTCAAAGAACAATTAATCCCAATACTATATAAACTATTTGAAAAAATAGGGAAAGAAGGTATACTACCAAATTCCTTCTATGACACAGATACGGTGCTGATAGCTAAACCAGGTAGGGAGAAAACTGAGAAAGAAAACTATAGACCCATTTCCTTAATGAATATTGATGCAAAAATTTTAAATAAGATTTTAGCAACGAGATTACAGAAAGTTATCCCCAGGATAATACACCATGACCAAGTAGGATTTATACCAGGAATGCAGGGCTGGTTCAATATTAGAAAAACTATTAGCATAATCAATTATATTAATAACCAAATTAACAAAAACCATATGATTATCTCAATAGATGCAGAAAAAGCCTTTGATAAAATCCAACACCTATTCCTATTAAAAACACTGGAGAGTATAGGAATAAATGAGCTTTTCCTTAAAATGATTAGTAGTATCTACTTAAAACCTTCAGCAAGCATCATATGTAATGGAGTCAAACTAGAACCATTCCCAATAAGATCAGGAGTGAAACAAGGCTGCCCACTGTCACCATTATTATTTAATATTGTCTTAGGAATGTTAGCTCTGGCAGTAAGAGAAGAAAAAGAGATTAAAGGAATTAGAGTAGGTAATGAGGAAACTAAATTATCACTCTTTGCAGATGACATGATGATATACCTAGAAAACCCTAAAGACTCAACTAAAAAAACTACTAGAAACAATTCACAACTTTAGCAAAGTTGCAGGATACAAAATAAATCCACATAAATCATCAGCATTTTTATATATTACCAATAAAGTTCAGCAGCAAGAGATACAAAAAAAATTCCATTCAAAATAACTGTTGATAGTATAAAATATTTGGGAATTTATCTGCCAAGGGAAAGTCAGAAACTATACGAACTAAACTACAAAACACTTTCCACACAAATAAAATCAGACCTAGTCAATTGGAAAAACTTAAAATGCTCATGGGTAGGCCGAGTGAATATAATAAAAATGACAATACTACCCAAACTAATTTACTTATTTAGTGCCATACCAATCAAACTCCCAAGAAATTATCTTACAGATTATTAAATGGAAATAGAAAGAAGTATAAATATTCTCAATTATACAAGGCATCTTTACAAAAATGACTTTTGTCTCAGGACATAAAAATCTCACAAATAAATGAAGAAAAGCAGAAATATTGTACACACCATAATGCAAAAATGACTATATTAAATAACCATTGGGAAAAGTATTTTTTAAAATCAGCTGGGAGACTAAATGAGTTTCCTCTTAAAGAATTGATGGATCAAAAAATTATATGACAGATAATTCCCTTATACATAATGACAATAGTGAGATAACATTCCAAAATTTTGAGGAAGCAACTAAAACAGAAGTTAAGGAAAATGTTATATCACAAAACACTTTTATTAACAAAAAAAGAAAAAGACTAGATGAATGCATCTTTAAAAAGCAAGAAAAAAACAAGAAACCAACAATTTTAAAATCACAAATAAACTCTAAAATAGAAATCTTAAATAATTAAAGAAATTAATCAAAAACCTGTTTAATCCTATGCTGAATTAAATCTAAGTGCTTAAAAAAAAAAAATGGTACAGTGAATAGAGCACCAGCCCTTAAGTCAAGAGGACTTGAGTTCAAATCTGATCTCAGACACTTAATACTTCCTAGCTGTATGACCCTGGACAAGTCACTTAACCCCAAGTGCCTCAGCAGAAAAAAAAAAAAAAAGAAAGAAAGAAACCCACAATAAAATGGATATCATTAACCAATTTGATTAAAAAGAAGAAAGCCAAATCACCAGTAAATAAAATTTACAAAAAATGATTATGAAATAAAGGATATTATTATGGACTATTTTACCCAATTACATGCCAAAATGATGGCAATTTAAGTAAAGTAAATATTTATAAAAATATAAAATACTCAAATTAACAAAACAAGAAATAATATTTAGTACCCCAATAACTTAGTAAATAGTTGAATAAATCATAAATGAACTTCCAAATAAAAAACTCCAGAGCCAGGTAGATTTCATAAGTGAATTTTATCAACTATTCAAATAATTATTAATTTTATTACTTCAATTGTTTACAAAAAAAAAAGAAGGGATATAATAAAATTCTTTCTGTGACACTGCTAAAATCTTGATACATAAACCAGCAGTACCAGATCTCAAATTATACTACAAAGCAGTAATATTTTAGTACTGATTAAATAAAAAGCAAAACAGCAGAGAAATCAACAATGGAACAGATTAGGTATATAACATATATTAGTTATAATGCTAATACCCTAGTATTTGATAAATACAAAGATTCCAGACTTCAGTTTATTGATGTAAGAAAGGCAAGAATAAGAAATAAATACTTATATAGCATCCACCATGTGCTAAGCACTGTGCTAAACACTTAAAAATATTATCCCATTTGATCTTCATAAAATTCCTTCAAAGTGGGTATTGTTATCCCCTTTTTATAGCTGAAGAAACTGGGACAAACGGGGATTGAGTTATTTGCCCAGGGTCACAGAGCTAGTAAGTGTCTGAGGACAATTTTGCACCTTTCTTGACTCCAGGCCCAGGACTGTACCCACTGCCCTATCTAGTTGCTTCAGGATTCGCTCTCTGACAAAACCTGAGACACCTAGACAGATGGATGAAAGAAATTAGATTTATAGATATGACCTGGTTATAAAAGGTGAGAGCATAATAAAATCAAAGAAACAGAAAAATTTCTTATCAGAAAATCTAGGAATAAAAGTTCATGACTATTAGTAGGAATAGAAAGGATCATGAAAGTTTTTTTTGATTATATAATATTAAAAATGTTTTGCACAAACAAATCTAAAAAGTTAATATTAAAAGGGAAATAATTAACTGGGGGAAAAATCCTTTATAGCAATTCTCTGACAAAGGTCTCACTTCTAAGATACATAAAGAATTGATTTAAATTTATAAAAAAAAAAAAAGAACAATTCCCCATTTATTAAATGGCCTAAGGAGATGGATACACAGTTCTCTAAGAAAGAAACAGCCTAAATCACTAAGGGAAATGCAAATTATAACAATTCTGAGTTTCCATTTTATAAGCATCAGAATGGTGAAGATAACAAAACAGAAAATGATAAATGTAGGAGGAGCTACAGGAAATTAGGCATATTGTTGTGCAGCTGGAAAGCAATCTGGAGAGTTACAAAATTAGTATATAACTCGGGTATAGGCCTAATAGTGCATGCTCTATTCCCCTTAGGTGTATACCCAAAAGTGAACAAAGAAAGAGGAAAAGGTACTGTATGTATAAAAATATTTATAACAGCTCTTTCTGTGATAGCAAAAAACTGGAAACTAAGGGGATGCCCACCAATTGAAAAAATGGCTGAATAAGTTTGGTATATAAATGTGACTATGTTGTAACAAACAAGCAAAGAATGATTTCAAGAGACAGAAAATCTAATATTGACTGATGCAGAGTAAAGTAGGCCAGAATGACTTTTACTGTGACATCACTTGTAAAATCAATAATTTGATAATCCAACCGTCAATGCTTTAAATCAGTGCACTATTCTTAAATAATTATGTCACACATTTATATTCATTCTTGCTTTCTTCTTTGAACATGTTTTCTACACATAAACACTTCCTTTTTATTACCTCTGAGACCCTGAGGAATATCACCCCAAGAGAGAAGGAGGGCACTCCCAATGATGCCTAAAAAGTGTTATTTTGACCCTATGATGCATATCCATGACTTCATCCATGGAGCTACTATATATGAATAAGCATTAAAAAAAAGAAAAAAAGCCCATTACATAAGCATTTTCCAAGATTCTTTTATAATACTCTGTCAACTGGCTAATTCATCTATGCCCATGGCTTCAACTATTTAAGTACATGATTTAAAAATCTCTATATACTATATTAACCTTTATCTTTAGCTCTAATTCCACATTTCCTTTTTTTATTATTATTTATAATTACAAAAATGCATTATTTCTTCCTCCTCTTGTTCCCTAATGGATTAAAAAAAAAACTCAAAATAAATATGCATAGTTTAGCATTCAAATATGTATGACTCATTCTGTATGTCTATCATCTCTCTGACAAGAAGTTAGTAGCATGATCACCTTCAGTCATCTGGACTCAGGGTTTATCATTACATTAATGAGAGTTCTAAAGTTTCTCAGGGAGAAGCTAGGTCTGAGGGCAGAGCCTGAAGCCAAGAAGACTCATCTTCCTAAGTTCAAATTTAGTTTCAGATACTTCCTACCTGTGTGACCTAGATACTCAACCCTGAATGACTCAGTTTCCTCATCTGTAAATGAGATGGAGAAGAAAATTGCAAACTACTCCAAATTGTTGTCAAGAAAACTTCAAATGAATGATAGTCAGACATAACTGAAATGACTGAACAACAGAAAGTCTCTCAAAGTTGGTTTTCTTTATGTTTTTTTTTCCCCTTCAGTAAACTGTTCCCCCAGTTCTGCTCACTTCACTCTGCATTAGATTATATAAAGGCTTTCCCACTTTCTTCTGAAACAGTCCATTCCATCATTTCTTTATGTTCTTTATGGCACAATAACATTCCATTGATTCATATATCATAATTTGTTTAACCTTTCTAGTTTTTTAGTCCCACATTTCCAATGGACCAATAGAAACTTTTATCTACACACATCACTATTTTGAACTGAAGATATTCAAAACTGAGATTATCTTTCCACAACTAAAACTATTCTTTCCAAAGTTACAAAATGATTTTCAAATTAACAAAACTAATATCCTGTTCTTAATCCTCATCTTTTTTGATTTGCCATCGTAGCTTCTAGATACATCTCTGCTCTCTGGGTTTTCAAACTGTTGCCTTCTTTGAGTTTTATCTGTCTTACTACTCTTTCTCAGTCTCTTGGCTGATTCGTCATTTAAATAATAATCTTTATAGATATCCCAGTGGGCTTATCTCAAGGATTTGTTCTTCTCTTTCTATAATCTAATACTTTGTGATCTCATCAGTTCCCAAGGATTTCATTACTATCTCTATGTGGATAAATCCATTTCCCACATCTATGTATCTACCTCTAGTTTCTCTTCTGAACTCCAGTCTTGTTATCACAAAGTAAGAGATATCTCAGACTCAACATGTTCAAAACAAAACTTTCCCCCAAAACTCAACCCTCTTCTAAATTTCCCAATTACTATGAAAGACACCATCATCCTCACATTCTCTTAGTATCACCCTCAAGTCCTCACTCTTACAAGACATATCCCATCAGCTGTCAAATTTTATAGCTACTCTTAAATCACTCTCAAATCCATCCCTACTCCACTCACACAGCTATTCATACCCTTATTATCTCTCTCCTAGACTATTCCATATAGCCTCCTAATTATATGCTATAAAGTCCCATTTAGCAGAAGACCTTCCTGCCTCAAATCTCTACTCTCTACAACCTATCCTCCACAAAGAAGACAAAGTGATTTTCCTAAAGCATGGGGTCTGATTCTGTCACACACACCCCCCCACCCCGCTTTAAAAACTCCAGTAGCTCTCTGTTGTCTACAAAATCTAATATAAAGCCCTCTGCTCAGCATTTATTCTTTAAAGCTTGACTCTTTCCTAGTTTTCTAGTCCTCTTAAAAATTATTCTCCTCCTAACTCTGGAATTCAGCCACATTCACTCCTCCCTTCCTTCTGGTGAATTCTTTGGTTTTCTTTAGTCTCAGTTCAAGTGCCAAGTTTTATATGAAGCTTTTCTTGATTCCATCCTTCACCTACATCTCTGTCATTAGTACCTTCCCTCACACATCACCTTTTATTCATACTGTATGTTCTGTATATATATTTTATGCATTTATGTTGTCTCTTGCATTTAAATGTAGATCTCTGGGGACAGGGATTATTTCACTTTTTTCTCTGTGTTTCCTGGCATAGTGCTTGGCACACAGAAAGTGTTTAATAAATGTTGACCAATTTCCTTCCAAACAAGTTTCTTCTGACTTTTTGATGACATGATCATCTTCCAGTTACATGATATTAAAAGTTCATAGTGCTCTTTCACTCCTTCTTCTTCTCTTATCCCCCCAAATTCAAACACATGTCAAACCCACAAATTCAAACACTTGTCAATTGTGTTGATTCTACAGCCAAAATATTCCCAGTATTCAACTAATATTCCCTGTCACATTTTAGTTTAAGTCTATAATTTTTTTTGCTTAGTTTTATTAATTTAGTCTTCATTGTATTATATTGGACCAGCTTAGATTTATAAATCTAATCTCCAATTTCCTTTCCCCCAACTCACCCCCACTTCACTCTATCCTAAATTACACTTCCATTAAGCCTTTGCCCTACTTTAAAACCTTCAATCGCTCCCTACTGAACTCCCCCACTCTGAATAAAGTCAAAATTCTAATTTGTCATTTAAGACCTTCAACAATCTGGCTTCATTCTTTACTTTTCCAATTTTAATTCTCACAAATTTCTTTGTGAATTTGATCCTCCATCCAAATTAAATTAATCACCATTCCTGAATTCCTTTTTGTTCTTCCCTTCATGTTTGTTCCCCGAATCTAAAATGCTCTATACCACCATCTCTACCATTCTTGAAATTCTAGTAGAAGCCCCTTCCCTAGTGTCCTTCTTGATCTACTCCCACTTGAGCCATAACTAATCATTTTTTCCAATTTTCATACCAGTTTTTAGGCACCTGACACATTATTATGATTACTAAGATACATAATAGATATATGATATAAATATATTGAGATAAATAATATTAGCTTGTAGAGAAAGATACCTATTGAGATCAAGATAAGTATAAGGAGGTATATATATATAATACATACATACATACATATATTCATATATAAATATTTGTTTGTGTATGTGTGTGAGACAGAGAGAGAGAGAGAGAGAGAGAGAGAAAGGAATTCAACTGTGATGTCATTGGCATACCGAACTTCCAGGAAAAGAAACTCCTACCACTGCAAGTGGACACTTTTTCTAGGACTTCCAGTTCCAAAAGATACTGTCTTTCCTCCATACCAAACTGTCTCTCATAAGTTATCTTGTATTACAATTATTTGTACAGGTCTTATATTGCCTAATAGACTCTTTGAGGGTGGGAATTCTTGTCTTATTCATCACAGCACCCTCCACAGAGTGCAGTATACAGCAGGTATTCACATATTTGTTGAATTAAACTAATTACCCTGAATTTAATAGTTCTGTCTTTTCAGTACACTGTTACTAGAAATGGCATCACTTTTTTTCCAAAGTAAAATACTTCCATATTATTCATTTTGTACAAGAAGACTCAAACAAAAGAAAAAAAAAAAAAGAAAGGAAAAATAGCATGCTACAGTTCATATTCAAACAATATCACTTCTTTCTTTGGAGGCAGATACTATGTTTCATTATTAGTCCTTTGGGATGCTTGGATCACTACATTTCTGAGAATAGCTAAGTCATTCACAATTCTTCACCAAACAATATTGCTGTTGCTATGTATGATGTTCTAATTCTAACGACTTCACTATACATCAATTCATTTAAGTTTTTTCCAGGTTTTTCTGAAATCATCCTACTTGTCATTTCTTATAACATAATAATATTCCATTATAATCATAAATCACTGCTTATTTAGCCATTCTCTAATTGAAGAGCATCCCTATGATTTCCAATTTCTAGCCACCACAAAAAGACCTGATATAAATATTTTTGTACAAATAGATCATTTTTCCTTTTTTTAGATGATTTTGGAATATAGATTTAGCACTGCTATTACTGGATCAAAGAATACACACAGTTTTACAGCCAGCTTTTTGGACATACTTCTAAATTACTCTCCAGATTTGTTGGATCGATTCACAACTCCACCAACACATGTATTAGTGTCTCAGTTTTCTCACATCTCTTCTAATATGCAATATTTTCCTTTTTTGTCATATTAGCCACTGATAAGTATTACTAATTTCTTAAAGCATTTATCTGAGTATTTATTAGCAACATAAGAGAATAACACACTCTCTCTCTCTCTCTCTCTCTCTCTCTCTCTCTCTCTCTCTCTCTCTCTCTCTCTCTCTCCCCCCCCCCCCCCCCCACCTTTCTGTCTCTTTTTCTCCCTTCACTCCCAAAAAGTTTTAGTGTGTACTTTTACGCTTTCTATGGCAAAGCTGGACTTAAATCGTTGGGACACTATAGATAACTCTGTTAATATACTAGACAGCTATCTGCTGATATTAACATAGATATAGATATGCATGTATAGGCTTTGTTTAAATACTTTTGATAGGAAGGGGAAAGAGTGGAGGTGGGGCTGGAACCAATTTTTAAAAATGAAATCAGAGTTATACTTTCTTGAGGAAATAAATCAGTAAGCAGTTTAAGCAAGATTAAAAAAAAAAAGATGAAATTTGAGCAAAGAAAAAGACAAACAGTAATATAATCTTTTCCTTCAACAGTATTAAATGAAAAATAAGAGTCAAAACTTCTCCAAAAACAATTAATATAAGTTCACTTTACCAGATGGAAATTTTGAACAATCTCCCTTAAAGCAGTTTTTAAAATAGAGGAACACAATTGAATATAACTTATAACCTTTACTTTCATGGTAATATTATAGCACTTTTATTACATTTAAATGGCCTTTAAAAAAATGAAACAAAATGTACTTCTGACCTTTTTAAAAGGTCAAATAACAAGGATTCACTATTTCATTAAAGCATTAAAAGGTATTATGTAGTAACTTAACCTCACTTTATAAGACATACTACACATATGGATAAGAACAATCAGGAATTAGAAAGTTTGTTGAAAATTAGTAAAACTATGATATTACAACAGTTTGTTCCATTACTTGAAAGAAAGAAGATCCCATGTATTTAAAAGTAAGAAACCAACTCTGCAACTAACTTCCAACCCAAGAAAATTTTCAATAGCTGAGTCTTCTATGTTTCAAAGGACACAAATTTGTTCCCATAATTCTGTTAGTAAGAAATCACTCTTTTTGGTCACTGAGTAGACTTTTGTTCTTCCTATCTAATTCACTTAGCAACATCAATATTTACAATAATAATCCCTGTAATACTCTGGCCCCTTCCTTCCTTAACTTCTTCACTTCTATTCCTGATACTCACCTATGTGGTATGGGTATGTTCTAGACTTCACAATCACTCAAAAACATTCAGTTGTAGTTCTGGGCACCATAGTTTAGAAAAGTGATTAATAAGTTGAAGAATAGTCAAAAGAAAGCAACCCAAAAAGTAAAAGGCTGTGAATCCAAGAATGAGACTCAATTCAAAGAGAAAGCTCAGAAAAACATGGAAGCCATCTATAATCAGTTGAATATCTATCAAGTAGAAGGTATTACTTGTTCTTCTTGGCCCCATGAAGGCAGATATAATAGGAATGGGTGAAAGTTACAAACTCAAAAAGAATCTTGATATATAAGCTTTCTAACAACAAAAAGCCAAAAGTGAAATGGAATGCCTAAAGAGGTAGAAGGTATTCTCTTCTTCCTCCACAAGAGGATGGATGTATAGAATATATATGAATTTATTTTTAGTCATTAATTAGATTAGATCAGCACCAAGATTTTTTCTAATTGAAAAATCTATGATTCTCTGATATTAAACTTCAAAATTTCCCTTCTGGACTATAACTTTCCACCAATCCACTACCCCCCATGTTACCACTACTCTAAAATTTGTTTTTGGTTTTTTGGTTTTGGTTTTGGTTTTTTTTGCTACATAAGAGTAATTGTTGATCTGTGGATACAGACCAAAATTATGACTGTAGTCAAAATCCCAAGAAAATACCATTAGAATGAATATAATTAGATTTTATAGAGGTGAGGGATTGCAGATATAAAGAATATCCTATATGGAAGAGACCTCTGAGGTTATCCATTTAAACTAATGCCTACACCAGAATTTCCTTTCTATATCATCTGTAACAATTTGTTTATAATCAAACATAATGAAAAGTATTAACTTAATTGCTCCTGATATCCTTTACTGTCTAAAGTATCCATACAAAACTAAAATAAAATGGTGGACATTACCACCTTTCCACAAATTCTACGTTTTCATAAAAATGAGTCAAGATAAGTCTAAAGAGATAATTTCTTTCTTAAATTTCCAGGTTTGTATATAGAAAAATTGGTGATAGGTGGTATAAGAATATAGTGGATTATTTTTTTCACCATACAAAATCACAAATACAAAGATTCAGAGGCCTGAGAAAACCCACTAATTGATGCAATGTGAAACAGAGCTAGCAAAACAATATCCACAATGACAACAACAACAAAATCAGAAAGAACAACAAAATGATATTCAATGTGATATCATTTAGGACAAGCAAAGTTGGTCCTTCCCAGAGCACGGATGAGAAAATGTCTCTCTCTTCCTTTTCTGCGGAAGTGGGGAATATTCTATCAGACAAAGATGCTGCTTTTTTTTTTTTTCTCCCTTTCATTTTTTTAATTTTTGTCAAATCGACAAGTATTTATTAACAAACACCTACCTGTATGCCAGGCACTCTGCTAAGAGCTAAAGAAAACTGTTCAGAAAAGAATACATCAATAATAATGAGGACTTTTTTAAAAAGGAAAACAGGTGATAGGATTCAAGATCCTAGATTTGGAAGGGAACTTAATTATATCATTAAACACTTTCATTTTATGGAGGAGGAAACTAAGGAGTTGAGAAATTAAGTATACTCTTCAAAAGTATCTTCAGTCTACATGGATTTAGAACTGTGGGGGAATTCTAATAGATACTTTTTTTTAAACCTTTGCTATTGATGATGATAGTATAATAGAATTGATATTATATAGTATATGATGACACAGTTACTGATCCCTGAACGTCAGTCTTTCTACCACCATTGTAATGTACTACAATGCAACATGCAATATATATGTGTGTGTGTGTGTGTGTTTAGTCACCACAAAAATCACAGAATATACAAACTGAAAGTGACATTAGAGATCACTGGAATTTAATACCTTCATTGCTAATATAAGGAAACTGAGAACTAGAGAGATTAAGTGGCTTTGTCCAAAATCACACTGGCAGTAAATGGATGACTTTGGATTTGAACACAAATCTTGAGTCCATACAATTCTCTTTGTTTCTTCTCCTTCTCTACAAGAATAAGCAGAATTCAAACTGATAATATACTTACCGCTATCCCCCCCCCCCTCTAGTCTTATACCGAGTAACAGCAAGTGAAAATGTCACTGACTAAATAAATATCATTTATTACTTACAATCTCTTAACCACTAATTTCAATGACCATTCCTCCATTTTTATCCTTCTAGACCACTATCAACCAGCCCTGCCCTCCAGGACATTCTTCTCATTTCTTTCACTGCTTTCTCTTGCTCCTCCCAGCGGCAAAAGGTTTCTTCTTGGTTTCTTTTGTTTGTTGCTGCCTGCCTCTCCACCCAAGTATGAGTAAATATCCCCCAAGGTTCAGTCATCAGTTTTCTTGATTTCTTTCTCTGTGCTCTCTTGATGATTTTCTCCAGGGTTCCATCATTATTCCTATATGGATGACCTTCAAATCTAGCTAGCCTTTATCTCACTCCTGAACTCCAGGCTGTCTCCTGAAACTTTTTACTTAGATGTCTCCCATACATCTCAAATTCAAAATATTCCATCTCAAACCTGCCCCTTGCAAATTTCTTTCCCCAACTTTCTGTTGGGGACATCACTATCCTTTCAGTCACTCAAGTTCACAACTTAAGAGTGTTGTGGACTCCTTTTATTTCTTCATCGTCCTCCATTTCCATGCAATCAGTTGCTGAAGCTTGTTGATCCTACCTCCATATCTTTCACATCCAGTCTTTTCTCTCCAATCTCACAGCTTTTGTCCAAATTCATGCCCTTCTCACCCTCCCATATTCCAGTCCCATCCCTCTCATTCATTCTTCAAAAAACTGTCAAAGTGATGTTCCTAATCCAGAGACCTGACAATGTAGCCAGGTCGAAGATCTTCAATGGCTTCCTATTGCTTCTAAGATAACCTATAAAATCTTTAGTCTGGCATTTAAAGCTTTTCTCAACGGGCTCCTGCCCACCTCTCCAGTCTTATTTCATGTTCTTCCTCCTTAGGTACCCTCCATTTCTAGCAAATGAGCTAGCTAGTCTTTCCTTGGCGCTGTATTTCATCTCCTGTCTTGGTGCTTTTACACGTGGTCTTCCTGGAGTGCATTCTCTTCTCAGCTATATCTGTACAACACCTTAATTCTTCTACAAAACAGTCCAGAGCCAATTCCTACACAAGACCTTGCTGATTCAACTCAGTTCCTCATTCTCTGAAATACTTTGTAAATTCTTTCTATTTTCCTACTCATAAACATTTATCTTCTGTAGCTGAGGGGAGGGACTGATTCTTTTGTGTTGGTTTTTTATACAGTACATGAACATGGTAGAAACTTAACAAATTTTTGTTAGACTGAAATATTTATTTAGTAAAATATTTACTTAGGCACCATGGGAGATGGACAGGGAGTTTACAACTTACTAGGGCAAAGAACATACATACGAATAATCAAAATGCAAAGCAATATTCAGCAAACACCAGAAGACAGGTAATAACAAAGAGCTATCTGGATTCAGAGGAAGAGATCACTTCTGTTGGAAAGGGATCAGATAATGGAGGATGTAATATTAAAACCAGACCCCAAACTAGAATGTGATACCACTTTCAATTCCTAAAATTAGCATAAAAGCATAACCTGCAGAGTGATCTTTCTTAAATAATAAAAGTAGGAAAAATAACATTACCAAAATAATGATTATTTTTAATTACTATTTTAAATTATTATTATAAAACCATTATTTAATATTTATAAGATGTGAGGTATGTGTTATTATTAGCCCAGGAAGAAATTAAGGATAAGGAGGTGGACTTGTCTAAAAGCTCCTCAGGATCTCTAAGGCAGTATTCAGATTCAGCTTTTCTTGATTTTAAATTCAATGTTCTATCTACTATGTCAGGCCCATATGACATTATCACCAACACTTGTACCCAATCACAAAACTGCAAAATCTCAGAAATGGAGGAGCTTTCAAAAGTATTCAAGCAGGAATACCCTTTACAATATGTTTATGACACAATGTCAAAAGCATATACAATGGGTAGCACATACTTTAAATTTAATAAATGCTTAAGGGGAGAATTGTCTAAGTCCACAAGTCAATAGAGCTATCCTATTTTTAAGAGTAGGCAAAAAGGGCAGCTAATGAATCTTGGACTGAATTATATTATTTCATATTTTATACTGGGGTAGCTACAAGATGGCAGAGTATGCTGAGCTTGGAATCAGAAAGGCCCAAGTTTAAATTCAGTTCATGCATTTACTAGACATGTGACTCTTGGCAAAAATAAACCTGTTTGCTTCAGTTTCTCATTTGTAAAATGAACTGGAAAAGGAAATGGCAAACTATTCCAGTATCTTTGCCAAGAAAACCCCAAATGGAGTCATGAAGAGTTGGACCAAATTAACAACGATAGGTTATAATAGCTCACATCTGTATGACACTAAACTCTATAAAGACATTATTAAACCTCATAACTATGAAAATGACAACAGCATTATACTGCTTTAAAGCTTCCACAATGCTTCACATACTATCTCATTTGATCTACCTAGAAGGTAGGCACTATTATTGTCATCCTCATTTTATAGTTGAGGAAACTGAGGCACAGAGGTTAAAAGCACTTACTCCAAACTCCTACAACTTAATTTTTCTGAGGTCATAATATAACTCAGAACTTCCTAACTCCAAGTCTATATTCTGCCTCACAGAACTGGGTTCACATGGTTGTTGTAAGGATCATTTGAAATATTTGTCAATGGGTTATCTCATTGTCTGGCACATAAAAGTGCCTAATAAAGGCTTGTTTCCTTCCCTAGATGTTTAATAAGTTCCCAGAGAGCAGGTGATCATTCATTCATTAATTCATTTACGTGTGTTTTTTTTCTTTGTCCCTCAGCACTTGGCTCAGTGCCTGACACATAGCTGGAGATTAATAAATGCCTATTCTCTTTCCTAAGAGAATAGTTTATTTATTTGTGTTTTTCTTCGAAACCCCAGTGTCTTACACAGTGCTTGGCACTTAATGTTGATTGTTTCCATTTAATGGATTAAAAATCCTGGGGCACAGACAGGTTAAGTGACCTGTCTGGGACGAGAGACTGTCCAGACTGCATGTCCCTGGCTCTCCATGTGCTGCTACAAGCTAGTTCTTTTTCCGCTGGAAAAGCATCAGAAGCTGAGCTAGAGGTAAAAATCGAGAGGGAAAGAGGGCGGGAGGGAGAGTGGAGAGGCGGTCCCGCCCCTTTGGAACGTTCCGCTGGTTCTGACGTCATCGCACCGCCCCGGCATCCCGCACGCGCCCAGCTAGGCTCCCAGCAGTGGCCGGGCGCTAACCACCCGCTGCGGGCTGTTCACAAAAGTAAACTCTCAACTTTTTAATGCCTCCGGCACAAACTCAGGAGGCCCTTTCTTCCACTGCACTTCTCCACCCTTGAGCCCTTCCAGGTGCCCCAGGGACCAATTCCCAAGGAGGGGTTACCTGAGCTGAAATAAATCCCTCGTAAATGGTTTTCTCCAGGTTCTGGGGAAGTAGAAGTGGGCATTGACGCAGCAAAGCTGCCTCGGCTACTGCCATGATGGCCTATTCCGGTTCAAGCTTTCCAGGAGCCGGCGAGACGTTTGAATACTCTGCTTCCCGCGCCTCCGCGCCCCTGCTTCCCGCGCATGCGCAGTAACCAACAGGCGAAGTTTCTTCCGCTTTTGCCACGGCCACTGCAGCAACTCTTCTTATGGAGGAATTTGGAGCAGGCGACCTTGGGGCTTGGAGATTAGAGCTCGCCCGCCTACTAGCCCAGCACTACCATCAGTCATAATGGGCAGTTTGGCACTGAGGATGAAAAGCTTCGATTACTTCAGAAGTTTGCGAGGGGCTGGAGGTGGAAAGGAGGATGATTCCATCCACTATCCAAGGTTCAATAATCCCCCAGCTAATTCACAAATCTGTGGATGTGGCCCAATTTTCACTCATAACCTTGCTGTAGAACAGTGTTGAGAAATTCAAATAGAAATGAGAGGCCACTGAATGTATCATAAGGATCTCTGTTTCCACATAGTGGCTTAGAAAACCATATATTAGCATTAGCTAAGTTCTTTTGTATTTCTACCTTCTTTTGGTTAAATATTTTCCAGATATAATTTATTCTACTTCAGCTCGCTGCAGAGCAATCATGGACGGGATAGTATTTGGAATCCTGACCTGGTCAGGAATACTTGACTTTAGATCTCAACACAAGCAATATCTATGTGGTTAATTCACTTCTCCCTCAGTTTTCTCATCTGTAAAATGAGGAAATTGGACTAAATGGCCTTCATTATTTCTTCCGTGCCTAATAAATATGGCTAGTAAAAAAAAAGAACTTTGGCATAAGAATTGGAAAAACTGGGTTCTAAGCCCTCCATTTGTCAATTAGTAATGTCAAAGAATTCAGTTAAGTCCCTTTCCTTCATTTATTAAGTAATCATATGACTTTAATTTGTTATTAATACTTCTATTATATTTATAGTTTTCCAAATATTGATATAACCTTGAATTCCTAGTATAAACCCAATTATACCATATTTTTATTTTGTTGTAATATGTTCTTTGCTAATATTGCATTTAATATTTTTCTAACAAATAAGAACATATGTGAAGTTTCATATAATCTTTAATGTGCAATATAATTGCTATTATTTTCATCATTATTATGTGATTTTTCTTTCTCTGCTTCAACTCTATATTTGTATCATCTTTTTCTACTTCATCACTCATTATTTGTATTGTTGAAGGAAGTTGGGATCTCTTCTGTTTTAAAGTAGTTTTTATAATATTGAAATTGATTTTTCCTTGAATGTTTGATAATCACATAAATACATCTGGTCTT
Organism: Myrmecobius fasciatus; assembly: GCA_023553655.1. Classification (NCBI taxonomy): domain Eukaryota; kingdom Metazoa; phylum Chordata; class Mammalia; order Dasyuromorphia; family Myrmecobiidae; genus Myrmecobius; species Myrmecobius fasciatus. Next base: position 169,139 of record JAJPUD010001640.1, on the reverse strand, counting down.
TTACTGTAGGAATTCACTTTTGGCTTATTCAACTTCTTTTTCTGATATTGGTTTATTTAAATTTTCTATTTTTTTCCTGTCATTTTGGATATTTTGTATTTTTTTATATGATACTCCCCTTTCACAACAGTTTAGTTGCCTAAAGGTACAAAAAAAAAATTTGTAAAAAGAATATTGATAAAACTCAGCCTATTAAAAAATACAGATAAAATGTTGAGATAAACAGATTATTCCAAAGGCTAGAAAGACAACTGCTTCTTATATGAATATAATAAAAGGACTTTTTGAAGACAGGTTTTAAGACAGATGCCAGTGTTGAAGATAACAATGAATGCAGGGCATTTGGGACCATCAGCTCTTTTGCGTGTGACTATTTAAACGCAATTGTATCTAAGAAATAGTAATAATAATAACAATAATATGAATAACTAACATTCACCACTATGTGCCAGGCAATATGCTAAGTGCTTTACAATTATTAACTCATATGCTCCTTACAACAACTCTGAGAAATAGGTATTATTGTTACTCCATTTTTCAGATGAGGTAACCGAGATAAACCGAAGTTAGGTGACTTGTCCAGGATCAACCAGTTAGTGTCTGAAACCAGATTTGAACTCAAATTATTCTGACTTCAGGTCTGATGTTATATCCACTGTCACCTAGATGGCTAGTAAATCAATTAACTTTTGATTACTACAGAAAGATTTTACAAAAACTTCTGGGGACATTCCCTGACAAAAAAAAATTGAATCATTAAATTTCATATCATAAGTTAGAGATAAATAATTATAAGGAAGCACTGATTCAAGGTTAAAATATAGAGAGGATATAGGGAATAGAAGCAGCAGCTAGGGAAGGACATAGGCAGAAGAAAAAGAAAAATCAATTTCAGTATTATAAAAACTACTTTTTTTTAGGAGAAGTCTGGGATAGAAATCACAGGTGAAAAGTAAAGCTTTTGCTACCTGACGCTTTAGCTGTTTTGCTGGGCACCTGCTATAATTAGGTCAATTGAGGGAGAACTGAATCTTGCTTCCATGTACAAAGATGAAAGTACTATTGCTCTCCAGTGCCATCTATAGCCAGAGGGAGGAAACCTCTTTAGGGTACTAATTGCCCTCTATGGTTTGAGGGGGGAGGGAGGGAAAAAGAAACCTGTTTTTTAGTTGTTGCTTTTTTTTTCTTTTCCTACCTGTTTTGCTATAAATGTTGATTACTGGAGAAAAGGTTTTACTATAGAAAAAGTTGATTGAAGAATAAAAAATCCTTTTGAGTGAGGAACTTGTTGGATTTGTCTTCATAGCCTTCATTGACGTTAGTCAAACTAAGGTGTTTTGTAGCCCTCTGGCTTAAGGAAATTGTCACTTAACAGATATAATATTGACTCAAACTTAAAACAAATACTAGTGAGTGAAAAGCAATAGGGAAACATAACATATACTCAATAGAAGACCAAAGCAAGAATAATCAAAACATCACAATGGGCAGATTATATTATAGTTAATTCTAGAAGAGTTTAATATACAGCATCATGGCCTACCCCAATCTGGGAACCTCAGTTCTATAAGCCACCCTTGAAAGGTAAGAAGGAAGGGGTTGCTTTGCTTACCAAGGTCAGCCTATGTATTTATATATTTTTCAAGTCCATTTGTTATCAATTTTATTCCTTCCTTTCTTCTTTCCTTCCTTCCTTCCTTCTTCCTTCTTCCTTCTTTCCTTCTTTTTGTGTTTTTTATTTATTTTTTTTATCATTAGGCTCTGGATTTTGGCTGCGACGTTCCTCAGTGTTTAGAGATATGTATTTTGCCCTGCTACCATCTTGGTATAGGTAGGTCTTTATCACTTCAATCCCAGACCATTGCAATAGTCTGTTCCTTTGACTCCTGATTCAAGTTTCTCTAACTGTGGACATTTTTGCTGGTTATTTCATATATCTGGACTTTTTCTCCTCCTCATCTCAACTTCCTTGCTTCCCAGACTTCCTGCAAGTCTCAACTACAGTCCCACTTTCCACAAGAAGCCTTTCCTAGTTCTTAATCCTAATACCTTCTTTTTCAAATGAACTCTAGTTAATCTTGTTTGTACATAGTTGTACATAATTGTCTCCTCCATTCCTACTTGAGAGCAAGTTTTGCTTGCTTTGAATATTCAAAATTTAGCACAGTGCTTGACTAGGTTCAAGAAATGCTTATTAATTTGACTTGTCTAAAAACTATCTTAGCTATATCCCAATTTTTATATAATTTAATTTTTGTTATTTTACTTGAAATTATCTAATTTTTATGTTTTATTCTTTGACCTATTAATTCTTCAGGATCTTGTTAGTCTCTAGATAAGTTTGAAGCTTTTTTTAAAAGTATTTTATTAATTATCATTCTGTTATATTGGGGTCGATAAAGAATGTGTTTAATATTTTTATTTTTCTTCCCTTATTTATGAAAATTACAAGCCCTAAAACTTAGGTAGCTAACACAATATTTACTTTTGTATTTTTATGTAGTTAGTGCTAGAAAAATATATCTGAAATTCTATTCATATCCTTAATTTCTTTCTTGCCTATGTTTTTATTTGATTTGTCTAAATCTGACAAGGAACATTGAAAGCCAGTTCTTACAGTTTTATCTCTCTTTGTAATTTGATAAACTTTTAAATACTTAGATGCTATTCCATTCAGTACCTAAATTCTAATTTTTTTGTATTATCTGTTCCTTTTTGCTGTCTTTAAATATAATATTTCCCTGCTAATCTCTTTTAACCATGCTTTTTGCTATTGCCTTTGTTAAGTTCATGCTTGTTACCTCTGCTTTTTTCTTTGCTCACCTAAAACATAATAAATTGTGCTATGGATAGGCTCTCTTCCCTGACCTACACTTATGACTGAGGGGTTAGACATCCTCAGTTCCCTGGGCTCCCGCCAATGGCTTCTGCCTCCTATTATGTATCCTGATTCAGTGACCTTTTTTTTTTTTTTTTTTTTTGCTGAGGCAATCGGGGTTAAGTGACTTGCCCAGGGTCACACAGCCAGGAAGTGTTAAGTGTCTGAGGTCAAATTTGAACTCAGGTCCTCCTGACTTCAGGGATGGTGTGGAAATTTCATAAAGAGAGCCCCAGAGTGTGTTTTACTTGGTTTAAAAAAAAAAAAGTGGTGGTGGGATTTGTTTGTTTTCTTTTAATCTTTTCTGGCCTATACTACATGGCTTAGAAGTAACCATTTCGACAGGAAAAGTTAATGATGAATGTTGGAGGGGTTGTGGGAGGGCTGGGACACTGATGCATTGTTGGAGCTGTGAACGGATACAGCCATTCTGGAGAACAATTTGGAGCTATGCTCAAAAAGTTATCAAACTGTGCATACCCTTTGACCCAGCAGCATTTCTATTGGGCTTATATCCCAAAGAAATCATAAAGAAAGGAAAAGGCCCCACATGTGCAAGAATGTTTGTGGCAGCCCTTTTTGTAGTGGCTAGAAACTGGAAATTGAATAGATGCCCTTCAATTGGAGAATGGCTGAATAAATTATGGCATATGAATATTATGGAATATTATTGTTCTGTAAGAAATGACCAACAAGATGATTTCAGAGAGGCCTGGAGAGACTTACATGAACTGATGCTGAGTGAAATGAGCAGAACCAGGAGATCATTATACACGGCAACAACAGTACTATATGACGATTAATTCTGATGGACATGGCTCTCTTCAACAATGATATGTTTCAAACCACCTCCAATTGTTCACTGAAGAAAGCCATATACACCCAGAGAGAGGGATGGGAAATGTGGACCACAACATAACATTCTCATACTCCTTGATTGATGTTTGCTTACATTGTGTTTCCTTTATCTGATATATCGTTTGTGTAGATAAGATTTTTCTTGCACAACAATGATAAGTTTGGAAATATGTATACATATATTCAATTTGCCAATATTTTAACATAATTAACATGTAGTGGATATCCTGCCATCTAGGGGAGGGGTGGGGAAGTTGGGGGAAAAAATTTGTAACGGAAAGCTATGTAAGGGTTATTGTTGAAGAATTACCCACACATATGTTATACAAATAAAATAAAATTTAAAAAAAAAAAGAAGTAACCATTTCTTTTTTATATGTATTTGATGTGTATTATTTTTTAAAATACAAATAAAACTAATTTATACTACCTGAAAAAAAAATCAAAACAATTTATTTAGTGTGTTAAGTTGTACAAAGCAGCTCTCTTATAAAGCTCTACTAAATTCAATATTTCTCATCCAGTTTTATAAATGAGAAAATCAAGACTTAGTTGAGAGAATTCTAGAAGTCATGTATGGTAAATGAACTTTTACCATTACTCAGGGCTTACCATTGAAAAGAATTTTTACCACTTATTTGGCACTTGCTCCTATATTGATTTTTATATTGTTTTTTTTCCCATTTCTGTGTCTTTTTTCTATCCACTAGATTAGTTCCTTGAAAGAAGGAAACTTTTATATTTCTTTTGTCCCCATACTGCTTAGTGCAAGGGCCTACATAGTCAATAAATAATAGTTGAATGAATGAGTATAATTCATTAATGTCATATTGTTAAAAGGCTTACTTTAGACTGTCATTATTATAAATAAAAATAGAACAACACAAAGAAAATATAAAATTATTCTTCCAATATTCTAGAAAATTTTACCCAAATTTTTGTTCAAAGTAGAAGTCATAAAGAATTTGAAGAAAATTCAGAAGACAGCCACCAAAGTGCTAAGGAGTTGAAAAAAGGTAGGTTCGGTGACATGATGATGGAGTTATTTGACTTTTAAAAAGAGGTTGAGTACTAACAAGGCTTTTTAGAGCAAAATGATGAAAACTACTTTCTTTTTCACTGAAGAAATTACCAAAGGAAATTTTTTATACTAAATATAATTGTTAAATATAGGAGGTTATGGAATTTCATTTCCTGGAGATCTTAATTGTTTTTCCAAGAAAAGATTTAAGCAATAAAATAGGAATATAAATGCATAACTATAAGTCAATTTGTTACATTCTTGATTTGGCTAATTTCCAGTCAGACTGAAGGTTCATTAAAAATAGTTGCACTCAGAGATAATGTGCTGTTTTTCAATTCTGATTTTAAAGATGATTTTCTTTTCTCTTGAAATACTAAAACAAAATTTTCTTTGGTGGCTTAATTCATGTTAAGGACTTCTATAAAGAACTAGGGAATTAGTAACCCCCACTATGAATTTTCCATATATTGGGATGATAATAGTATAAGGAATAAAAAATTTCAAGCTCTTTTAGGTATACTCATGTGACATATCCACTTACCTCAGGATATCACAAATAGAAAAAGGCATACCATAAAGCCAAAAGTATACTTATCCACCAATATCTTTTAAGTTGTACAGGAAAATCATGACATAAATATTAAACTTTTTGTTGAGAACAGATCTATTAACGAGTACAAGTTTTTTTTTTTTTTTTAAATAGCTGTTTGTGTTGCTAATCAAGCAAGTGCTATATAGAATAATCACAGAGTGTTCAAAACACCAATTACAGAGGACCTCTGTTATAAAATTGACTTTTGAAAAGATAAAAGGAAAATATCATTTGGCATGAAACCTGTTGAGTCAGGCTAGTATTCTAAAAATCAAACCATATTAGGAATCAGGAAACTTGGGTTCTGGTTCTAGCTCTCTACCAATTAAGTATGACCCTGGATGTATTATTCAACATCTCTGGACCTCAGTGCCCTGAACTGTAAAATGAAGAATGAGATTCCTTAACCAGTGCTAGATTATTGATCTTTTGCTATAAGATCCACGAAAACTCTAGAAAGACTATGATGAATTAATTTTGGATTATCTAATTACCAATCTAGAGAAATTGTACTTTCTAAATGTTAATAATAATGTCAGATATTCTGCTTATTTTTCTTTTTGTTTACTATAGCTGAGCAGGAGTTAAAGGAGGACATTTCAACCAAAATATTTACTTGATGAAGATAAACCAATAAGCAAAGTAAATGCCTTCTTTTCACATTGTGGTAAGCTAGTTTCCAAGAGTGTTTAAGCACTTATTTAGGCTGATATTTTCTATCAGCCTGATGTTTTATAGAACAATTACAGAAGAGCAGAGAAGTTGAATAGAGATCAAAATGGAAAAACTTGAGAAGTCCAACCTTTATTATGGAGTTTAATTATTTTGTTTAAAGATGTATATTTGCCCCAAATCATCAGCTATGCTTATATTTAGTGTGATTGATGAATCCCCTGAAGTGGTCACATGTATTTGAATTCATAAAAGTTATCAGTTGAAGTTATCATTATATAATATATGGTAATTGGTTTGAGCCCAATGGAAATATGCAGTGTGAATTCAAATAACAAAAACTTTAGGGAATTAATTATTGACACTAATTGGGATCTAGCTGTTCAAAACATCTTTAGAAAGCCAAAAATGTTTGTATTATCCATACCATGTGTATTTTCCATATTATCCCCTACATTAGTGCAAAAAGTGAATAGTTGGTGTCTAGATATTTGGAACTTATAAAATAATGAGATTTCATATTCTTCAAACTTTTAGAAAAGTAAGAAATTAATTTTTTGTAGAAAGCTTACCATTATATCCATGAAATTATCCCTATTTAAAATTTTACTTTAATCTCTTTCTTTGTACCTCACAAAAATGTAGGACAAGAGGAAAGGAAATTGTGAAGCAGGATCCATAGAACAAGCCATGGATCCTATCTGTCAGTCATCTAAGACAGGTCAAAGTTATAGATTTTAGAAGCTTATGTGAAGGAGCTATTTTACAAGAATGAAAAAGTGAATCCATATAGGGACATTGAGCCCTTTAGTATGTTAATATTTCAATTAACTGGATTTATCATACATATTACTGAGAAGCAGTAGGATACAGTAGATAGAAACCTAGCCTTAATGCTAAGAAAACCTATGCTCAGAACCCACTTCTGATGCAACCTAATTGTATGGCCCTAAGCAAGTCACTTAAACTCTCAGTGCTCAATGAATTTCTATAAAAATTACATGTTTCAAGGATGTACCAGTCTGCATTGGTAGAGGGAATTCCCTCATACAGGAGTTTCCCATGCCAATGTGATTATAATTCTGATCTCCATCTTTCTCCATCTTTATTATTAAAATCTCTGGTCCAGGTCTCATTGTCATCCCTGTCTCTATTATGGTTACAATTTGCCCCCAAATGGGTCTTAACAATTTAAAAATTAGTATTCTATGCATTTAAAAGCTTTTAAAATTTATTTCAAAAAGCATAATAGTCGGGGCAGCTAGGTGGTGCAGTGGATAGAGCACCAGCCCTGAAGTCAGGAGGACCCTGTTCAAAAGTGTTCAAATCAAAAAAAAAAAAAAAAAAAAAAGTGTTCAAATCTGGTCTCAGACACGTAACAGCTGTGTGACCCTGGGCAAGTCACTTAACCCCAATTGCCTCAGCAAAAAAAAAAAAAAAAAGCATAATAGTCATGTAGTACTATTGTACTATATAACATAGCAATATTGCCAACTTATCTAGATAAACCATACTATATGATGAGAAAATATCTTGAGACAAAACAATTATCTAAGTGGAAAAGTCTTCCTTTCAACTGATACAAAATCTCAAGAAGAGTTGGAGATCCAGAAGTATCTCAAAAGTTACAAACCTTATTGTATATATAAACATATTCACCTAACTGAAAAGATGAAGCCACAGAGATAATTTCCATGCTCACTAGTATAAACCTTAATTTCCAGTTGAATTTCACCTATCTTAACTTTATTTAAGAATATACATCCAAGGGCAGCTAGGTGGTACAGTAGATAGAGCACCAGCCCTGAAGTCAGGAGGACCTGAGTTCAAATTTGGTCTCAGACACTTAACATTCCCTAGCTGTGTGACCCTGGGCAAGTCACTTAACCCCAATTGCCTCAGCAAAAAAAAAAAAAAAAAAAGAATATACATCCAGGTTAAATTTTCTGGATGTTGCATTAATTAGGAGATTATGCAATTAGGCTATTCTAATATTAAATGGAGCGACAGAGGCAAAATTTTTGAGGAAAAAAAATCCCCTTAAGTTTGTTACTTTTCCTTACAGAAATTTTTTGAACATTTTAACTGTAAGTAGGGATTTCTCACTGAGGGAACATTCCCATTACACATTATTGGGAAATCCTTTGAGAATTTAGTCAATAGGAAAGCATTAAGAGGGCTTTAGACCTATGGATCTGCCTCGGGCCAGTCCCTTCTGTTCTTAATGGCCTACAGATCTCTATGGAGTTTCTCTCTTGAGGCTTCACTTGAAGAAAACAATAGTTAATTTTCCTGGCTAGACTCTCTAGAGAAAATAGATTCTTCTAACCTGATATAGGTACTACTATTTTCTTCAAAGAATGTTTGAATCCTTCAAGACATTGTTTGACTTAAGACCTAAAATATCAACTCAATTCCAATTTCACTCATTTGAAGTTGTGATGATTCAGATAGTAGGTTTGCTGAAGTTTACCTTCATGCTAGCTTTGGAAAAATTCTTGTATGACACCAATGACGCAGGTACACTTCAGGAGATTTTTTTCACTCTTAACTTTTAAGACAGGAAATGTGGGGAAATGTACACATGATATTCCCCACTTGCAAGGACATAACTTATAACTTATAACAATATTATTGGAAATGGTATTGCTTTTAGCCCAGTGCCCTCAGACATCATCCTAGGAAGATGCAACCTGGCCATTGCTTCTGCAGATGCTATAGTCAATAGTTATTAAAAATCCAGAAAAGAAAGTTCTTGCCATTAAAATCCTTGGGACTATCAAATGGTTTAATGTCAGAAATTGATATAATTTTAAGTGGAGAAATGAGATTAAAGAAGAAGCATTATCTGCCTTGCTGTAGCATCCCAAGAACCATGACATTTTTTCATCTGACTTGCAGCTGAAACATTCTAACTGTATTGCCTCTTTCTATTAGAATGTGGGCTCTTTGAGAACAAGGACTATCTTCCTTTCTGTGTTTAGTGATTGGCAAAGGGCTTTGCACATAGTAAGTGCTTAATACATGTTCAATTCATTCCATATCTCTTGAGTATAAAGTCATTTAAAACTGAAATATGGTCAATTAACAAAATTCAAAAGAATTTGTCTTTTTTTTAAAGCATCTAATTTAATCTTTTCAAATTGGGTATGTCTTTTATGGAAGTTTAACTGAAAGAAAAAGCAAGAATTGCAAAGAATTCATACATGTGGATGGGTTATAATCTGGACCAATATAGGAAAGATCCACATTGATGACATCATAGTACCACAGGGCTTTCAGCTAGAAGGAATCTTTGAAGTCATGAAGCCCAACATCCTCATTTTATGAAAGAGGAAACTGAGACCCAAAGAGGTTAAAATCATGTCGCTATATAAATTTAAAGCCTTCAAACAGCTTTTACAGCTGAATAATTCATAAAGGCCAAACTATTAGAGCTAAATTTCACCACTTAAGATATTAAGGAAGGAGCTTGTCATTTTTTTAAAAGATGAATTAATTTCTTTTATAATTTTTCATGATCCTCATGATTATAATAAGTAAATGATTCATTATCAAAATCGTCAAAATCTTCAGAAACTTGTGTTATTTCTTTGCTCAGACAATATTAAATGCTATTCTTTTGGAGATGTGTACAAAGCCTTAACATCATAATAACTTAGTGGCAACAAAATATAATAATATTTTAAATGTAATTGACAAGCCCTTCTGTCATAAAAACTTCATTATGAACTCATTCCATAAAAAGAAATACTTTTTTTAGTATCCAAAAAGATCTAATGCTTACATTCAAGATGTTTTGACAACTTACTGTCACAAGGAATCTTGATTACCAAAATTCTTTTTATTTTAGAAAATTGCCCATTATGGACAGTTCTACACAGCCATAATTATCTAAGTCACTGAGGCAAAAACAACAGTCAAAAAAAAAAAAAATCTTTGTTTTAAATAGTGAGATAACAGAAAAAGCAAGATATCAGATCTGAATTGTTGATTTGAATAGAAATCTTGAATTCATAGAATTTGTCAGTTGATTACCTTTTAACTGCTATCATTTGCTAATATTTGAGCAATCATTCTGATAGCCATTATGCAATCAATCAACAAATATTTATTGGAGGATTACTATGTGATAATGACTGGGCCATGCAATGCATAGGTAGATAAAAATGAAACAGATTCCTCCCTCTATAAACTCCCATTCTATCAGGGAAGACTTTATAAACATATTTAAGTACATACAAAATACATTTTTTTAAATGAATTCAAGATAATTTTTATTTGGGGTAATGTGAGGATCAGGAATTTTCTGAAGGGATCAATCATGTCAGGAAACTGAATCACTTCCATCTGAATTGTTTTAGGAGGTTTCTGAAGATTACCTAATAAGATAAGACACCTCACATTGAGGATCTTTCTCAAACCGAACTGCCAAGCATTAAAAATTCTACTGCAAAGAACATAACTTCAGTGAGCTAGTTATGTTGTTTGAATGTACTGCAAAGAACATAACTTCAGTGAGCTAATTATGTTGTTTAAATGTCAAATGTATGGTTACATAAAAGACTATTTTATGGAGAATTCACATAAGACAAATGATTACTCTCTAAGTCTGTCTAAAGAACTTTGGAGTTATTGGGAAATACTGGTGAATTATATGGGAAATACTGGCCAAGTACTGCCTAGCATGATGTGCTTGCTTCAAAGAAGGCACTGTACTCTATGAGCAAAGCAGAATTGATGTACTCAAAAGAAACATGAAATGCACAAATTTAGACATCTCCACTCCAAATGTTCTTGTGAATTATTTGTGCCCGATCTATGCTAGTGCTTCCCTGCCAGTCAGATCAGCTACAGTTGGAAACTAGCACAGTGATGTCATTTTGGTCCTTTTTGAGAATGAAGGAGAACAACCAATCATGTAAAAGAAGATTGAGTTGAATTTTAAAGGAAACTAGAGATCCCAATAATAAGTTGTATGGAGGCAATGCATTCTAGTCGTAGGGAAGTTTATATTTGAGTGGGGATTTTGCAGAAGGAATTCCTCCACAGACTGGCAAGTTGGATCTCTCCTAATCTTAGATCCAATGAAGTAACATGATCATGAAAGTTTTTGAGCTGGATTATTCTATCATCTATGTAAAAGATTTTAAAGAACCACTACAGTTTATTGATCAGGAGAGCAATGTGTTCCAACATGTGTTTTAGAGATATTATTCTAAAAGATTGCCATGTTGAGAAGATTTTGGAGAGGAGACTAGACAAACTGTCTGTCTCTGTCTATCTGTCTACCTATCTCTCTGTCTACCTCTGTCTATCTATCTATTTTACTATCTTATCTTGTATAATGCATTGCATTAGATATTATAGAAGATTCAATTTCAATGTTTGAATTGAATCGCTCATAGTCCCAATCCTCATGTACTCTACAATCGGATAGAGAGATTTACACTATCTCTACCTTATGTGGGTACTGGCTTTGGAGTTAGAAAACTTGTCCTCATAGCCTTAGTCACTGATTCCCAAGTTGCTTACTCTTTTTTGAGTCTCAGTTTCCTTACATGTAAATATGAGTTGGTTGGACTAGAAGGCTTCTAAAGGAGGTTTTCTAGTTCTATGATACTAAGTCCAGAAAAGTATAAAATGCCTTATGACAACCACATTCTACCTTATACACATATGATAGAATAATCTAATTCAGAGAGATTCTCTTCCTATCACTTCAGAATGTAACCTGGCTGCTCAAAGCTTACTTGCATAAGACTTTCCCCATCACTAGGAGGACTGGACTTAGTGAGCGCTTGATAGGACACATCTTACTCTTCTGGCTTCTAACTCTGACAAATACATAGGCATGGAGCATTGAATAATCAATCTATATTAATGAGGAGAAGCTTTGAGCTCAGGGTTACAATAAAACATTAGTTTAGCAAAGGATTTTAAAAGTTACCTTATCCAATTTCCTAGTTCACTTAGAGATTTCTTCTGCAAAATTCCTGTCTGGCAGCAATCCAGGTTCTGCTTGAATGACTGTAATTATATAATAAGGATCTCACTATTAGGCAGCTCATTCCATTTTGGGAAATTCTTTACCCCTTTAATTGAGTCAGTTTATAACAATGTTCCATTAATTGTTTTAGGCAGTTAGATGGGATAGTGGGCAAAGTTCTTTGAGCCTGGTGTAGGAAAGATCTGAATTCGAATCCACCACATCATAATACTAATTGTGTGATCCTAGACAAGTCATTTAAACTCTGCTTCCATTTTTTCAATTGTCAAATGAAGATAATAATAGCATCTCCTTCTCAGAGTTTTTGTGAGATTCAAATGAGATAATATTTGTAAAGTGTTTAGTATAATTCTTGGCACATCATGGGCACTTAGCAATGCATGTTTCCTTCCTTCCTGTTCCTGATTCTACCTCTGGAGTTATATATAATATTTTGTCCCTCTTTAAAATGTAATGTAAGCCCTTTAAAAATATCCCTGCCAAGTCTTTTTTTATTGAGGCTAAAATTCTGCAGATATTTCAGTCAGTCATTCTTCATGTGACATGATTTAAGTTCCCTTACCATCCTACTCACTTTCTTTTGAGCTGACATCTATTTCTCAGGCTTTCTGGAAATGTAGTTTCCAAAACTGAACCTAGTAGTCCAGACATGATCATCAGTAGTGTAACGGTTTTCCTCTTCCAGACTTGTTTCATAATGCAGTGACAAGAAAGAATTCTCAATTTGGGTTCAGAAGACCTGGCTTCAATTCTGGTTTTATTGCATAGTCCTAGTAATTATCATAATCATCATTGTCATAGTACTGTGTGACCTTGGGCAAGTCCAACTCCATCTTAAGTGTAAAATGAGTTGGTTGAACTTAATGACAGTAAAGTTCCTCTCAATCTTTAAATCTATGATCATGTGATCCTAATATGGCTTAAGTTTTTATTCACTTTTTTGGTAGGTCCACTTATTGAAATAAAGCAACTGCTGCTGAAAAGCACTATCATTTGCTACTACTGAAATGGCAAAAATAAGCCTAGGTCCTTTTTTGACAAATTGCACTCCAATCTCATTTTACCTATTCTGTAATTTTAAAGTTGATTTTTAAAACTTAAGTGAAGAATTCTATATTTATGCTGTTAAATTTCATCTGTATAGATTCAGCCCCTTAATATACTAACAACGTTTTTTTTTAATGATTTTGGATTCTAATTACCATTTGAAATTTTAAATATCCCACTAAGCTTTATCTTATCCAAAAATTTGTTAAAGATATTTTCTGGGTCTTCATAAAAATCACTGATAATACTATAGATAAGGATAGAACTGAGGACTAGTAACCACTATCCAATTTAATGTCTTGAAATGAATTAATTGATATTTTTTGAGCATTGTTGTTCAACAAGCTATGACTCTTCCTTACTATACCATTAAGCTATCCACAATTCTCTACTTTTGTTGTTGTTGTTGGGTTTTTGGGGTTTTTTTTTGTTTTTTGGGGTTTTTTTAGTCATTTCAGTTGTCTGATTTTTCCTAACCCCATTAGGGTTTGTTTGATTTTTTGACAAATATCCTGAAATGATGTGGTTTGCCATTTCCTTTTCCAGGTCATTTTACAGATAAGGAAACTAAGGCAAGAAGTATTAAGTGTCTGAAGCTGAATTTGAACTCAACTCTTTCTAGCTGCAGGCTCAGAACTATCCAGTGTGCAACTAGCTGCCTTTTTTCCATTTTTTCCATAACAATGTGATATCAATCATCATTCTAAAATCAAGATACACTATTCTATAGACTTTCCTGACCAACTGAATAATCCAAACAAAAATGGAAATAGCATTAGTTTAGACTGCTTTGTTTTTAGTGACTCAGTGATTATTACAACTTCTTGCAAAGTACTCACCAACTTTTCATCTGAAGATTTAATATAGAATTTTGCAAAGGTTAGATGTGACTCATTAATGAAGTATCCAGAAATATACATTTCTCCTCTCTCAGTTTCATTGACTTCTTTTCATAGGAAACCTTATTACTCAGGGCAAAAAAAGGTGTGCTCTAAGAGCCAACAACGGGTGAGCTCCAGACTCACCCAAAGTGATACATAAGGTCTCTTCCTGAAAGGTGCTCATTGTATAAAATACACCAGTCATAGGATGGTGTATTTCCCAAAAGAAAACACAAAATACTCATCAATATACATTGTCATATACTTTTAAAAATGACACAGTAATCCATCATTACTATTTTTGATATTTTGATATTTAATTTTGATATTAAAACATGATGGCAATAGTATAATATGAAACATTCTAGATTTGGTGTCTGAATCCTGGGTTAATAACCTGGCTCTGCAATTTACTATGTGTCTGACCTTAACAGGACATTAAACCTCATTCAGTTTTAATTTCCTTCTCTGTAAATGACAGGACTAGACTAGATATCATTAAAGGTTCCAGCTAGCTCTAGTACAATGCCAGGCATGTGGTAAGCATCTGATAAAATCTCTATCGATCTGTCTAAAGTGATGATCCTCCAATGCTCTGAAACAGTTCTGTGTTGCTGAAGAAGCATTTTACCTTCACTTCATCTCTGCATTATCCAAACAATTCACTAAAGGTCCATACTTTTTAGCAAGTCATGGCTTGAGTTGGTATTTCATCATTTTAGCATCATTTTCTCTGTAAAAGTGTTTTGGACATCACCCATATTCACAGTTTTTGAAATTCATGAGATTACTGACAAAGTTAAGAAAACCCATCTCATAATCATTGATTGGTGAACTGGGCTTAGGAAAAAATTAAGAGAAAGCAGAAAATTGAATCCCAGTAGTAAGCTCATCTAGGCCAAAATCTGTGGTCATTACCTTGGGTGCAAGGGGGTCACCTTTGTTGTCACATGTTGGGAAGAGAAATGAAATACCTTTTCCTGCTTCTCACAGTAACTTTGGAGTTTAAAGATTCCTGATGAGAGGGGGGGAAGGACGGGAAAGAGAAAAGAGGGAAGATAGAGAGAGATAGAGACAGAAACAGAAACAAAGAGACAGACAATTAAGGAGATCATTTCATTATTCCTAGACACAAATTCAAAGGCATTAATTTGGAGTTGCTATATCATGCTAAATTAAAAGTTTTAGCATTGATGTAGAGTACATTTTTAGGAATACATATTTCTCTTAGGGTAGCCTAGGGTCAAGTAGATTGGAGCAAGGAAGACTTTACTGTTAAAACCCATTATATACATTTTTGGGGTGTCAAATATTGACTCTTCCAATCTTCAAGGCCTTATTAATTCCCTATTACCTAAACACACACACACACACACACATATTTGTTCACTCAGTACTCTTGTAGGACCCCAGCTCTCATGGGTTTTACATAAAGTACTTTGATACAGTTTTGCCTTTCAGAATATCTGGTTCCAGGCCCTTCGATCCTTCAATGTGGAAGCTGACAGATTGTGTGTTATTCTTATTATTGATCCTCGGTATTTGAATTGTTTCTTTCTAGCTGCTAGCAATATCTTTTCCTTGGTGCGATAGTCCTGAAATTTAGCCACAATATTCCTTGGGGTTTTAATTTTGAGGTCTCTTTCAGGAGGTGATTGGTGAATTCTTTCAGTGGTGATTTTGCCTTCTGATTCTACAACCTCAGGGCAGTTTTCTTTCAGGACTTCCTGGAAGATAGTGTTTAGATTCTTTTTTTCATCATGGCTTTCAGGAAGTCCAATAATCCTTAAATTATCTCTCCTAGATCTATTTTCCAAGTCAGTTGTTTTTCCTAGGAGATATTTCATATTTTCTTCTATTTTTTTCATTTTTTTGTTTTCATTTGACTGATTCTTGGAATCTTATTGAGTCATTCCCTTGCATTTGTTCAATTCTAATTTTTAATGTATTGTTTTTCTTCAGTCACCTTTTTCAGCTCCTTTTGTAACTGGCCAATTTGTTCATTGCATACATTTTCCACTTCACCAATTTTGTTTTTCAGTACATTGTTGTCTATTTCCAATTCACCAATTTTGTTTTTCATTAAATTGGTGTATTTATCATATCTCTTTTAGAGGGCTTCCTGTACTGATCTCAGTTCATTTCCCCATTTCTCATCTAGCTCTCTTTTGAGATTCTTTATGCAATCTTCCAGGAAAGCCTTTTGAAAAGGGGACCAGGTTATATCTCCCTTGATGGCTTCCTCTGGAGGTGCTTTGCCTATAGAAACCTCAGGATCTGAGGTCTGCCCTTCTTTCTCTCCATAAAAGCTGTCTATGGTGAGAGCTCTCTACTGCTTCTTACTCTTTTTTTTTTTTTTTTAAGAAAAAGCTTGGGGTCTGTTTAAAGCCAGGAAGTGCTGGCTGTGCTAGTTTTCCCTGGGGCAATTCCGCTAATTAACTTGTGGTGCTGGGCCAGTAGGGCTAGGACTTTTCGTTTGCAAAGGGTTCCAATTTACCCCTTATGAAAAAACACCTGCCCCCAATCAGGGCAGAGTGTCCCAAGTGCATCACATACACTCCCCAGGTGTTTGGAATTTCTGCCACTCTGAGCTGAGTCCCACCCAGTTCTCTGCCCTCTGTTCTGGAGCTGCACAGAGCAAACTGCTTATCCCACTGCCCAACTGAAACAGACTTCCTATGAAGCTCTTCAAAGGAAACTTATGCAAAAAATGTTTCTTAGTCCAAATATTTCTGGGTTCATTGACTTAAAGATCAGTTCAGAGGCTTATTTTGCTATTCATTTGTGAGAAGGTCAGAGGACGACACAGAGTCGCATCTTCACTCCGCTATCTTGGTTCTGCCCTGATACAGTTTTAATAAACTCTTAAAAACAAACAAACAAGTCATTTATTTTAGACAGATCTTATGGGATATGCCAAAATCTTGACCAATATATTTTTATATTAAAGCTTTTTATTTACAAAATATATGTATAGGTAATTTTTCAACATTGACCCTTGCAAAGCTTTCTGTTACAAAATTTTCCCTCTTATCCCTACCCCCTCCCATAGATGGCAGGAAGTCTACTACACATTATGTTAAAATATATGACAGATCGAATATGTGTATATATATTTATACAGTTATCTTGCTGTACAAGGAAAAAAAAAACCTGAGAAAGAAAACATAATGCAAGCAAACATCAATAGAGAGTGTGAAAATGCTATGTTGTGGTCCAGACTCAGATCCCACAGCCTTCTCCCTGGGTGTATGTGGCTTTCTTCATCAGTGAACAATGAAACTGGTTTGAAACATCTCATTATTGAAGAGAACCATGTTCATCAAAATTGATCATCATATAGTCTTGTTGTTGCTGTGTATAATGATCTCCTGCTTCTGCTGATTTTGTTTAGCATCAGTTCATGCAGGTCTTTCCAGGCCTCTCTGAAATCATCCTGCTGGTAGTTTCTTACAGAACAATTATATTCCATGGCATTCATATGCCATAATTTATTCAGGCACTCTCCAATTGATGGGCATCCATTCAGTTTCCAGTTTCTAGCCACTACAAAAAGGGCTGCCACAAACATTCTTGCACATGTGGGGCCCTTTCCTTCTTTTAAGATCTCTTTGGGATCTAGGCCCAGTAGAAACACTGCTGTGTCAAAGGGTATGCACAGTTTGATTTTATTTATTTATTTTTTAAAAAAATTTATTAAAGCTTTTTATTTGCAAAACATATGTATGGGTAGTTCTTCAACAATGACCCTTACAAAACTTTCTGTTACAAATTCCTCCCCCCAGTCTCCTCCCCTCCCCTAGATAGCAGGAAGTCCACTACATGTTAATTATATTAAAATACTTGACAAGTTGAATATATGTATACATATTTCCACACTTATCTTGCTGTGCCAGAAAAATCATATCTACAAGAAAAAAAATCTAAGAAAGGAAACACAATGCAGGCAAACATCAATAGAGAGCATGAAAATGTTATGTTGTGGTCCACATTTCACATCCCTCTCTGGCTGTATATGGCTTTCCTCATTGAACAATTGGAACTGGTTTGAAACATTTCATTGTTAAAGAGAGCCATGTCCATCAGAATAGATCATCATATAGTCTTGTTGTTGCCGTGTATAATGATCTCCTGGTTCTGCTCATTTCACTCAGCATCAGCTCATGCAGGTCTCTCCAGGCCTCTCTGAATTCATCCTGCTGGTCGTTTCTTACAGAGCAATAATATTCCATAACATTCATATACCATAATTTATTCAACCACTCTCCAATTGATGGGCATCCATTCAGTTTCCAGTTTCTAGCCACTATAAAAAGGGCTGCCACAAACATTTTTGCACACGTGGGTCCCTTTTCTTCCTCTAAGATCTCTTTGAAATATAGACCCAATAGAAACGCTGCTGGGTAAAAGGGTATACACAGTTTGATAACTTTTTGAGCATAGTTCCAAATTGCTCTCCAGAATGGTTGGATCTGTTCACAATTGCACCAACAATGTATCAGTGTCCCAGTTTTCCCACATCCCCTCCAACATTGGTCATTATCTTTTCCTGTCATCTTAGCCAATCTGATAGGTGTGTAGTGGTATCTCAGAGTTGTCTTAATTTGCATTTCTCTGATCAATAGTGATTTGGAGCAACTTTTCATATGACTAGAAATAGTTTTAATTTCATCATCTGAAAATTGTCTGTTCATATCCTTTGACCATTTATCGATTGGAGGGTGGCTTGAATTTTTATAAATATGAAACAATTCTCTATAAATCTTAGAGATGAGACCTTTATCAGAACCCTTAAATGTAAAGATGATTTCCCAATTTATTGCTTTCCTCCTAATCTTGTCTGCATTTGTTTTGTTGGTACAAAAAATTTTTAACTTAATATAATCAAAATTATCTAGCTAGTGTTCAATTAAGAGTTCCAGTTCTTTACAAATTTATTCCTTCTCCACAGGTCTGAGAGGTAAACTATCCTATGTTCTTCTAATTTGCTTGTAATATCACTCTTTATATCTAAATCATGAGCCATTTAGATCTTATCTTGGTATGTGGTGTTAGGTATGGATCAAGCCCTAATTTCTTCCATACTAGTTTCCAATTTTCTCAGGAGTTTTTTGTCAAATAGTGAGTACTTATCCCAAAAGCTGGGGTCTTTGGGTTTATCAAACACTAGACTGCTATCGTTATTGCCTGGTTTGTGTTGTGATCCTATCCTATTCCACTGATCGACTACTCTTTCTTAGCCAGTACCAAATGGTTTTGATGACTGCTGCTTTATAATATAGTTTTAGATCTGGCACAGCAAGGCCACCTTCATTGGCCTTCTTTTTTCATTAATTCCCTTGAAATTCTTGACCTTTTGTTCTTCCAAATAAACTTTGCTATTATTTTTTCTAGATCTATAAAATAATTTCTTGGGAGTTTAATTAGTATGGCACTAAATAAGTAAATTAGTTTGGGTAGTATTGTCATTTTTATTATATTCACTCAGCCTACCCGTGAGCACTTGTTGTTTTTCCAACTGATTCAGACCAATGTATTTTTAATTTTAATTTTCAATAAGGAGTTGAAATTGATGTCATTTATGAAGTTGCACCATTAAAACAGTTTAATCCAAGTCCAATCTAGTAAAGTAAATTAATGAGCTAGGTAGTGGCTGATAAAAGTGTAAATGGAATTCTTGCATTAGGAGAATAATTGGACTAGGTTCATTCCATCTCTAAAAGTCAATCGTAAAATTGAATAGAAAAGAAAAAAAAAGGTAAAGAAAAAGAAAAATATTTTATGTGCCAGGCCCTGTGCTAAATAAATGTTCAAAATTTGAAGAAAGGCAAAAAACTGTCCCTAAAAGAGCAAAAGTGGGATTTAGGCGATATAGGCTATAATGTTATTTTGCTTCTCAAGTACAAGATCCTTTTTAATAAACAAAATGTGACTGATATATAACAAAGATCAGTGGAGGAAAGCATTTATAATACAACATTTTATTTTAATGAGAGCAGCAACAACTATTAATATGGCTTGAAAAGATTTTCATTATGATGAACTATTTGCTGGGTATTGGATTTCTATTAAATTCACTTTTGTATTGATTATTTGGATAATCTTGATTAATTGTTTCAGTATTCCACTTGATAATAAGTGCTCACATTTATCCAGCAGTTTATGCTTTGCAAAGTTCTTTTTTCACTCTGACCCCATAAGGTGATTAGTATAAGTATTATAATCCCTTTTTTTACAGAAGAGGAAACTGAGGCTTTGAGAGGTTAATTATTTTGCACATGATCACACAGCTATCGTCTAAATCAGGATTCAAGTTCAAATTTGCTAACTTTACATCCGAGGACATTTCTGCTATGCCAAGCTCCTTCTGTACATCTGACAACTGTCTTCTTAGGTCCATTATCAGCTTGGTGGCTCCCCTAGACTCTATGTCTCTCAACCCATCTTTTTTATTATGCATTTTTTAATCCTTGTTTTGCTATCATCAAATTCCCCTTCATCCTTCTCTTCCATTACTATTCTCCTCATCTGCTCATATAGAATAATTGAATTTCCCCAAGGGTATCATGGGTCTGATTTCTTTCTCTAGTACTGGCTATACCTCTACTCTTAGGGCCAAGAGAAAGTATTTGCATTCCACTAGCTCTGTTACCATAATTAAAAAATCTTAATTTCTTTGCCGTTTACACTTTCCAATTACATTACTTTCTCCCACTCTTGCCTCTGTTACCCCTCTTCTTGGGTATCACCTTCCTAATGACTTAGGTATTTGCCCTACAATTGAACTCTCCTCATCCACTGCAGTCATCCTGGTGACTTCAAGACTTATGATGTTAATTCTTATACTGTGATATGCTGGTTTCTCAGTTCTTTAACTTCATCAGTTCTGATTATCTCCATATCAGTTCTATCATATTTGACCCCGAAACCTCATTATTATTTGAAAACACACAACCTCCAAGAGCACATACTATTTTCTATTTTCCATTATCCTGTCTTTTGTTCATGTATCCCCAGAGCAAAACACAGTGCCTAACACACAGTAAGTCCTTAATGAGTTGGGGTGGGGGTGGAGGGTGGGCTTCTTCTTTTTTTTTTTTTTTTTTTGGACTTAGGGACTTTTGTCACTCTAATTGTGACTTCTGATTCCTCTTTTTCCTCTTATTCTCTCAGGCAATTCAGTGGGTTCTGCTTTATTTCTCCTTTCACTAGTCATCCCTATATAACAGTAAACTCTCTCATACTCTTAAATCCTTTACTTTATTAATTTTCTCATGCTTCTACTCTACTTATTTCTAACTCTAGATATCACTCCTCTCCCTGAATTATTGCTTTATGTGCACAGATCAACAAATAGCTCTGATTTCTAAAATGTCTGGTCTCTCTGGATTTATATCTCTTTTTATTCTGTAATTAAAAATATGCTTTTCCTTCTTTGAATGTGGCAAATTCACATTCTATCTTTCACTTTGAGAAATATTAATGAATTAATGCTACTTGATATGGAATATATACATGTATACCTATTTATATATGTCTATATTAATAAGTAAGCAATTGCTATTAACTAGAAGTTAATTCTCCTTTTCCTATGGAATTTGAATTAGCATTTCACATCAACATTTCCATGGAGGGGAGGAATTGGAAGGGACAACTCAAAATTATTTCTGTAAGGCCTTTCATTCCTTGCTTAAAAGGGAAATACAAGATCATCTCCTGGTATATCAAAAATTGGTATCTTATAAGAGTTAATTGTCCCTTGATTTTTTGCTTTTAGTCCTAAAACCAGTTGATATTTCTCCCTCTCCAATACCTTCATAAATAAAGTATCCATCTGGGTCCAGATCACCCCATAGAGACTGGCATTATAGATAAGATGTTCTATGTCCCTCCTTGCTAGTTAATCTTGAGTAAACCCAGAAACATTCCTATTCCATATGCTCTTGCCTTTAACCAGTTCTTGTAGTCAAAGATCCCAAAGCATATATATGGAAACAGAAGTAACAGATAGCAACATACTCTTCACCGATTGTCATCCTGGAGCTCCTAACAAGAAGAAAGTATCTAACATATGTCATATTTTCACATTCAAAGAGAATGTGAAGAGAATTTTCACATTCAAAAATGAAGAACCAGGAGGCCATCTTTTGGAAATGTCATGTCATTCTAATCTAAGGAACTACTATATCAATGTCTTATCTGGATGCAGATTTGGAGGTCTACAGAATCCCACTCCCATGTCTTGCTGACTGCAAAGAATATCATTTAACAGATTTCCATTGGACTAGTAAGGCCTGTATGTGAATTTTATTTTCCCTTCTCTAGGGCAGATTCAGGGTTACCACATAACCCTCTCTGTTGACAAATGATGGGATTGAAATCCATTGGAGAAATTAATCAAATCTCCTCATTTTTCAGTTCTCAGAATCAAGGAGCCCTCATTCCAATTGATGTATTGAGAAGCCCTGATTTGCTTTCTTTGCTCTTATTTCTCAGTAACCAACGAATCAAATCAAAGGATTGAATCTACTACAAATTCATGATTTCTAACTTCCACTAGGTTTTCAATATTCATTGTTCATCCTTTTGTTTATATCCTAATTATTCTGAGAGATTTTAGAATCATTTGATTCCATATCCATCCCTCTTTGTACTGTATATCAGTCACTTTAGGATCAGGCTTACTGACTCACAGAGCCTTATTAAAAGATTTGCTGGAAAGTACTAGATTTTTCCAAAGTTTAGGACTTTAATTTCTATTAATTTCATCTTATTACACTCAATCTAGTGTAGTGGCCTATTGACTCCTTTATCAGTATCTTAGTTATTACTTCTGGTTCTTTGTTATCTGTAAATTTGGTAAGAATACTATATATGTTTTTATCCAAATAATTGATAAAAATATTAAAAAGCATAGGCTTAAACATAAATTATGGGATTACTCCTTTCAATTTACATGGAACAGTTGATGATATCTCTTTATATACAGCCATTGAACTTGTCCTAGTTCTGTGTAATGATACTGTCCCGGGGCTCACAAAAATAGTCTGACTCCTTTTCAAATGTTTTGTTAAAATATAGGTAAAGTAGGTCTACATTATTCTCCTGAACTAGTAGTTTAGCAACTGTAAAAAAAAAAAGTTAGTATCATATGTTGTTCTTTAGAATTACCTCTTGTCACAGAGAGATAGCAAAGGAAAGGTGTGGCCAAGTACATAGGAGATAAGTCAGAAATTGACTCTGAATAATATACTTAAATAATGCCATACACCTAGATGAAAATCTCTAATAAAATTATTAAAAATGAGCAGTTCCCTGAAAGATTGATTGTCAAATGGTCTAAACAATTCTTGAAATAAGAAAAGCAAATTATCAATAGCCATTTGAAAAAAAATGTTCCAAATCACCCAAAATAAGAGAAATAAAAATTAAAACAACTTTGAGTTTCTGTGTTAGATTGTAAAAGATGACAAAAAAGAAAAATGACAATTCTGGAAGGATGTGGGAAGATAGGTATACTGGTAGAATTGGGAATTTGGTCTAGCCATTCTAGAAAACAATTTGGAACTATACCCCAAAAGTCATTAAACTGTTTATACCCTTTGATCCATTAATACCACTACTAGGCATATGCCCCAAACAGAAAGGGGTGTGTGTGTGTAAAAGAGAGAGAGAGAGAGAGAGAGAGAGAGAGAGAGAGAGAGAGAGAGAGATCAACAGATACAAAAATATAGCAGTATTTTCAATAAAGAACTAGAAACAGGATACCCATCAATTGGGGAATATTTAAATGACAAAAGGGATGGATAGGAGAAACATAAAAAGACTCGTAGGACCAAATACGAAGTGAAGTGAGAAGAACCATGAGAATAAGTTATACATAACTATTACATTGTAAAGAAAAACAACTTTGACAGATTTAGGAACTCCCATCAATTCAATGACCAACCATGATTTCAGAGGACTCACGATCAACCATGTTATCCATCACTTGACAAGTAATGAACCAAAGTTGTAGAATAATACATGCATTGTCAGAGATGGCCAATATGTGAAACTGTTTTACTTGATTGTGCTTACTTGTTACAAGAGAGATTTTTTTGGTTTTGGTTTTTGAAGGTAAAATTGGGGAAGAAAAGGAGATCAGTCTCATGCTAAAAAAAAAAAAAGTATCACTGAAACATCTAAGATAACAGAAGTTCAAAAGGAGAAAAGTTGAAGTTAACAGATTTGAAATTAACATATTAAAATTATCATATGCTTAAAAATACAAGCTATACATAATAGATACTTATGACTTCATATTCAAATACTCCCTTTCTTTGTATGTGAACATGTCCAAGTTTATTGGTGTTTGTCGAGTATACAATAACAATTTTTTTAAAGTATGCATAATATAACAGTAATATGATGGGGAAGAGGGGAGAGGGAAAGTACTATTGATTGATAGCTATAAGCTCTGATTGTAGATAGAATATATACTTATACTCTTCTTGTATTTATTATATAACTGGTTTTGCCAACTGAATAGATACATGGTGATAAATTATTTTTGTGTTCTTGATATTGATATTTTGAAAAAATTTCAAATGGTTCTTTTTTAATTTCAGTAATATTTTACATTTCCATTTACATGTAAAGATAGTTTTGTAAGATTTTTTTTTGAAATTTTGAGTTCCAATTTTTTTCTCTTTTTTTCCCTTTAACTCTCTCTTCCCCAAGACATCCAGCAATCTGATATAGGTTATACATATGCAAGCATTTAATCATATTTCCATATTAGTCATGCTATGAGAGAAAAATCAGGACAAAAGGGAAAAACATGAGGAAGCAAATAAACAAAAGAATGAAAATAGTATGCTTCAATCTGCATTCAATCTCCATAGTT
This sequence comes from Myrmecobius fasciatus, assembly GCA_023553655.1. Lineage (NCBI taxonomy): Eukaryota > Metazoa > Chordata > Mammalia > Dasyuromorphia > Myrmecobiidae > Myrmecobius > Myrmecobius fasciatus. The sequence goes on along the minus strand of JAJPUD010001640.1, from coordinate 144,289 downwards.
CTCTTTTTGGATGCAGATGCCATTTTCTATCTCAAGTCCTTTGTTTGGTATTGTCTTGAATCACTATATTACTGAGAAGAGCTAAGTCTATCATAGTGGATTGTCACATAATCTTACTGTTTTTGTGCAGAGGGTTCTCTTGTTTCTGCTCATTTCACTCAGCATCAGTTCTTGTAAGTCTTTCCAGGTTTTTCTGAAATCAGCCTGCTCATCATTTTTTATACAACAATAATATTCCATTATATTCATATACTATAACTTATTCAACCATTCCCTAGTTGATAGATATCCACCCAATTTCCAATTCTTTGTCACCACAAAAAAGAGCTGCTACAACCATTTTTGCACATGTGGGTTCTTTATCCTCTTTTATGATCTCTTTGGGATACAGATCCAGTAGTGACACTACTTTCTCAAGTGACTCTTAATAGCTTCTATTTCTTCCTTTGAGAATTTCTGTTCATATCACTTGGTTATTTATCAGCTGGGAATTAAATTAAAGTATTATAAATTTATTTCAATTTCTTAGAGATTCCAGGGGTCAGGTTTTTATCAGATATATTTATCACAAATATTTTTCCTCAATATATTTCTTTCCTTTTTATTTTGGGTACATGGTTTTTTGTTGTATGAAAAATCATATATATATATATACATATATATATATAATATGTCAATGTATGTATGCAATGTTTTTTCTGTTTTTTTAACATATAATTTTTTTTCCTTTTACCAATTATAATAAGATTTATTTTTTCTAATTTTAAAATGTATTTTTTATGTTTAAATAATATGTTCACTAGGAATTTGTTGTAATATATGATATGTGATGTTAATTTAGTCCCGTTTTCTTTCTTTTTTTTTTTTTTACTTTTTGATGAGGCAATTGGGATTAAGTGACTTGCCCAGGGTCACACAGAATTTAGTCCCATTTTCACCATATTACTGTCTAATTTTCCTATCAGTTTTTATTTAATAATAGCTGTCTTTCATAATGTTTATAGACATGGTTTATTGAATACTTCTATTTTTCATGCTGAACTATACTATTCAAATGATCCTTCTTTTTCTTTTTTTTTTTAATTCAATACTAGATTGTATGGTGATGATTACTGTTTTATAGTATAATCCAAGATTTGATGATACATCCTTTTTTTTTTCAGAAATAACCTCAATAATTTTGTCTTTTTGATCTTCCAAATGTAGAAATTTATAGGATGTGAATGTATAATGTCCATGTTTGAGTTGATGTACTCATTAAGCACATTGAACTTCCATTCCTTAATTTGTTGTTAACATTTCACTTTATACATTTTCCTTTACTGGCTTCAAAGACAATCTAGTAATTATCCACTCTGGAATTATTTTGGAAATGACCAAAATGACATAAAATCTCTGATATTGATCCCCATCCCAAAATATCTCTTCTTCCATTAGTTTTTTCCATTCTCTCAATCTCAAGCCACAATCTTATAGGCTTGAACAAAAATTAATATTGATAGCCATGGAATTTATGGCTATCAACTAACTTTATTTCTCACTAGACTGTATTCTGTACTCATCCATCATGCTCCTTCTTGGGTACCTTCCTTACCCTCTTTTAAGTTTCCTTTTAAATGTTATCTTCCCCCATTAGAGTATAAATTCCTGGAGAGTAGAAACTGTCTTTTTGTTTTTATTTGTATTCCTGACTAAAAAGTTGATGTAAATAAACATTTAAACAAAACCTATGAAAGAATATTTACTGAAGGGACTTTGCTTTGATCATTTGTCATCAACTATCATATCAGTTGATCTATCCTTGTCTTAGCCCTGGTCAGTTCCTCTACTATGCATCTTTCCTCATCTTGTTCTATGATTAACCCATATATCCACTTTCATTTCAGTTTCCTCTCTGTTTCTTTATGTGGTGTACCAAAATTTGGGAGAAAGTCTGTTGCTAAGGGCCATTAACACTCCCACATAAACTATGCTTTTCCAAATAAATTGAATTCCCAGAGTCTAGCTCCAGGCTTCTCTACCCTCCAGGACAATCTCCAAAGTCTGTGTGATCCCATTAAAGGTATGATATTAGTATCCAAAGTCCTTCAGTGATAAATATATATATATACATATATGTACACACACACACACACATATATATATTTTGTTAGCAATTTAATTGAATTCTTTAAAGTAATTCTGACATTTTTACTACTGTTGAATTAAATCTATAAAGTTATTTGTTACTCAATAGTATCATTTTTTTCCATTTAAGCTCAACCTTATCCATTTAAAATTATCCAGTTCTTTTTATTATTTTGGTTTTTTGTAAAATGTTCCATAGATTTCCTTATATTATTTGCCACAGTGGGTTAATGACTAATATTCTGTTTATTTTGTCATTATGTAAATGACATTTCTCTTTCAGTTTCTCCTATTTTCTTATAGTGAAATATAGAAATGCTAATAATGATGGCTATAGGGTTATCTCATATTTAACTATTCTGATGAGTTTATATACTAGATCTTATTTTTCTCATTTCTTTGGATTTTTAAAAATAAATCATCATTTAATCTGCAAAGAGGGATATTTCAATGTCTTGTTTGAGAATAAGTATTCCCTTAATTTTTTCTTATAATATTACTATGGCTAAAAAATAATGTCAAATAGTAACAGTGACATTGGATAATTATGTTTCCCCCAGGTCCTTAGTGGAAATACCTCTAATGTTTCTTTATTACATATAAAGTTTGTCCATGGTTTCAAATTTTTTTCTGATATTAAGGAAAAATCTTATAAAATTAATGAAATTTAAAATTCTTATAAAATTATTTTATTGATATTTATTATGCTAATTATTTCCCCAATATTAAATAAGTATTATAATCCAGATACATATCCTACATGATAATATTGAATAATTGTTCAATACATTGCTAAATATTAATAATTAATTTAGCATTAATAATAATTGTTCTAAAACTTTCTGTACTTTTTCTTTGATAGGTTCAAGGGATCAGAATCATATTTATCTTGTAGAAAAAAATTTTTTTAAATAGAAAAAAATTACTTTTCATAGTGAGACTATTTCTGTGTATTGAGATTCTAAAACACTTTATATGGATTTAATTTTATTTATTCTGTGCTTCTTGATGGAATTAAATTGTGAGTATATAGTTTAACATTATTTTTACATGTCAGTTTTTTAATGACACTAAATTTTGCTTGAAAATTACTTAATTTACTTTTTCCAATTTTGTCAAGGTATTTTATATTTTTGTAAATATTGATTCATTATTGCATTTTTTGAATTTAGCTATGAATCAATTTTCTTAATTTTTTTTTTGATTTTTTAAGGTTTGAAAAGTATGCAAATGCTCTCTTTTTAAAAATATTTTTAATAGTATTTTATTTTTCCAATAATATACAAAGATAGTTTTCAACATTCATTTTTTTTTTTTTTGCATGGGCATCCTGACAGGATTGTTTTTTGTTGTTGTTGTTGTTGTTGTTTTTTATTTAAAGCTTTTTATTTGTATGACATGTATATGGGTAGTTTCCCAACATTGATCTTTACAAAGCTTTCCATTACAAATTTTACCCCCAGTCCCCTTCCCCCTCCCCTAGATGGCAGGAAGTCCACTACATGTTAATAATTCAACATTCATTTTTGAAGAATTTTTAGTTCCAATTTTTTCTCCCTTTTTCTTTCCTCTCCTCTCCGGGAGTGATTATTATTTTTCCTAGATTAAATTTGCTGCATATTTTTATTTGTTTTTTTCCCCAGAAAGTTGCTTTACTTTATCTATATATTTATCTATTCTTTTTAGGATTTTTTAATTTTTGATTTTTAACAATTTCCTTTCTTGACATATTCATTTGTACTTTTTCTGTTCTCTTATACATCAATTTCCTCCTTTCCCTCCAGTTAATTGAAAATTTTATGAATCTAAATTTGACTGAAAATAGTTGTACTTTTTATATATTCCATTTATATTTTAGTTATCTTTAAAAATAATTGTTATCATTTCCATAACTTGTTCTTTAACCCAAGAATTATTCCACAAGCTACCTTTTCATTTATGTGTAAATCTGTGTTTGGAACATGTTTCCATTGTTATGTACATTTTTTATTGTGTCATCAAACATACATATAATCACAAAATTTTTTCTTTCTGAATTTTTCTGTGTTTTTTGTAATATTGAATATTGTTCATCTTTTGAGATTTTACTCTATGTGTCCAAGAAAAAAAAATGTATAGTCCCTCCTTTTTCTATTTACTTTTCCCCAGTACATTACTATGGGATAAGCACAGGGCGTGGATCCAGGGCATTCTGGCTCAAAATCCACTTTTGTGATTTACTACTTATATGTCCTTGGACATATCAATATGTCTCTTGGATTTCATTTTCTTTAAGGGCAAAATCAGATGACATAAAAAGTTGCTTTGAGTTCTAAATCTATAATTCCATCAATGTAGCTATTAAATCTAGTTTTTTTGTCAGTCAATTGTCACTTATTAAGAATATACTATGTGCTAGGCACTGTGCTTATGTCTAGGGATTGTTGTTGTTTGTTCTTTGTTCTCCAGGAGGACCATGACATCAGGGAGATGATGCCATGATCTGTAAGTGAATTTGATTTAAGTAAGGGAGGGCTGTGCAAAGTCACCAGCCTTATTTTCTCCTCCAGAACCATCTAGGTCCAGTAGGCAGTTATAGATCAGGAAGGACAACTGGTAATGGCCTCAGATTCAGTGGGAAACCTTGGCTTTTTTAAACCAAGGTCCATAACAGGTCTCAGTTTGACTGAAGTAATCATTAATTAGTGATTAATTCTGGGTAAGAAATGAGGCAGAGAATGGCCTCTTATCTGGTCCAAAAAATATATGTGTGTACACACACATGTGTGTGTACACATGTATGTACATGCATCTGGTAGGGAAGACTAAGGATTTTTGGGCGAAACAGCAATAATTACTATTTAAACTCACTGTGAACCAATCAGACTCTAAACAATGACCTACTAGGTCTTGGCCAGGAACCTAGAGCCAGAAAAGAACCAGAGTAATTTGGATTAAGGCATGGTCCTTACTCATAAACCCTAAGAGATATTATGACATTTCAGCGATCAAAATTTATATTCTTCTGGGCAAAGCATCAACAGGTAAGGGTATGATACTATATGTGAACAGAGGGAAAGGAAGGGAAAGAAAAAAGAAAAGAAAGGGAAAAAAGAGAAAAGACAAGAAAAAAAGAAAAGGAAAAAAACTATGCTGCCCAATTGACCAGTTCCATTTGGGTCCTTAGTAGGACAGCTCCTGCTTCTGCTCACAGATGTTATTTGTCCATCTTTCTTGAAGATGACCATGCCATCAGGGAGGTGATACCATGGCACACAAGTGAATTGGATTTAATTGAGATAGGACTGTGCAAAGTTGCCAACCTTACTTTCTCCTCTGGAGCCATCAGGGTCCAGTGGCGAGATATAGATCAATGTCAGGGGATACAAAGAAAGGTTAAAAAACAACAACAACAACAACAACAAAAACCATTCCCTACTTCTCTAGGTGTCTAATAGGGAGATAGATGCTTATAAATATATCAAATACTCTTTCTTCACAGCTTATTTATATTTTTGTATATATTTTTCCATATTCAATTAGTAGAGTATTAGTCTTTATTGGTGATTTTTTGGGAAAAAGCATTAAGAACTTGCTCTACATTAGACAATGTGTTAAGCATGGGAATTCAAATATAAAAGCTACTTAGCCAATCAGGTCTTAAGAAACCTATTAGGAAAGAGGATTTTGGGAAGATGGTGGAGTAGGTTGGTAAATTTCAAGGTCTCCCAATTTCCCCCACAAATAGAACAAATTTGTGCCTCAGGGCAAACATAGACTGTTGAAAAACCAAGAAGTCTTGGGGCAGGACAGAGATCCTCCTGATATAAACCCACAAAATCTGAAGAAAGACCCTGGGCTGGGATTAATTTGTCTGAAGTGCAAACACCTCACCACTAGCTCCAAAGAAACATCAAGTGAGGATCCCATGGGCCACTTTTTGTGACTTTTTGTGAGCCTCAACAGGAACTTGAACTGTTTGTCAAGTGGAGGTTTGAGTACAGAAAGACAGAATGAACTTTGGCATATTGCCAGGCCCAGCTGTGATGCTGAGACCAAACCCTGGGCAAGAAGGATCCAGATCTTGATGAGTGCAGAAGCAGCAGGGCAGGGGCACTTGGAGGAGGGTGGAGCTCTTGGTTTGGAGTTCCTGGTCAGAGTGAGGCATCATTGTTTAACCCCAGGATTAGAAGTGCTTACACTAAAAAATTTAAATTTAAAAAAAAAAAAATGAACTGGCAAAGAAGAAAGAACCTTATCAGTGGAACATATTATGAGAACAAGGGGGATTCATCCTCAGAGAAGGGCACTTTGGTTAAAAAAAAAAAAAAAAAGCTTCTACTCCACAAAGTAACATGAAATGGCTCCCTGCCTAGAGAGAATTTATAGAACTCAAAAAAAAAAAAAAAAAAAAA